>VZTO01007615.1:62143-305855 GCA_013400615.1 Syrrhaptes paradoxus
TTTTTTTTTTTTTTTGCAGGATTTGCTGGACTTCAACCAAAATTGCTTTCAGAAATATGGGAAATGCGAGGGTGACTATTTTTCCCAGGCAAGCCTTATCTCACAGCAGCCTGTAAAGCAGGGCCAGCCATCCGAGTCGGAGGGTGCGATCCCTGGGAAGGGTCCTTCAGAAGCAGCAATCTTAAAAGCCCATTATGTCCTTGTTAACCCAGCCTGCCAGGTGAGAACCCCAACTAGTTCACATCTGATGGCTTCCACTGAACATCAATAATAAAAAAATCTGGTTCCGAGATAAGCGGGATCCGAAAGAATTTATAACTCGGGTGGTTTCTCGTTTCAAGTTTTGTGGAAGAGGGTGTGCACAGGCGATGCTGGGCTGCGACACAGAGGAGGGGACAGCAGCGAAGCCAGCTCAAAAGGATCTGCAGCTTCAAATGCATCGCAAGCACTGGGTGGGCTTTGTGAATAAGGAGAAGACTCATTAATTTGATGTCAAAGATGACACAGAATTTAACAAAATCCTTAAGTAAAGGATGCTAAACGTTTCTCCTGGACCTTTCCTCGAAGATCTGTGAAGAAATGTGAAGGAACTGCTCCACTTTTAGTACCACGCTGTGAGATTAGATGCCATCCTGCTATACATTCTTTTTTTATAGCCCACTTCCTATTTTTATTCCTTTTCTACTGTGGAAGTGTTTGCTAATAATGTATGATAGGATGCTTTGTAATGAAAAAACCTTGTATCATTTATCTGTTTCTGAAAAGAAATTCTCAGTACAAATCTAATAAGGAAAAAAAAAATCCTATTCTAGCTCCTGTTGGAGGAAAGGGACTGATTTATGGAGAGAGATGAAAAGCACTAAGTATGTATTGCTTGGTAAAATGAGGAATTGTAGAGAACTGTCTTTATGCATTTGAAGGGTGTAAACATCAAAGAGGCAGAGGAGCTATTTAGAGCATTAGGAGGAGGCACATCTAGGAGACAAGAGCTGAAATTAAATGAACATCGTTAACTTAAAAATCATACTTCTGCCTGCAAATCTATTTCCTGGTATTATTACTTGTAGCACTCTGATGAGTATAAATGAAGCTTATAGAAAAAAAAATCTAACATATTTCTCATCTCTGATCAGCAGACCTTACTGTAAAGTTTATAAAGCCCAGATCCTGCAGCTATTCCTGAAAATCTGGGATAAAAGCACCCTTTAAGTCTCCCACCTCACCTTCCTATTGCCAACAAGGGCTGATCAGCAGGGTGGGTTACTTTCCCCACCACGGTCTCTGGTCACACACAGCCGGTGTTGCCTATCTGGGATCTGATTTACTGAAGCTGGGGGTGTAACAGCTTTTACCCCAAGGGATGAATAAGTTCCAATCATTAATAACCCTCCTGAGAAACAAGAGCATCCTTGCTCATGCCCTGCAGGATACCCACGCATAGTCCTACAGGATGCCCAAACCTGTCTGCCTGGGATCCAGTTAATTGCCCACTGTCCTGAGCAAAAGCATGAAGGGGAGGAAAAACTCCATAGGAAACAAATGTCTTTGCTCTCAGACAAGGCTTTAGACCACACTTCAAAAAGCTGCTGAACATCATGCAGCCCGACAGTGGACAGAGATCTCAAGGACGAAGTTTTGCTCCCTGTTAAGTCAGGCTTTGCCAGCCACCTGTGCCCATCTGTGGGAGCGGGATGGCAGCAGAGCCGTGCCGGGCTCTGCCTCCGCTGGCCCTCCACCGCTGCGGAGGCACCGAGCATGCCGGCACTGCGGGGGTCTGCGCATCCATATGTATGTGCTGGGATAATTGGAAATGTCATGCAGCTGGAGGCTTGCAGCTGAAAAATATCATTTGGTTACATACCTCCCTTCTGATTCCTACCAGCCAGCCTAGGATAACAAGACCTGCCCCTCTCTATGCCTTCATTTCTCCAAGAAGCATTTTACAGCTGACCGACACTCACGGGGACAGGCAAAGAAAGCAAAGGAGGACTCTCTGCTCTCAGCCTCCCCAGAGAAATCCTCAAATCCTTCCAGAATTACAGATTCCTTTTATCTTGTGGTTTTTTTTTTTCTCTCCCCAGATTTTCAGTCCATGGGGAATACTAGACTCTACTCTCACATTAGCCATGAAAAGAAAGCAGAGAAGAAGCTTTCTCCGCTGCCTTCACCAGCAGGAACAGAAGTAAAACCCAGGGGAACAGAGACAACTGACAATTGCCAAGTCAAAGCACAGAGGCCACGCAGGCTGTGACTTTCCAAACAGCCTGAGCTCTTCAGGCAGAAGCCAACCCATCATCAAACACAGCATTTCATGTATGTAAATAAAAAGGAAGGAAAATGATCACAATGACAAGATTCTGATAATAGTTGAGATTTACAACGAAATGTGTGATATTTTAACAGAAAGCATACATTAATGTATAATAATGGGATGCCTGTGAATGACAAGCTCTGATTTATATTCCTGGTGTTTCCAGCCCTAAAGCATCCTAAGAACACTGTAATGAAAAATGTTCAGAAATACATAAGAAAGGACAAACTTCTGCATGTAAGAAGGGAATTACACTGCTTCCCATGCCCCTGCCCAGAGGCACCAGGATCTCTCTCTTGTTCATATCCAAGAACATCAGCTCCTAAAGGAATTGAGTTTCTGATGTAGTCGCAGCTCTGTGCAAAACCTGGGCAGCAGGCTGAGGAAAGCATCTCTAAACCTCAGGCACAGGGCTGTGGTTGGGAAGGGGACACAGATGGCTAGGACAGGGCTGTCCCCAGCCTTCCCTGGGCACCACCCTGCTCCCCCCTGCAACCACACTCACAATTACAGAGTCACAAACCCACCAGTTTTAATCCTTAAGCGGTGCAAAACCTTACCGTGCTGGGGTTGGGTGGAGAGTCCATCTTTTTCAAGCGGGGAAGATGGGGGTCCCTGGTCAGGCAGATGCATAGCTGTGCTTCCACTGGAGACCTGCACCCCTCCAGCTGAGCTCAGGAAGAGGAACACTGTCCCCAGGCTGAGCTTAAATGGGCTCTGAGGCCATGGGTGGGGGTGGAGAGCCCAGGTGAGGCTGGTCAGGGTCGTTAAGACCCGTCAGTGCCTGGGCAGGTTCATGCTCTGCTCAAGGCTCTGAAACTCTGCCCAGTGAGGATGCAGGAGATCCTCTTCCACCCTCAGCAGGAGGAAATCTCTGCCTGACAATTCAGGGCCTGTCTAGTGGAGGTTTGAGTGGCTCCAAGCCTGGTGCATGGGTAGGAAGGAGAAGATTATAAAAGCCTGTTTCAGGCCTTAAGCACTAAATCTTTGTTATCTCCTCTACCCTTTTTTCCCCAGTGTGTGTGGATCTGACAGCCTGGATGTGGCACTGGTACTTCAGAATGGGCACCGAGAAAATGAGCAACCCCAGCAACCTCTTTGTCAGGGTAAGGAGTAAGTAACCGGTTAATTTTTGAAGTGATTTTTCCCTTTTTTCCTCTTAGCAGCAAGAGGAAAAAAAAATTTAAAGTAATACTTCAGCTTTCAGGTGACTGGGACGGACTTTTGATGATCAAATTCTGTGATCATCCCTACCCAGGCTTCTCTTGCTGCTTGCATTTAGCTGGGGAAGAGATCAGCTTCAGCAGGCAGCAGAGTGGTATCAGTGCACATAAGATGAAAATCGGGTCCATCTAATAGAGAGCAGGTAGGAAAGGCCACGATAGAGCAGCGGCTTGACAGCGACTCCTATGGCATGGGATGTGAGAGAGGCAGAAATTTCAAGAGGGTCAAACAAAAGGAAGGAGACCATCCAACACCATGAATATTTTCACGCTGGGCTTCCTCCGTCCTTTCACCTCCCCTTAACACGAGTACAACATTTTCACTGCAGGCTTTCATAAACTGTGGCAATAACTGGAGCAGAAAGGTAGTAACCCATCCGAGGCCCCACGTGTGGCTGCATTGCCTGCAGGAGAGCTGAAGAAGAGATCAGCCTGCTGTGCGGTTCCTGATGCCGCAGGCTACCGCAGAAGATGCACCATGCCAGGGCATGTGGCTTTGTAACTGAGAGATGAGTCCATTTATTTCAGGAGTGAATTTGGCCTGGGGCTGGTGCTATTTAGAATAAAGTTGGACTCAGTGACCTGTGGAAAGCACTTGTTCAGCACCTGGTTCAGTTAAGAGCCCAATTTGCAAACAGTAAAATCTGGATGCTCTACCAACCAGAACATGTCCAAAAGCTGTCAGCGTTTACTGTTGAAGTTAGGATTTTCCTGTCTCTTAATGAAGTGGACTTTTGTTCTCAGGGCATCGTATCCACAACACATTTCACTGTCTTCTAGATGTGCGTCCTTTCCTTGGTCCTTCCCTCAAAAGGGTGAATGTGGAACATCCTCCCCAAAATCTCTGCAGCTCTTCCCGTGGTCAGTGAGTAAAGCAAAGGCACCAGAAAGATGCTCAGAGGTGAGGACATCACAGTGGAGCAAGGAAAGTCTGGGTGTGGAAGCACCCAGCAGAGAAGAAGAGCTGGAACCAGGAGGCACGAAGGACTGAGGGCCTTGTGCTGCTGGTCCCCGTGCCAGCAGGTCATGGGGATCACGTGCAGGGCACCCAGACCAAAAACCCCACAGTGCACACTAAAACACAGCCACAACGACTGGTGAACGAAGCCTTTAGAGGTGACAGGGGACAGAGACACAAAGCAGGGGAGTTG
Source organism: Syrrhaptes paradoxus (assembly GCA_013400615.1). Classification (NCBI taxonomy): domain Eukaryota; kingdom Metazoa; phylum Chordata; class Aves; order Pterocliformes; family Pteroclidae; genus Syrrhaptes; species Syrrhaptes paradoxus. The sequence continues at coordinate 66,829 of VZTO01007615.1, forward strand.
AAGTGCTGCTTAATGACTCGTGTGGAGGTGTAGGAGAAGATGGAGAGACAAAACATCCCGATCACTGTCAGCTCCTAATGGGTACAAAACGCCCATCTGAAACCCAGCAGAAGATTGCTGTCCCCAGGAGAGTGCAAGGAGGAGCCAGCAGCCAGCATCCCTTGTCCTCCCCATCACCACAACCATCCCTGGGCCACCTACACACACGTCTTGGTGCTTGTGAGAACATGGGGCTCTCAGGGAGCAAAAGCAGGTTTTTTACCACTTCACCTTCCTCCTCCGCCCTGTCTTGAGCTGAGGTTTGCTGCGTTACCTGGGCCATGCTGAAGCATCAATTGCTGTCCAGGAAACATGTGACGGGGATTTTGGAAGGTCACACATCTCTGTTGATCTCCCCACCTCCGTTGACTGGGAAATGTTGGGTTCGGGATGTGTGGTAGACTGTCCAGGATGGGTTTGTTCTCCAACAGCTGTGCTCAGAAATCCTTGCAGGAATCAGTCTGGGGCACTGCTGTGGGTGGCTGCTGCCTTCCTTCGCCCAAGGGTAAGTTTCTCGCAGTTGACAATAAACTCTGCAAGTTTAAACATGAGTCAGGAAAGTAAGAAGCTGGGTTCTCATCTAAAGGCAGGATCACAAAAGATTTCATCATCAGCAGGTTCCTGGGGGAGGGCAGCAGATCTGCGATTGTTCACCCAACTTAGGCGCAGGAAGGCTGTTCCTTTGCAATGTGCATACATACTCTTGCATGAGAAATTCTTATAAGAGGAGTAATTATAGAAAAACATGTCTCCTAACTAAAAGAAAGGGAAAGAAAAGAATAAGCACCTGTGACACCACCTGGAGCACATCAACCAGAGCAGACCAGTGAAAGATAATGGGCTGGATAAACTCTTCATAGGAGCTGCCAGCTACTCATCCAAAGTGCATTTCTCTGCACTGTTAGAGACACTCCCCCTCCTCTTCAAGAACAGACGAAAGCAGGACTCCTGTGATGTCTCTTCCCTCATCCCATCTCACACCTCCCCACGCTGGGAGCTCCTCTCTGCTCTGGGAGCCCAGCTGCTGCCTAGTCACCAACCCACTTAATGTCAGTCAGGCTCTTCCCTGAGGACCAAATTTACTGGTTTGAATCATAGAATCACAGGATGGTTTGGGTTGGAAAGGACCTTAAACCCCATCCAGTGCCACCCCCTGCCATGGGCAGGGACACCTCCCACTAGCCCAGGTTGCTCAACGCCTCATCCAGTTTGGTAATATTCGGGCCTCTGCTTTGGCAACGATGGACTGGTTTGAGCACCAAACCCAACTGTTTGTCTTTTTAACCCTGTTCCAGTCTTGCACTGGATTTATACTGCTGTGGGGGTGGGAGGATACGGGGAATACGCTCTCCACAACGTTCCCTTCCTCGGGTAACAGAGCTGTGCTGCATTCATCCATCCCTTAGACCAAGAGTGTCTCACCAACTGATTTAATTACACGAAGCTTATGCAGGAGTTATAGAAGGATTATCTGGGTTTTATCATGGTTATTATAGAAAATTATGATATTGTTACTATTACAGGGTTACAAAAAGTACAGAGGAATCACAGGAAACTTGGCAAGAGCTCATTAGCAGTGTGGTACAGTCTGCAGGAGCTAATTAAAAATGCCTATACCTCATAATAACCATTTATCTCATCACAGCCTCCCTTCCCTACATCTCTTTCTCTGCGTAGAGTGAGAGGGAACGATCTCTTCTCACTGGTGAAGGTGTGCACAGCAATACGTACCGAGTACGGCGGAGCACAAATGGTTTTGTTCCAGGATATGAAGCCTCGAGCTGTGTCCGTGCCTGCCTGAACTGGGGCCTGGCTGGCCCTACCTTGCACCCAAGGCCACGTTAGATGCTCAGGGATGTCCTAGGGTCACTTCAAGAACTATCTCAGCCAAGTATCTCTCCAACATAGGAAGAAGGAGACTGTATCCTGGAGGAGATGCGGGTTGAGAGATATGAAAACAATATTAAACCAGCATCACCATAACACAAGCATTTGCATTTACTCAAAGTCTTACAGAAGGCGCTGGTACCTCTGGTGTCTCTGGTTCCATCAATGCTTTGGTCTGAATATCTTACCGGGAGGGCAGGCTTTTCTCAGCCAACATCTGTATCGCTTCTTTAGGATTGCTCCTTCTGCAGGCTTTCAAAGCAAACAAACAAAAAAGACAGAGCTCGCAGTTAATCTGTGTTATCCGGAAAGATGAGACCAAAGTGGAATTCAGCTCGTCAACAGGGGTGTGGGTGCTGGCAGGAGATGGATCGGAACAGGCGAACACTCGCTGTAGTATTGCCCAACAAGTCATTTCTCATGCTTACAGTGCCTGGATGCAGATGGATATTCCTGAGATGGCATTTGATGAACTTGTTTTCTTTTGCAGTTTGAATTGAAGGGGTCTGGAGGAAAAGCAGAGAAATAAATCCCCAAAGGCGCGGTGGTTGCGATGCCATTTTCTGTTCTGCTCCATGGTACTGGCCAGCCTGGAGGAGCCCAGAGCTGAGGCACAGTCAGCCTGCCTCGCTCTCCAGGGAGAGGAGGTACTTCTATTTCTCAGTCCATCCCAAAGTATCAGTCCCTTGGAAACAAATTCCTTGTCAAGTTTAATCTTTGCTCCTATTTTCAGTAAAGCAGATGGAGTAGATGCCGAATAACGAAATCCTTGAGCCTGCTCCGGCTGAAATCAGATGTAAAATCAACATCAGCGGTGCTGAGATTGTGCTTCTCGTGACAGCAAGGACCACGTCTGAAGTCTGTCAGCCTCTGATGCAGCCTGGCTGATCCTCAGTCCTCCAAAACACCACTCCTCCGTGCAAGAGCTTACAACCTCTTGTCCTTGTACCTGGGACCAGACTGAGAAAAGAGGCAGGAGGGAGCATACATCCCATCAGATCCTGTCCGGGGAGTACGGCCCTGGGAAGCTAAAAAGGAATGCAAGCTGAAAAATCTCACCTGAAAAAAAACCAACCACAAAAGTCTAATAAAAAAAGATTTTCTGGTGGTAAATTACTAAAACAGTACTTAAATGAACTATATACGTTTTTTAGAATTAGCAGAGAGCTAAACACAGTGGAATAAACAGTAACACAGGCTAAGAAAGGCACCAGTGTACTCTGTAGGATTTTACGTGCACTCAGTGCATGTAGCACGAGGTGTCCCGACACACACGCACGGCAGAAATCAGCCGAATGGGAGAGAGACCACCGAGCGGTGAGAAATTAGGAGACAGAAAAGAGGGAGGGGGAATTAATCAGCATTAGTGCTGCTTTCAGTCACTGGGTTCACCACAGAAATTAAATGGCTTGACTCGTACCCAGCTACCCATCAATATATGCCGCTGCCTTCATTCCTCACTCTCCTGGGCAGTCAGCAGCCGAGCCCTCGTGCTGCAGCCTTGGCTACAGCGTAAAGGGTTAATTTGCTCTCACTCCCCATCTCTTTGAATATAACTCATAAATGGGATTGTTTGCTTGTTTTTATTACTAGCTGTAGCTGTTCTGGAGGAAATACACCTTGCACCAATGCACTGCAGTTTTCCAAAGTGAGGTTTAAGTCTCCTTCAGCAAGCGGAATGGTCACAGGTGTTAAACCTTCCGATAAGGGCAATAAGATATTATTGGCTACAGCATAAAAGCAAAATACAAACCCTCACCACCCAGAGCCTGCAGGGCCAAAATACGGATGTAACGTGACAAAGGTGTATATATAATCCTTTGTGTATCTGTTGCATATATGTATGTTACATACATACGGTACACGCAGACATATAAACATGCATACATACATATACATATAGCTGAAGGGGCCACAAATGATATCTGAGAAAAAGAAGCTGCTTTTTTCATTGCCACCTGTAATTCCACCTGGGCTCATTAATTCTGTCACTGAAACAATGAATAAAGTAATACTTCTCCCCGAAAGCTGTGCTGCGTATTTCACCACTTGGGCACCAGCCTGGCACATTAATGGAGCTTTGGGCTGGGCATCAGGAGCGGTTAGACCCATGAGCAAGAGCTGAACTTTCCTCCCTGTCCCAAATTAAGAAGAAACCCAGCAGTTTTAGGAGATTTACATTTATTTTCATGCTGTAAGCCAGACCAAACTGGAGCTGGGATGAGGCTGCAGAGATCTGGAGGTCTTCACGAAGCCGGTGCTCAGCACGAGTTGGAAACTTTGCCTTGTGTCCCTGAAAAAGCCAAAAATGGTTTGTCCCTGGGGACTAACTGGCCTCCCTTTTCCCTTCCTAACTCTGTGTATTTTATCTGATGGGCTTCAAGGGATTTCCTCCGATTATTGCGAATGCCTCTGGAGATACATTCAGAAGGATCCTGGATGCCTGTAAAACCTCTCCCTGTGAAGTCAGCCCGCAGAGAAACCTCACGGAGGAGATGTAAATCTTGGGAGGTTTTATAGCAGCTCCTCCAACACGTGTAATTCCTGTCTCAGCAAACACTCTACACGGTGCTCCGGGAGCAGGAGGTAGAGAAGGGCGAGTTATTTCAGAGAGCAACTACTTCATATCTACAGCTCTACATGACAGCCAAAAAAATGTAATCCCAAATAGCTTTCCTAATTCGGACTGTATTAAAATGTACATAAACAGAGAGCAACAGCATTTCACTCACACGGTCATTTTCCAGTGGCTGGTCATGGATGAACTCTCAATTGCATCCAGACCCTGCTGCGCTGCCACAAATGCTGGGAGAGTTAAATCGTTAAATATTCATGCTGACTCTCTTCTAGTGGTTTTCCTAAAAAGAGGAAGATGATTGCCCCGTTCTGGATGCAAAGCAGGCGTTTGGGTTAAGAGCAGAGCCGCACAAGGACTTTCAGTGGGTGGTGACAGAGGCAGCGGAAGGTGGATGAAAAATGAGGGAGTGGGAAGAGGGTTTTGGTGCACGTTGGTGTTTTGATATCACACCTCATTTTGGCCAGGAAAAAACCCTCAGGCCCCTTTAGTTGCAGCGAGGTGATGGGTGTGTAGACTATTCTCGAAAACCCGAATGTGTTTTGTATAAAGTGTGTCACAGCAACGAGAGGAATCGATACAGAGATGCCTCAGTGTGTGCGTGTTTTATAATAAGACTTAGTTGATGACTTCTTGTCATTTGAAAGAAATGTTCAGCCTCAGTGCTTGAAATTATCCAGCTGCAGCATTTTCTACTCAATCCAATCTCCAGTTAATTTAATCCTTCATTTATCTTGAACAAAGCCTCCTAATAAAAACAGTTGTATTACAAATGATACACTTGATCAATGGGATTGCTTTAGGCAAGTATTTGATAATTTGAACACTAGCTATAAAAAGTTCTCATTTAATCAATGTAGCTGGCCAAAATCTGGAGCAAGAGAAAGCCCCAAACCTGTGAATCACTAAACAAGCCAGACTATAATTAAGTATCAGGTTATTTAGATGTTCTTACCAACATTATTGTTAGAACTGGCTAGTGTAATCTGTGTGATATTAGCCCTAATTATTTTCGGTAATAAAATTAATTATTTAGTTCACTCAAAGTGACAAGAATGGAATGAATCAAAATAAGAAGCTGGCTGGGCAGAGGACTATTAATTTTCTTTCAATCTTGTAATTCCTTGGCTCAGATTAATGAGATAAATACGGAGATGGAAAAAGCCAATGAACATACACATGAACAGCATTCGGGTCCCAAGCAGGTCGGTGGATGATATCAGACCTTTGCAGAGGCTGGGAAGCTGCCCTGAAGAGCATTCAGGTCTCTGCTCCGTTTCTGAAATGGCTTTTCAAACACACGAGCACTTCAAGGTCACGGGCTCCTTGGCTGTGGGCGTATGTTCTCCTCCACAGGCTTGGGTCTAGGAAACATTATCCCTTGGCAGCCAAAGGGAATTTCTGCTTTATCGCATCTCTTGCTATCCCTGGATGCTTTGAGAAGCAATCATGGTACTTGGAATTTTCTCCCTTGCTTATTTTCAGTAACAGTGGTATTAATCAACATTTTCCTCTGGTCTCCTCAGACCACTCAGGGATGCTGTTGGAGAGCAAAGACAAATTCCAGATCAGGATTCCTGTTGGTTGCTATTATTATATGTGAGAAGTGAAATCATTCCTCCCTTTGCTCAGATTTGGGCGTGAACACACTGAGAAAGTTCTAGCAGCTCCAGCATCCCTCCTGCATTGTGGTCAAAGAGCTTTATTTTGACACAGATACCAGCAGCTGCATTATGAAAAAAATTCAGAAGGTCTAAAAAGTGTTCACAGTGCACATCAGGATATATATTTTTTTTTTCTCCAACCCTTTTAAATCAGCATTTTTAGGACTTCATCTGAAATGGAAGAGCAGGAAGCAGCGGACTGAGGACTCTCCTGTCACATCGCCCACCGAATCGTACAATGCAACAGCCTCAAATCTCTTCCGATCCATCACTTATTTCCCTCTAGAAACTTTTTCTTCGCTGTATTGTCTTTGACTGTTATTTATTTATTTGGTTAGCTGACTTCAAGGGACATTTCTCCTGGCTGGATAAAGACATTTTACAAACAAATGCATGGAAACATTTTTGATAACGCTGCAGAAACAGCCGGCGCCGGGTCCCCGTGGGCAGGTAATGCTTTGTGTCATTCAGCAGCCACCGCTCTGCTCGATTAAGGAGCAGCGTTTGTCACAGCCGGCACGACTGCTACAACAACCTGCCCCAAGCAGCAGCGAGGACCAAAGCAGGAGGAATTAAAAGGCTGCTTGAGGTTCCACAGGGCTCGAAGAACTCCCTTGGGGAGGATAAAAAAGAATTAGAAAGAGCTTTCATTGACGAGGATGTGTTGCTCGTGCTTTGATACGTGCACAAAGAAGCCTAATTGTAAGGGTGAGGAGGAAGATTCTCCACGGCTGAAACTATCATTTATATCCTGTGGAGAACGAAAAAACCCCTCAGCAAACAACTTGGGTAAATACTCTACCTCTTGTCGTGTTTTACAAGCCACCCCAAAAGGCTCACAGCACAAATAAGTGTTTCTAAATGGGCAGAAAGGATTTATAAAGCACCAATGTATTTTTTTTCACCCATTTTGAAGAGCTCCATGTCTCCTCAAGACACCAAGAGGGGAGGAAAGATGTGCATCGCCGTCAGCAAAATGTGTTCTGCAAAAGAACCACCGTTGGGCACGTCTGCAGCTGCCAAAGGAGAGGCGGACACGGTGCAGGCATCCGTTCAGCATCTGGAGAGGAGAGCATCTGCTTCCAGACACCCCAACGTTTACTTTGAGTGAGAAATCGTCACTCTAGCTGCAATACTTCAGGAGCGAGACATATCAAGTGAATGGAATCCACACAAATGAGGCCGTTAGCATAACTGAATATGCTCTTCATTCCTTCAAGAATGAAAAATATGAGTAATTCCCTGGCAAGGCCCAATTACAGCCTGCCAGCGCTAGCACATGGGTTATATCTATTAGGAAATAATAAGATAACATTAATAAGATTCCCAGAAAGAACATTAGACAGCCAATCTCCCAACCACATACAACCGGTCTAACTATTCAGGCTGTCTCCTGCCCGCATAGCTCAGCACTTGCCGGGTCTTTCTTGTCATCTTCAGTGGGAAAAGTTCAGGTCTACCAGCTTTTAAGCAAGAGGCTCCAAGTGGGAAATGGGGATGGGAGATCTGGGAGTGCTGAGAAACACCAGGCAGCTGCTTTCTTTTAAGGATTTTCAATATCAGACATAAACGTGAGAGCTACAGCAAATAATCATACCACTGGAGAAATGTTGCTGTAGACACACAGCAATGCTGGCAGCTGTATATTGAGTGCACGAGCAAGGCTCAGACACATGCTTACAGCCTCCTGTTCCGAGAACAGCTGAAAAATCCTCTTTTAGCCCATTTCCTTCTGTCCTGAGGCTCACCACCCTGCATGCACACACAGCATCCAGACCTGTCTGGTGGGGGTACCAGCACCGGCGAGGAACTGGGCTCGTGGTCTTGCAGATGAATATCATCCCCTCTTCCTGAGATACCTATGGAGGCAAGCTTAGGGAAGAAAAAACAGACAAAAAGACATAATATAGTTGAACATAACATCACATGTTGCTCAGAAGCCTGGTAGGACAGCAGGCAGCTGCCATCTCCATCACTGTAATTTAGCGAGATGCATCTCAGGCGCTGGCAAGGAGCCTCCAGCTCTCCAGGACCAAGGACACGTTGATACCAGCAGTCAGACACTGCAGGTTTGGCAGGTGGCTAAATTGGCTCTGCAGTCTCACCGGCCCTTGTCGGGGAAGGGAAGATGCCGAGGCTCAGCACAGAGGGCTGTAATGAGGATTAATAAGGCGTGTGAAGATGCTCTGTAATTGTCCGGCTGGCTGTTTCCTTTGCACCTTATGTTATCATTTATGCTCGTGCAAAGTGGCTGTAAAATGCTCCAGGTCTGATTCAATGTAAGTCCACAGACTCTTTGTGCAGGTGTAAATTGCTCTGTGATGTTCAGGGCAATGTCTAAGTGAAAACTAATTTGATCATCTCTGTTGTCTTTTTTTTTTTTTTTTTTTTTTAATTCTGTAAACTCCGCTGCAGCCAACTGAACACTTTAATGCCCAACAAGCTGCAAAATATCAGGTATTTCATGCATGAAATCCCCAGAAACTGAATTTGCAGTGCCCCAGGGAGGGCTGGAGCTGCATCAAGATGCCGTGGCTGGGCCACCAGCACCGTGGTCCTGGAGGCTGGCCGCTGTCCACGCCACGAGACCAAGCAGAGGAACGTTCACATCATCAACCTTGGGGGCTGGTGCACAGCGACAGCGGGTCTGAACCCAGGAGAAGCCATGAAAAATGGGGTAACGACAGAATTTTAGTGGGAATGGGCAAAAAACACTGCCTGACCTTGCCCAGACATAGGAAAAAAAGAAAACTGCAGACCTACAGCAGCTGTAAAAATGAGCCTGAACTAAATCATCTGAGCTGATACTACAAGGAATAACCCTTAAAAGGTGGAATGCTTTGATAGATGTACTCCTACAGGTAGTTTCAATCCCTGGCAGCTGTGAGGCTTCAATAATGAATGTCAGACTGCTGGCCAGCTGCGAGGGGAATAAACATCTATTTGCCTTCAGTGGAAGGAGCATCAGTTTGACATATGACATTCAAATGATATGAACTTTAAAAGAGTGGTTAAATGACTGCTGTTTGACTTGAAACCTTGAATCCGCCGAAGCATCATTGCAGTCGTTTACCCTAGCTCTGGGGGGGATTGAATTGCTGGGCTTAAAAATGAAAGATCGAAGTGTTGCGGCAAATTCAGCGCAGGGTATGGAGTGTGTCCAGGTGATCACGTTTGTGTGCCTGAGCGATTAGAGGGGTAACGACGGGTCCTCCTGTTGGTGTCACCGCAGGTGACTGCTGCTGGCACATGGGGGACCAGGGGGCCACAGAGGGGTCTCTGTGCAACAGACAAGTGAGGAGAAGCTTGGGGGGGATGAAATTTGAGGCCATAAGATGGAACAGGGCGAGAATCATAGAATCGTTAAGGTTGGAAAAGGACTCTAGGATCACCAAGTCCAACCGTCAACCCAACACCACGTAACCCACTAACCCATATCCCAAAGCACCACATCTACATGTTTTTTGAATACCTCCAGGGAGGTGGGGGGCCATCCCACCTAGTCCCGTCCCACGGTCCAGCACCCCTTCTCCTGCCATCCTCTACCTTCTCCATGCTGCTGAGCTCCTCTTTGAGGCTTTTCTGCATTTTGTCCTGCAGGATGCCAGCCCAGCCTACACCGCGTCCATCAGAGCTTGCTTTTGAGTTGTCCAAGAAACGAGCACTGCAAAGAACTTACCTCTTTATTTCAGGAGACCTTGCAATGCATTTGTTACATTAGCCTGTCAGCTTCATACCAGCAGCCATAACACTTGTATGACTTACCTGCTGAAATGCTTTTGCTTGCAATCCTCATGCTAAAACAAGAGCTCAGGACCCTAGCTGCTGCAGGAAAAAAAATCACTGCTTCCTGACCTTTGAGTAGACTCCATGGGCTGATTATTCCATCGACTTTAACCGAATCGAGCATTCAATAAGGGCAGCTGGAGGTCTGTCTCTCTTCAGCAGTGGGTCCAGTACAGCACCAGCAGCAATAATACAGAAAACCTCTACACAAGCCTGGGTCAGGGTCAGGAAAGCTCCAAGTGTCTTGCAAATTGTGGCAGGCACAACCATCCTACCTGGGACTGGCCTGGGGACCTCGCACAGCCAGGGGAGAGGATGGAGAGCCAGCGAAGCACTGGAGCACATGCTGAGCCCAGCACTGATACCACTTCAATGAGCAAGCACAATGTTAAGTGCAGGTGGGTGCTTTTGCTTGAAACCAGCCTAAATATTTGAAGCACAAGCGAACAGGGAGCCATTTGAATGATGCAACTTGATGACGGACTATCCCTACAGAAGGATCTGTTGCTAAGCTGGAGCTATGTTTGCATTAGGAAGCAGCGCTGTGCTATAGGAGGAGGATACACAGAGCAAATGAGGTGGTGCTTAGGGCCCAATATTATCACAAAATCACAGAATGGTTTGGGTTGGAAGGAATCTTTAAGATCATCGAGTTCCACCCCCTGCCACGGGCAGGGACCCCTCCCACTAGCCCAGGTTGCTCAAAGCCTCATCCAGCCTGGCCTTGAACCCCTCCAGGGATTGCGCATCCACAGCTTCTCTGGGCAACCTGGACAGTGCCCAAAGAATATTCTTCCTCTATATGTGTTTTTCAGGGGGAGTAGAGGACTTGCTTCAAGCTGTCAGCAGCTAGAGGATGTCAGCTGAGCTCCTGAAGCACTTCTGCTCTAGTGTCATCCAGAAGGAAACCCATTTGCTCCTGCTGTGACCTTGCTTTTATTGGAATCAAAGTATGGCATAAGGCGGACACGTGCCAAAGTTCACTACTGCCTAGCTGTAAATAATTTAAAAAAATAAATTACATACCGATTAACTGAATACATGTCTGTCTAAGAGCACAGCTCTGTTTCTCTCTGGCTATGGGGGAGTGGTGCATGCTTCTTACCTCTGGAAATGGGACCTGAAAGGGTTGACACAGAACATCCCCCAAAAAGCTGCTCAGCCTGGAATAAAGAAACAGCATCCCACACACTGTGCCTGCCGGAAAACTCAGTGCCTGAGCAATTCCCCACTGCAAGGTCCCCCGCAGCTGCGCCACAAAGCCAAAACCTGATGGCAAACCTGCCTCTCTTCCCTGCTAAGGAACCAGCCAAGGTGTGCCCTTTCTGCTCTTAAGCAGAATTCAATGAAATGAAGATGAGATGTGCCACACATCACCATCAGCGTCACTTTGTCCCTTGCCCGAATCCCACACAGGTGCCAGGAGCTAGAGCCATGCCATGCATTCGCTGGTCAGTGCCTCCATGGGTCCGTCGGTCGCCCGCTCCATCGGCACGGGGTGCCAGCGGATGAAGATGCTTTTGAAGAGAGAAGAGAGAGGCTGAAATCCTTTGACACCTGGAAGTGAACTGTATATTACCAAAATGTTAAGCAGCTTTGTGAGAGAGATTATCCTGAAGGATGTTTTCCGTGGTGTTGACATTTGTATGTGAGTGATTCATTCCAACACAGGCGTGGAGCAAGGAGGCAGCATCCTTCCCTCGCTGCCACCGGGCGAGCTACGGCCTTCGCTCCAGCAAGGTTATTAATTCATCCCTGACCTGTGACACTGTGTGCGACTTTGTCACCCGCATCTTCTCGGTCATCTCTCAAGGCAGAGACCTGAGAATTTTCCGTGGCCCTTTTCGTGAACCGCTGTGACAGCGCAGGCACTTTTCGGCTGTTTGTTCTCCAGGGCTCTGACTGCTTCTATATTTTGTCGTTCTCCCCTGAGATGTGCCATCGCAGTCAGACACGGTGCCATGGCTTTAAAAAAGGGGACAGTAACAGCTGAAAACAAAGACAAATTGTCACTTTTGTATGTTGGTGGCGGAAGGGAGCTGCACTGCTGAAGGTTACGGAGGCAGAAGGGGAAGCTGTGGCTGCCCGAGCTGCTGGGAATTTTCTGACCCTCTCACCCAGCTCATCCGTAACTCTCTGGAGAAGCAGCCTTCCTCTTTCCCTTACACTGCCAGGCAGAGGTGTCTTTCACTGGGGAAATTAATCTGCTGCAGAAAGGTTATTATGTCTCTTTTGAGGGTTTCTACTCAATTCCTCAAAAATACAGAAAGAAAATAAAAAAAAGAATATATAACGATATATATAAACTATCTATCTAAGAACATAAAAGAAATATAAAACCTGCTGTCTAGTGACCAAAGTTCCTCAGACCAATTTCACAACGGAAACCATACCACCAATGGCTCTGCTCAGCCATTTATTCGGGACTAGGATCTCTTAAACTCTGCATCTCCAGAAGCAGTTCTTGCTGCTCATGATACACATGGGATAATGCCTTGGATTCATTCAGGGTATAATGAGTTTTCACCCTCTGGGGATGCGAGCAGCATTACATGTGGTAGCAGCTGGGTTAGATATATATGTACATGCAAGTATTTCACCCAGCGCTGAAATTTGTCAGCTTGGAAGGAGGAGACATCCTCTTGTGGAAGGGCACACCAAAGCAAGCGCATGAGGTGTTTAGGAGAGAGTGTGGTGTCATGGTTTTAACCCAGCTGGCAATGAACACCACACAGCCACTCACTCACCCTGCTCTCCACCCTCCAGGGATAGGGAAGAGAATTGAAGGGGTAAAGGGAAAAGAAACTTGGGGGTTGAGAGAAGAACAATTTAATAATTGAAATACAATGAAATAGAAAGTAATATTGAGAATAATAACGATAACAATAAGAGTAATAATAGAATACNTAAACAGAAAGTAATATTGAGAATAATAACGATAACAATAAGAGTAATAATAGAATACACAAACAAGTGATGCACAGTGCAATTGCTCACAACTCACTGATCAATGCCCAGCTTGTGTCCCACAGGTAATTCCACAGGAGAGCAAAATCCCCAAAACTGCAATCCCAGAAGAGAGAGAAAAGAGCAAGAAAGCAAACTTCCCACCAACCCTCACCTATATACTGGGCATGATGTTGCATGATATGGAATATACCATTGGCCAGCCTGGGCCTCAATCCTAAACCTAAGATAAAATCCTAAACCAGTAATTGTGGGTCCACTGCTCTGGTTACGCTCCCCTGTAGCTTCTTGTGCTCCCACATGCAAAGCAGGGAAAGTTGAAAAGTCCTCGACTGTCTGAAAACATCAGTATATCAACATTCTTCTCATACCACATCCCAGACTAAATCCAAAAGACAGCGCTATTCTAGCTGCTGAGAAGACAATTAAGTCTATCCCAGCTGAAAGCAGGACACAGGGAGAGCCCTTTGGAGCCTGCATGAGGTCGACTGGTTGCAGCATGGAGCAGATACTGGAATCAAACCCCTCCACTTTCACAAGAAAGACATGTTGGCTGAGACTAGCAACATCACACCCTCAGTCATTTGTGGTGCTACAAGGTGACAGTGGAATAACCAACTGCAAAAGAGGACTTCTATTTCCACTCTGTGGCACTGATTTTTGAGGCAGAGGGACTTTGAGAATCCCACCAAAGAAGTGATGAAGCCCAGCTGGGAGAGGTGATGAGACCACATAATTGTCTGGCCAATGGCTTATAAGACCTACAGCCGACACCGCTTGTTTATAGAGGACAGAACAGAATCAGAGACCAGCATCAGTTGGTTCAAGAAGAGGTGAGCTTTTTATTATGGTTAGCCCTTCAGTAGCAGTCTCTAGAGAAATAATATGAAGCGTGAACATACAGGTCTTCTAGAATCTACAAGGATGCCAAAGTCTACCAAGACTTTCCAGCTCTCAAAAGCCAAAGGCAAAACCTTTCTTCCAAACTGAGGGTCTCCAAGACAACTGAAAGCTCTCAGTGCTGCACCCTGCATCATTATTCATTCTGTTAGCCTGGTCTAATGTAAATCAGAGACTAAAAGGTGTCACAACAGCAGCATAGATGGTGCCTGTGTTGACAATCTCTTGTACGGCAGATGGCCGCATGCTCGCGGTAAAATAAGCAAACAATGAGGAAACACATGTGGGGCACTTCTCTCCCACTCTGCGAATCCTCAGTCATTAGAGGTAACTGCTTGTCTCTGGGCTCCTCCAGTTAACGTATCTGCACTCTGAATCACGCAAAAGCCATCTAAAATCATAAGAAAAATCTAAATAAATCAGCATCAGAAAATTTGCCGCAGGCGTTCATTCCTGCAGGGATGTGACCATTTTAACACTTGTCAGGGTCACAGCACACAGCTGAGGAAATCGCCCTGGACAACTCTGCGTTCCCAAGAGAACAAAACCAGGAGACATGCAGAGTCACCCAGCAGGCAGTAGGAACAGGAGCAATGGTAGCATTACTTAACTATGTGCAATTTGCTCTCCCTATCTTGATTTAAATTACACTGCCAGAAGAGACTGACAGCGTCTGGAATCAAATTGCTTAGAACGGTGCCTCTTCAGAGGGAGAGAAAAAAAATACCTAAATAACTTGAGTGCAAATCATCTTGCAAAATGACTATTGTGATCGGGGACAGTGGGATCTGGGGCTAGTTTTCATCAGGATAGTGCTCGTGTCATTATTCTGGGCCAAACCCCTAATGCCCTGTTGTAAAATGGGGGGGTTGCACCACCGATGTTTCTACAGCGCATACATCAGTCTGGGTCTGCTCCCAAGAGTTGGAGGAGGCACCATCAAACAAGAGTCTCTGAGCTGTTCCTGCTTCCTTCACTTCTCCAGGTCAGCATGGGCTCTGGGGACTATCTTCAGGACAATGGGCTCCTTGGGTTGCATGAAAAACTTTGTGTCCAGAACCAGTGGGATCTTGAGCAGGAGAGAAAAAAAAAAAAAAAAGAAACAAACAAAAAACCCTCAAAACAAAACAGCCATGTAAACTGGGAAAAAGGTCAGTCACAACACCGACAGGACCCCTGCAGCCCACATACACCTCAGCCACCCCTTGTTTTCAATGCCTTTCCTAACTTACAGATGAATTTACAGCAGGACTATCACTGTTGCTCATGCAAAACATCTACAAGCTTGGATTTAATAGCCCTCTGCTCATGAATACAATGGCCAGCAAATTCTGGTTTTCGCATGGAAGAGCTCCATGCACTGATCAACAGGCTGCACGTGGAGGGAAAAGCCAAAATCCATGCAGGGAGCTGCAGCTAAGGAGGGGCACACAGTGCCATTTGTTAATGCTGAAGTGTGCCAGCGCGAAGGGGAGCTCGATCGTGATGGGAGCTGGAAGAGCAATAAACTCTACAAGAAGAATGAAACCAAGATTGCTGCTTGGACTGAGGACCAAAGAAAAAACATCCTCACACAGAGAAGTGTTGGGCTCCCTTGGGGTGGGGCTGCAAATCTCAATAAAAAGAACATTTAAAACTGGTGTTGGAGGGAGTCATCTTGCAAGGGAGGGAAGAAGGTTTTCCCAAGTCTCCTCCAACAATTCGATGCTGCTCATACCCCAGCTCTCCTCCTCATCAGGACAAAGGTAATACACCCCCAGCCCAACAAGCTACATTAAAATCCCCATATCCTAGCAAGCTTTGTTTCAGGAAATTTAAGGAATATGGCTTGGAGCCCAATGTGCCATCAGTGGAGGAGTGAGAGGAGGCTGCAGCTTCCGTATACATATTCCAAAGGGATGTTCCGGCATGAATTTTTCCCTCCTGCTCTGATCTGATGTACATGACATCTTCTGTAGAAAAAAAGGGCTGAAAGGACCCCATAAACCTATGGGCACCAATAATACAATACATATTTAACTTGTCTCCTTTTAATTAAAGGCAGTTATAAAAAGAATCAATTTTATGGATTGCAGAGGACTAGAAAAATGTCATTAGACTTGGGGGAGGGTGGATAGGTCACCGCATTGTTAATGGACTATTACAGTCTTTCACCTCCAGGTTACCAGTTGAGTTGCAATCTGAATCTGCAGAGATTCCAGCTGAGCACCCGTGCCAAGTAATAATTTAATAAGGATTTTTTTTTTTGTTTCTTACAACAAATGTCCTTTGAATACATTTGCTGCCTCCTCTGCTCTGATTTCCCAAGCTCACCTCGTGAATGAAATGTATTAACGGCAATGCCCTGTCCTGCAGGGCCTGACCCATCAGTACCGCACATGCTGTTCACGGGAATCCTGGATCAGACCCCAAACCTGGTGGGACCCTGCAGAGCCTCAAAGGGGAAGGGGATTGCCAAGTCAAATTTAGCTCAGACTACTTGCTTGACAATTGTCACCCTTTAGAGACTGCCTGGTGGCCCATGAGAGATGAATTTTGCTGTCTTGGGACCTCTCGCTGAGAATAGCCATGTTTGTGTGGCAAAGCTCAGCTCTGGAGGAGGCTAGGGAGGTTGGGGATATTCCCTTTCTGTTCCCAGGAGCAGCATTTTCCTAAACCAGGACAAGACCAGCAGCACATCATGAGGGAGTGAGCACCTCACAACCTAGGTGCACCCAAAGAGAGGCAAAGGACTCGGGATTTCAGCCTGACATATTCCNGGGGAGGGTGGGGATATTCCGTTTCTGCTCCCAGGAGCAGCATCTTCCTAAACCAGGACAAGGCAGAGCAGCAGCACATCATGAGGGAGTGAGCACCTCACAACCTAGGTGCACCCAAAGAGAGGCAAAGGACTCGGGATTTCAGCCTGACATATTCCACCAACATTAAATTTGCTTCTGTAGAGGCTTAAAAAAAAAGATGTATCAGTAACTCTTGTTCAACCATTTAAATTAACTGAGAAGATTTAAATGCAGTTATTCCCATATGCCTCTCTAATCCACAGTGAAATCTTCCTGCCTGATCTCTGTGGGAAGTAGTAAAACCCAAATTTGCAGACAAGGTTCAGCGGTCCTCAAGCTAGCAGTCTCTGAACTCCTTGGGGAAGAGAGGGTTTAATGTGCCTAAGGGACAGATCCTTCTCTGTCCTGGGATGGAGGCAAATGGGAGCACGAAGGACCATTTCAGTGGGACTAGAGGGTAGATAATGAAACACATCATCCCTTATCCTTACCGGAGTGTCCTTGCAGGTTCTGAACGAGAAGTTTTGCAACAGGACGACCACAGCCACTTTAATGAGAAGGAGAGCAAACCTCATTCCTATGCAGTTCCTGGGGCCAGCCCCAAACGGCAGGAAGGTGTAGGGGTCAATAGACTCTTTGCTCTCTTTACTGAACCTGATTACAACACCAAAAAAAAAAAAAAAAAAAAAGTTAGAAAGAGCTGGAGTTCCGGGATGTGCCAGCTTTTAGATCTGAAGTGATGAGTGGTCTGGGAAGGCAAAAGCTTTTGGTGTTTCTGTGCATATGAGAAGAACCCAGCTACGTCCCTTATTTCTCTCTCAATAGATGCCTGATGCCTCTGCTTTTATCCTGCTGCTTGGAGTTGGCTGTGCATCTCCAGGTGCACCAGGTGAACAGGGAATACCTGAAATATGTTAATGGATTTCATAACTATTCGTTTCTCAGAACTCCCTCTCAGCTCAAAAACCGAACCCAGATTTCAAACCCTAAACCACACAGGTCTACAGCTTCACGTCTTCCCTTCAGATCAAAGGACAGAGCGAACACAAAGACGTTCTCCCCCCGCGTGACGAAAGGGAGGGCTGCTTTCAAGGCACGCCAGCCATTCCTCTCCTCATCGTGAAAAACAGCGAAGAACAATCAGCTTCACAGAGAAATGTGCCACTGAGCATTGTCAGCAATACTTCTTAGCGATCAGTTAGTTTTCATGTCAGAAAGCTTTTCATTCCCAGTGCACAGGGTCCAGGTACAAACCTCAGCCATGCTGAGTCAGCAGTAAAGTATCTCGCTACCGAGACACCCGCACACCCCTTTGATGAGCTCCCAGCAAGGAAAGTGGTCTCTAAAGAGCTCCTGTCCAGTTACCAATGCCCGGTGTGTCAACTGGAGCAAGGACACAGCTACTGGAGCAACCGGTGTAACGTGCCCATGGCCAGAGTACCCATGTGGGTGGTTCCCTCTGCATTCAGCACAGGGTGACCACAGGGGTCCAGAGGTGATTTCAGCAGCACCACCTCCCTCCCTAACTTCTGCCTGATGCTGCTGCCCCATTTTGTCCCAAAGGTCTCCACATCCCCACACGGGGGTTAGCTTCCAGGGGTATTTCCATGCCTGGTACAAGGGCACGGGTCTAGTCCTGCTTTCTCTGGACCAACCCTCAACATCTTCATGGCCACCTGAAGACTAGCAGGCCCAGGGTCTCCCAGGTCTGCCTTGGGCCATTGCCTCATTTCTCAGAGTCTGACAGACTCCTAGGCAAGGATTGTTTCATAACTTGAGTTCAAAAATCAAGTTTTATTTCCTACCCATCTTTGTCCTTCCACTGCTGGTTTGCCCGGCACCGTGCCAGTCACCCCATGGCTCTCGTTTTAATATCTGGCCATAAACCCCTCAGTGTTACAGCTGCTGGGAGCCGCTCTCACTGTCGCTCCCTTCAATGCAGTTAATTAAATTCCATGCACAGTTTATGGATGTAGATCATAAAACTCCCCTCACGGTAATGCTGGGACTAGATGTCAGACAATGATAAATGCCTAATTTAAATGTTATAACCATGCATTCCCCACTTTCGCTGCTGTCTCCACTCCAGGGCTGAAGTTGACCGTGCAG
Organism: Syrrhaptes paradoxus; assembly: GCA_013400615.1. Classification (NCBI taxonomy): domain Eukaryota; kingdom Metazoa; phylum Chordata; class Aves; order Pterocliformes; family Pteroclidae; genus Syrrhaptes; species Syrrhaptes paradoxus. The sequence goes on from VZTO01007615.1 coordinate 85,536, forward strand.
CTATTCCCCCCGCCGGGCTCTCACCTCTCTGGCCTGAACTCCTCCGGCTCCGGCCAGTACTCCGGGTCACGATGCAGCACGTAGGCTGGGATCATGACCACCATGCCCTTTGGAATAGTCACACCGTTGAGCTCCACCGTTGTCTTGCAGACCCTCTCAATCCGTCCCCCAGGGGGGAAGAGCCGCAGGGATTCATTCACCACCATATCGAGATACTCCATCTGCATGATGGTGTTGTAGGTGGGAGCAGCCTAGGGAGAAGAATCGGGATGGGTACAAACATGGGACTTCAACCTGCACCCCAAAACCCCCCCAACAATTCCGCTTCAGGCATTAGAGACCAGCGCAGGGGAAATCTCAGTGCCAACACCCCCTCCACTCTGTTTTGTTTCTGAGCTGGCTTTTGGTTCAGGGTTTACGAGGCACAGGTGGGAACAATCCCAGCATCTCCCCCACCCCCCTGTACCTTGTTGGGCAGGTTTGCATCGATCTCATCCTGGAGCCGCTGCTGCACGTCAGGGTGAGTGGCCAGGTTATACGATATGTAGCTGAGGGTGGAGCTGGTGGCCTCATAACCAGCAAAGACAAAGATAAGAGCCTGGGCCAGAATCTCCTCATCGCTTAATGCTGAAAAGAGGCAGAAAAGCACATGCAAGAAGCTGAAAACTGCAGTGATCAACTCCTGGGAATTCAGGATCCCACCGATCTAGGTAATGTTATTCTTAACTCCTAACAGCTGGTAAAGCAAACCCTCTGGCACCACAAAGGGGTCTATCTGGCACTATTGTACGGCCAGAAAACTGCTGTCAAAATCAACAGTGTTACGTTGCTTTCTTTAAGAGCAGAAACAGGGTATGTGCAGCCTGAGCCTGATTCAGAAAGTCTCTGCTGTCTTCAGGGACCATGCTCCCGAGCCAAAAAAAAAATAAAAATAAAAGCACATACCAGGAAAACTTAGAGATTAAGAGATGTCCAGTAGCTCATCTAAGCCATGAGGTGAGCCTTGTGCTGCTGAGGGATTAGTAGCCCTGAGCACAATGTATCAGGGGTAATAAGGGCAACACGGGATTTAACGCTGGTTCCACAGCAGTGTCCAAGCGCTGCCAGGATGGTGCAGGGTGCTGTGCTGATACCCTGTCCTGGTCATCAAAAGTTTGCAAGCGTCCTGCCTTGACTTAGGTTGATGGACTGGGACTATGCCTTGGCTGAGCTGTTATTTTCTACATCTAAGAGTTGAATCTAGGATGAGGAACAGGGATGAGCTCACCGATGAGCAAGGTACGTGCAGGGTACGCACTTTGTGTGCTCTATGACACACAGCCAACATCGCTGGCCTTCAGAGATGATAAGAAATGGGAGTAAGGAGATATTCTCTGTTTGCCCTTTGTTGCAAACACAGACCTCAGGATTTATCACAGGAAACGGGATATAATAAAATATGGCTGATGTGTGGTTAGCACTGTTATATTCCTGCTACTGAGACATTGCATCTCCCATAGGATTCATGACTAAAATCCTCTCCTCCTTCCTTCCTTTAACTGCACGAGGAACTGCCATGCTTTCTGCTGAGAGGAGGACAGATCTCAGGACATACATTTGTACGAGTCGGTCTCGGAGGACTTGGAGTTGTCATGTGATCTCTGCGAGTCAACCATGAGTTGTAGGAAATCAACGCGGTCCTGGGGAGAAACAGAGGCGGTCAGAGAAGATGTGGGTGGGGAGGAGGCAAACCTTGTCCAGAACAAGCTCCATGCTCCACCTGCAGCCCCCACCAGCAGGCTCACGGCTTCAGTGCACAGATACTTTCTCCATGTGGAAGCCCATGTGGGGCGTGCTTCTGGCCCTCCCCAGGTTTGATGAGCTGGGAGCTGTTATGGAGAGTAGGCGATACACCTCATCATTTGAGGACGCCAGAAGGTCCCTCCTACACTCAGAAGGACAGGACAGTGAAGAGAAGAGGCCACCTAGGCTGGACTCACCGTGCTGCTGCCCATTTCCCGTTCCTTCTTCATTTTTATGAAGGTGTCCTTGAAGAAGTCCATGACTTTTGAGGGGAACAGAGTCACATTCATCTTTTCCAGCACTGGGACAACAAAAGGGAACGACACTAAAAGGAGAGAAGAGAACAAACACATTTTAGCTCAAAGGGGCTCAAGAAACTCAAAACTGGCATAAAGCATAGAAAAGGGAGGGGTAACTGCTTTTTGTTTCCTTCATCTCCCTTTTTACCTAGCCATGGCTGCCATGCAATAGCACTTGAGAATATCACTATATAGCCACAACGCCACGCGGCGTGCGTCTCCGCAAACAGTCTCTGTAGGAGGATGCTGCAAAGACCCACATGGGCTACACAAGTCTTGACTGTATTTTCCTTGGGGAACTATTTCTACAGATCTGCCAGGGTGAATCTAATCCTGCAAAGTGCTGACTGTCTCCCGTACACTACTTACGAAGCTACCTGGAAACGCAGGTGGTCACTACCTCTGACATTGATTTGGGGCTGTATGAGATGAGGCATGTCATACCTAAGAATACCAAGAGGGGGTTTAGGAAACTGAATTTGAGAAATTGCTTCATGTTGGTGACAAAGGGGTCACTGGGGTTGCTCATGGAGTCAATATTTACGCTGAAAGAAGTGCTGGTCACCACATCCATGCTGTAGGCTCCAAAAATGCTAGGCAGAGAAGAAGAGAAAGTGAATGGGATGAACCCAGAGTAGCAAATAAGAGCCCTGTTTGACCACAGCACAGCAAGCCCACCACTGAGGAGTATACCATGCCCATGACCACTATGGGGTTTGCCTCCATAGTTGACAAGGAATCTATGCTGCAGCATGGAAAAGGCTCTCCAAAATGTCTCCTTCCCCACACAAACTCTTTTCTGTCAGCCCCACACAGTTACTCACTCCTTCATGGTCACGGACTCATCGTTAGTCACTTTCTTCTCAATGTTTTTCACTAATATTTCACCATAGTGGTTAACGATAGGGAACATCTGAAATGCAAACCAAAGCAGAAGGCACTGTTGATTCCTCCACCAACCAAGGCTGGGCAATTCTGCCCTGCCACCGGTGACTTGGCAAGACTTTGGGTTGTAGAGGAAGAGCAGACACAGGGAAGGATCATTTCCAGGCCTCAGACATTGCTTCCTCTCATCTTAATAACCTACTGAGTTATAAGTCTACAGAGCTCAGCTGACTAGGGTTGAAGAAGGTTCTCCTCCCAAAATCCACACGCAGCTCCCAGTCCAGCTCAGCCTCCACTCCAGCTGGGAGTGAATGCAGCTCCCAAGCGCATGGAAAATGGGCTCCCTCCCCATGACAGCAGACAGCCACCGTGTCGCTGAACAGCACCCAACAACGCAGATGCTAACGGATGTGGTCATGAGAAATGGAGTAATTTCCCCATGTAAGGGGAAGGTCTGTACTCAGCAATGGCCCAGTCCCCCTCCAACTATTGATGCAAAGCACCAGTGGCCTCTGCTTTACCTCCTTCAGCTTCCCGCTGGTGAAGGTTGGAGACAGCACAGTGCGAATCCTTTTCCACTTCTCATCTTCAGCCAGGCTGAGGGCCGACTCCATGAACCCGGTCAGACCAACGTTCTGCACAGGCAGAGTTTTACAGCAAAAGAGACATAGTTATACGTGGAGATGGGTAAAGGCTTCCAGCCTTCGTCCATGTGAGAGCAATGCCAAAAAAAAATCCCACCATGAAGTGTTGACTTGGCCCCTAAAGTCATACAAGCTCTACCTCAACCAGCAAATAATAGAAATGGAAATAAATGTGTAAGAGTCATAAATGACATCAGTCCTAGGGTGCATCCAGGCTGAGGTCCCAATGTCCCAGCCAGAGTGGCCTCCTCTATACCGCCCTCATTTCGCTGTTGGCACCATCAATAAACCAGGGCACAGCAGAGAGCAACCACTTGCTGAAGGGCACAGAGAAGGAAAACAGAAAACAAGAAGAAACTCTTTCTTGCTCCGAGCACTCTGCACTGGAGAGGCAAGCACAGGACCAGATACCTACCCGCCGATTGGTAAAATTGGTGTAGCACTCTTTCACCAGGATGCTTTTGATGAGGATGGGGTCCAGAACAGCCAGCACAGGCTGCCTGCCATCAAAAATCCTAAGCCAAGAGAAACCCGCAGTGAGTCCGTGGCTCGCGGTCAGTCGGAGCAGAAGCAGCCTGCTTCGTCTGCGGCCACAGCCCTGCACATCGACTGCTCGAGCCCAGAGGGTTGGGACCAGCTGAGTCCCCTCTGACAAACCAGCTGAAGGGCTGAGGCTGAAACTGTTTTATCGGGTAGTAAAACAGGAGAAAGGGAAATAAAGTGCCAGTGTGAGCATTTCTAGAAATCGCCTGTAGTAGGAAAGAAAGCAGTGTGGGTTTAGATAAAAGACAGCTTTTGCCACGACATCGATCCCCTGCCCTTGGGCTGTCTGAGCTCTGGTTCTGCAACTGGTGGCTGGAGTCGATAAATCCACACCGAGTAGCCTACCTGTGGGGTAAAGAGATTTCCCTCCCTGGCCTAAGAGACAATGAGAGGGGAAAAACTCACCTGTCTCCTTCTTTTTACAACCAACAAAGATGGAAAAACTTAAAAGCCATGGTGTGGACTAAAGGGCAGAAAGCCTTGGGCCGAGGGAAGCTGCTGTCTTCAGGAGGGTTGGGAATGTTTAATCTTTTGGAAAAAAAAATGCACTAGGTTTCATGAAGCCTCCTAGGATTTTTTTTTTACACAACAATTTTTGCTTCGGTTTGAGAGGTTCTCAAGAGAAGCATGATAAGAGGCCGCTACAAACCCAGCGCTGTGCAGGGAGCCAGGAGGCAGGTTGAAAGGTAGCTCGTGCCCCGGCTCCGGGAGAAGCAAGGAGCGAGATGAAAAACACCGTGGCAGCCTGCAGCTTGCTTTCTGCTCAAGACAGACGAAGAGCAGCTTCAAAGGCATGAGGCTCAGTTTGACACCAAGCAGTGGAGTTTTCTGGGCAGGCAGAAATGCTTGGTGCCTTCTCTCGCTAATGCATCTGGAGCTAAGAGATAAAGGGATGGCTGTGCTGATTTGGCGGGTGTTGGAGGACCAGGGGAGCTCCCTGGGCTCTCTGTGGTTCAAGCTTCCCCAGCCCTGAGGTCACCACCACTGCTGGTTTGTTTGTAATGCTCCCAAAGGGGAAAAAAAAAAAAAAAAAAGGTTATTTGCAAAGCTTATGCAAACAAATGACCCCCCCAAAATGGTTGCCATCATCCTAGCCCTGCACCATGCTGAAATCCCAGCAGGAGAGAAGCCTTGGAGAGATGTCTGGAGGCTTTCCCAGTGATGAACCGGGATTTTCCCTGACCCAGCTGGAATTACAGACCTGAAACATGGTGGCAACGTACCTTTTTCCATTCTATTTTGGGGTCCAGAGCACCCCAAAGAGGTAGTTTTGTTCTGCAGAAAGAAACTCACCCCCAGATTCTGCCATACTTTTCAAAGCACATCTGATCAAAATTCAGGACTCCCTGCAAAAGAAGAAAGGAGAAATGAACAGTTTGCCAGCAAAGAGTGATCAAAGCAGGTCCCAGCTGGCAGCGCAGGGCATCCCACAGACCCATTGTAAGTGGCAGAGGTTGGGGGTGCTTGGTAGCTCTTACGAGTCACATAGATGCTTAGGGGCCATTTGCACTGGAGGGAAAAAAGAGAACAGAGAGGGAAAAAAGAAAAAAAAAATTACACTTTCAACTTCCACTAGTCAACCTGAGATAAAAATGTAATGAAGACAAGGTAGGACAAGGTACACAGTTGTAGCGTGAGCGGAGTTAGCAGGCAGAACTAGATCCCAGGGTGTCCTTTCATCTTCAGCTCAACAGGTTAGAGCTGCTGCTGCCTCATCCTCATGAGATCTCCCACTGCAGTTACTGAACCGGAGTGATGATGGCTTTTTTGTTTTGCTTTGTTTCCACTAAGGTTTTAACTGATGTTACATATTAAGGATGAAACTTATGGGACACATAACACCATGCATCAACTAAACCATTAGTAAGAGATCACATCCATGCCGTAAGCACAGCAAACAACCTAAAGCACCTCTTCCATTGAGGCTAACACGTTTTGTTCTGCGTTTGCAGTCAGTTACATGGAACCTAGTTACTTGGTAGGGTTTGGTAGCTTGATAATATTTTTTAATTAGAAATCTATTTGTCTTGCTCAGTTTCAGGATGGCCCAACAGCAAGTGGCTGGATGGGGCATTGCTGAGGATCATTCAGCCTCTTAATGGGGACAACACAAAGCACAAAGAAATGTGCAGTTCTCATAAATCAGCAATCTTAGTCATCCCTCAATATTTTTTTTTTTCTTGCTTTACAACAGAGCTTCAGCTGCTAGGGAACAGATAGAAATCCAGGGAGAAAGGAATAAATTAAATTACAAAGTAGTTGAAAAGCACAGCACACCTCATCCAGGTCAGCTAGACCCTAAAAGTCATTGTTGTGTTCTCTGTGTATCCAGAGAGCTTCCTACCTGAAAGCATCATTTCCATCCAACTGAATCGAGAGAAAAGATCCAAAGGAGGAGAAAATGGCATCAGCTACAAGGAAGAACCGAAGGCAGCTACGGAGCAGCAGCTGCTGGTACTCACTTGCCAGTACCCCAGGAAAGTTCCCAAAAACGGCAGAGGCTGCGGTCCTGGAATGCCCAGCTTCCTGAAGGCCTGGAAGGGCCATATCCCATAGCTGCCGAGCAAAGAGCAAGGGAGATGCATTTACGCAATGAAAAGAGGATTTTCTTCATCCTGAGCACAGCGAGCAGGTTAAAAAACTGGTTCCTGCCACCGAGAGAAAGCTGAAGTCACGGACCAGCAGCAGCAGACCTGCTGAGGATGCTCTTTCCCTGCAGTAACACAGGATCGCTTGGGGTACAAGACAAGCCGGGGTACATTTTGATACAGGAGCTGTAGCCCAGCCTAACACAGCATAACCTCAGGTCTTTATTCAGGAGCAGCCTCATTTAGTTCTCCGGATCGGAGACCTGTGACTCAGGTGGCTGAAGAGAGGTCTCAGAGGGATTAAGTTCTCAAGTGGAGAGCTGCCCTTGTGTTTGTCTTTGCAAAGACCTACAGCGATGCCAGAGCCACGGCAGCACAGCGGCCGAGCGGGGACATAAATTACAACAGCAAAATTAAGTTTTGCCTGTGTAGCTCACTACAGCTCCCCTGAGTGACATAAGCAAAAGGGCAATTTTGCCAACGTAACTATTGAAACGGGGGCTTCTGCTGTCTGCACACAGGCATCTCCTACTGCCCTGCTCCCAGAGCCCGGCCAGGGACACCAAACCAGAGGTTAAAAACACAGAAATTACTTCTCCTTTTAGATCTGCAAAAGCAAAAAAAAAAAAGTCATGAAGTTCCTGTTTATTTCCTTCCCAGCCCAGCTTCCTCGCTGCAGTTGGCACAGGGCTGGCAAAGGGAGCCCCACAGCCCCCCCCCCGCCTTTATCAGCCCCTGCCTCTGCCTCGCAGGAAGACCAAGGATGATTTCGGTAACACTGATTCATGTACTTGGGTGGTTCATACACAGGGTGACGGCCCCAGCCCCCCCCCAGGCACAGAGTTCTCCTCCTCCCCATCACCCTGGGGGCCAGCCTCTACTTACAGGAGCAGGAGGCTAAGGAAAACAATGAGGAGCAGCCAAGTAACGCAAGAAAAGTTTGGCAGGAAATCCATCGTGTCTCCCAGCCTGCCCTAAGAGCACCTGTCTCCTGTGAAGCCACAGCCTTCTTGTTGATGATTTTTTTTCTCCTCCCCGGCTTTCAGCTGCAGCCATGCTCACATGACAAGAAGGAGGAGTTGTCCTGTTTGCTCAATTGCTCAAACTTTAACCCTTGGACAGGTTTTTCCTTGTATTGCCATGTCAATAAGATATCCAGCCCTGCACATCTTGAGATTTTAAACTGCCGAAAGAACAGCTACAAGCAGAAAAGACAGCAAAGGGCATCACCTTCCTTAACCCCTGCCTCCTGCCTCCCTCCCAAAAGCTGTGAGGTTCAGAGGGGGGCTGAGGGGGAGCCCCCGGCTGTTCCTACTGCTGCAGCAATGCTGGACCAGACTTGCTCTCCCCTTACCCTGCCCAGCTGTGCTTTTACCAGCTTCATCAGAGACCCAGAACTGCTCCTGTCCCCCTGCCCAGCTCCCGGGGGGGGCTGGGGCTCTGGCTCTGCAGACTACCATATACCCTCCATTGTGCCTCCCCCTCCCATCCCCATTTATCTTGTCCTGCACCTAAAAACACACATGTGGGACCGGTTGCTTTTGCCAGAGAATCAGGGAAAATGCATTACACACACAGGCAGACTGTGCGCCAGAGCCTCTGGCTGGCTTAGCCACAGCGTACGCAAACTCCCCGTGCTGGTGGGCGGCTGGGGACACAGGTCAGGACGTGGTCTCCTTTGCCCCCAACACACCAAGAAGGGCCCCAAGTCTCCTCCTCTGTGCAGTTCAGTGAAGTCCCCTTCCTCGTGTCCCTGGAGCCCCCTGGCAGACCCCTGTGGCAGAGGGGAGAAGAGCCCCAGCCAGGACACCATGTGCACATCACGCTCCCCCGCACCAGGAATCACTCTTCTGCCTCGAGCACACTCAGCCTTGGAGAAACCCAAGTTTTTCTCCAATTATCTGCCAGTCAGGGCAGGCAGATCTCACGTGGCCGTGCCCACAGGCCAGCAGCAGTTCTTTTGCCTCTACCCAAATATTTATTTTCCCTCCAAAAACACACGCAGCAGATGCCAAGCTGCCAGGAGGTGCAGGGGTCACCTGCACACCCACGTGGATGGGATGGGACGGGCTGAGCGTTTTTGGACATCTCGGACGTCCTCAGCTCTGCACGGCCACAGTGTGCTCGATGATTCATGCAGTCAGGGGCTGGCAGTAATCAATTCCCTGGGTTCTGGAGGCATGTGCCTGATTCCTGCCTCCAAAGGCTGCACCGAAGAGCTGAACCCCAGCAGCGCGCTGCGGCAGGAGCCTTATTCTCCATTTCACGGGGTCACCCCCCTATAAGACACCCTGAAGCAACCATAGGCGGGGAGATACCCTTTATCCTTGCATCCGAAGGTCAGTTCTCCCCCTTGCAGGGTCTCACACCAGAAGGACATCAGGAGCTGTGATGAAGGTGGAGGAGAAACCAGGTGCCAGGGCAGCACCTCCCCGGCTGGGATCAGCTGCATTTCTTTCCTCGCACAAACCCTTTGATTTTCCAATAACCTCTGCTAACAGCCGCTGTGATTTCTCAGCAGGAAGCAGGTTTATGGATCAGTGTTTTCCCCTGTCTCAGACAGAAACTGAGGCAAAACCAGACTTCAGAGGAGAACAAGAATGTTAGCTACACCCCCCCCCCCCAAAAAAAAGCCCCCAAAACCAGTGTATAAACTGGGGAGCAACTTCACACACAAGGAAATCGCTCGTTTGTCCAAAAAAGGTTTTTTTGGGGAGCCATCTACTGATCCAGAGGTGACACTTGAAGGAGAAGGCGGGATGCGGCGCCTGATCAAACCCATGGTGCTCCATCACACGGCTGGGGTGGGACAGTGACCCCACCCCCTGACCCATTTCACATCGGAATGCTGGCGTCTCCCTGGCTCCACAGAATTGAGAAAATTGCAGTCGATGCAAGTTCCACCTCCCAACCAAAATTGCCACCACAGGTCAGAGCTGCAGGTGGGGCAATCCTGAATGCGCATCACCACATAATTTTATGCAAAATGAAGATATTAAAGAGATGCTTTTATACTTACACAGCCCTTTGGACCAAATGTGATGGTAGAATATGTATGTACTGAGGCTATTTTTTTAATGTTAGTACCACTGAAATGGCACCCAGAAGGGATAAAGCAGAGGGGAAGGCTCTTCAGATCATGCTTCCTGGCAATATTTAAAGGCTTTCAGCATTGTGGGCAAGCAAACCACACAAGCGTGCTGCAGGTGAGGCTGCTGCAGCATCCCAGCACCTCATCTAAGAGAAAGGAAGAAAGGTGCCCAACTTTGGGCTGGGATCCCTCCACAGCTCTCATCTGTCTGAGGCTGGTGACCCAGGTAAAACGTCCTGTAGTACTGAAGGAGGGAGCAATGGGTGCTCCCCACCACGCTCGTGCAGCAGATTTGCTGAAACAAATGAAAAATAACAGCAGCACCCTGCACTCCTCTGCTCTATGGCGAGAGGGGACAGGTGGCCAAGCAAAGCAGGTATGTGGGGATTCGAAAGCTGATGATCACCATGGTTAACGCAAACAGAAGAGGATTTGAGCTGGGAGATTTGGCCATAGTCACTGGTAGTGTCATAGGTGTAAAAATGGGACAACACATCTTAGAGCAACTGGGGAAAGGATGACGGAATTGAAGGGGCACAGAAGATGATATTAAACCTCATGCAGAGGAGCAGGGCTGACAAACCAAAACTCCTTCTGTTTGTAAAAACTCCCAGAGAGATAGGGGTACAAAGAACTATTGAACTACAGAGTCCTCTCTGGAGGAGAGGTGGTTTGGCCGCTGTCTGGCTAGCAGGACTGACCAAGGCCAAGGGAAGAGAAGTCCTACATGGATGCAGACCATGGGGTAAAGACCACCCCCAGGGGACACACACTCTGCTCTATCTCAGGCTTTTTCTTTAGCCACTGTTCTGTAGACCCAAAGGTTTTCCTTTCCTCCACACGCTATGGAAGAAGTCATGTTGTAACACACACAGTCTCTGAATAGATACAGCAAAACGTCAGCCTTGTTGCGAACCAGGCTTTCATTCACCGATTGTCCCATCTTTAACAATTCTGTTCTTATGTCCCACAAATAGGATCATGAGCTGTTTGTTTCTGGCTCTTCCTGTAACTCTTGCTCTCAAGAGCCTCTTGAAAGGCCCATATGGGAAAGCACCAGATGTACGGCTTTCTCAGAGCTCCGGCAGCCGAGGAACGACCGAGGGCTGGCACTAGTTTCCATCTTCCTTCTCACCAAGCCCAAAACCACACAGCGCTTCATGCCTGGGTATTTCTGAGACCTCTGCAGAGCAAAACCACCACACTGCTCCTTTCATCCACCAACGCTGCTGAATGCTCCTGAAACGTCGACAGCTGAAACCCATCTCCCTTTCACTCCTCTATAGCTTCCAAACAAGACCAGAAAATTATAAGCCACAGCTACAATTACTGCATAAAACCGATTTCTGAAAGCACGGTGCTGTGCACTCCCCACACCCTCGGACACCAGCTCCTCCAAGGACAGCCTCTTCTTCGCCCATCTCACATTGGACCAGGGAAGAACTTTCTTTTCAGACCTCCCAGCTGGTAGCCTGGGCTCACTTGACGAAGCTGCCAGCGCCTTACAGAAAGGGAAGTGGCATTGCCACATTTGCAATGACCCCAATTTCTGCCCAGCCACTTCCAAATCAGAAGTCAAGCCAGAAAAAAAAACAAAAAAAACAACAAAACAAACCAAACCAAATCCCCCCCACAGCCCTGAAGACATCAGCTTCAAACCCAGGATGTACAGCCCTTTCCACCATAATCCCCTTACCTCCAATCCCGCCCTATCTCACCAGGACACATGTTAAATACGGCCCCGGGGGTGTAACACATTTTAGAGCCAGGATCTCTGCTGGGCCAGGACCGGCACTGTGGGGGGTTTGTGTGGCAAGGCTTTGGTAGTGGGGGGGCTAGAGTGGTGGTTTCTGTGGGAAGCCTCTAGGTGCTTCCCCCATGTCCAACAGAGCCAATGCCAGCTCCAAGATGGACCCAAGGCTGGCCAAGGCTGAGCCCATCGGTGGTGGTGGTAGCACCTCTGGGATAACACCATTCAGAAGGGGAAAAAGTCACTGTACAACAGCGAGAACAGCAGCCAAAGAGAGGAGAGAGAATACGTGAGAGGAACAGCCCTGCAGACACCAGGGTCAGTGAGGAAGGAAGAGAGGAGGTGCTCCAGGCAGAGAACCCATGGTTCAGACCATGGTGAGGCAGCTGGGTCCCTGCAGCCATGGAGGTGACAATAGAGCAGATACCCACCTGCAGCCCATGGAGATAACAATGGAGCAGATACCCACCTGCAGCCCATGAAGGCTGATGGTGGAGCAGAGATCCACCTGCAACCCCAGGAGGACCCCATACCCCAAAGGAGCCTGTAGGAAGCCTGTGCTGGAGCAGGCTCCTGGCAGGACCCGTAGAGAGAGGAGCCCAGGCTGGAGCAGGTTTGCTGTCAGGACTTGTGACCCCATGGGGGATCCACGCTGGAGCAGGCTGTTCCTGGGGGACTGCACCCCACGGAAGGGACCCACGCTGGAGCAGTTCACAAAGAACTGCAGCCTGTGGAAGGACTCACCCTGGAGAAGTTTGCGAGGACTGTTTCCCATGAGAGAGACCGCACGCTGGAGCAGGAGAAGAATGCGAGGAGTCCTCCCCTGAGGAGGAAGGAGCAGCAGAAACATCATCTGATGCACTGACTGAAACCCCCATTCCCTACACCCTGCGCTGCTGGATGGGAGGACAGAGAGAAACTGTGAGTAAAGCTGAGTCTGGGAAGACGGGGGGAGGGGGTGGGAAGGTGTTTTAAGATTTGTTTTTATTTTCTCATTACCTTATTCCAATTTGACTGGTAATTTTTTCCTGAAGTCGAGTCTGTTTTGCCCGTGATAGTAACTGCTGAGTGATCTCCCTGTCCTTATCTCAGCCCATGAGGCTTTTGTTGTACTTTCTCTCCCCTGTCCGGCTGAGGAGGGGACTGATAGAGGGGCTTCGGTGGGCACCTGGCCCCAGCCAGGGTCAGCCCACCACACGCACTCAGAGCGGCATCGCTGCTCAAGGGCAGAGTTTGGTCCATTGCTTCTGTCCCTGATACCTGGGCTATGGTTGTATTTTCTGGGTGTATCTTGCCCGTGGACTAAGGGCAAGGGTGAAGCTGTCTGGCTCATGATTCATTAGGCATCGTGGCCTCTCTGTCAGTGGATGCTGGATGCAAGCCATCCCCAGCGTGTCTGGGCACAGTCCCTCCCAGCACACCCAGCACCTATGGCTGGAGGCTTCTCCCTCAGCCTCACGGGGAGGATTTTCTATAGCAACTAAAGCCAGGTATTTGGCTAGTTGGATTAACCCTTGCTTGCTTCATAAAATGGGCTTCGTCAAAAACAGGCATCTTTTTCTCATCTCTTTAATTTCTTCTGTGGTGTGGAGACACCTATGGATCAAATTCAGTGTCTTCATCAGTCCCTCTGGCTGGTTTTTGCTGGATGGAGGATTGAAATGATGAATCCTTCCTCTGCTAGTCCTTTCTGTGGTGCGGGGTAAAACATTTCCTAATTTCCATGAGGATACAGCCTCCCAGAAGAGAAAGTCCCAGTCTCAGAAATCAATCTGTAAATTTGCCCTGCTTCATCCCAAACCTTCCACAGTTCAGCTTCTCTGATGACTCCAGTGCCCTGCTCCTTCCCTTCCCCCACCTCGGGGGTGTTTGGATCAATCAGCTGCACTTGCACCTACACAAAAATAACCCAACATTAAAAAAAAAAGTTTGTATTTACAAGTTGAGTCTTGTACTCTTGGAATTAGACTCTAATTAGGTCAGTCATGTTCCCCTGGTAGGATATGAATGATAGCGCTGGAAAACAGACAATTTATAGAGATCCAAAAATAACTCATCCTGCTGTTTTGTAAGAAAGATGTGTTTTCTTTGCCCTGCACTGAGGACATTTGCAGTTGAGGCCACTTGGGCACACCGATACCCATCACACAAACTGCGGCTTGGTCCCACAGGCAGAGCTGGCCTGTGCCTCGATTTCCTCCTACCAAAAAAAAGGATATTAATCTTTTCCGGTCTGACAGGGCCATGCTGAGGTCACCTGTGTTTGTAAGGCATTTTATCACTCTTGGCATGAGGCCCCAGGCTACGTTACACTTTTTTTTTTTTTCCCCCCCCAGACTTTCTTTTAGCCCTAACTCCACCATTTGTTTAGTGTCCAAAGTGCAAGCGTTTGCATGAACTCAGGTTATCACGGCTCGGGGTGAAGAACAAGCCCATGGTTCCAGCACTGTGCGCACCCGTGCTTTGCTATGGGCACACCCAGACCAGATCCCCATGAGCAGTGAGCCAAACCCCTGAGCAGTTGCACAATGCAAGAAAGTACCTTGGGATGACGTGACACATGACTGTCACCTTCGTGCATGAAGAGTTTGCAGTTTGCTCGTTTCTCCCTATATACATGTGGATTCTCCAACTGGGCAAATGACTTCGCCCGTTGCAGCTTTCAGCACTGCCGAGAAATTTCCCCGTGAAAACCTTTGCAGAATGACTTCACGCGGCAGACTCATCTGATTTAGGATTGTCCTGACTCGTTAACGAACTGTGCTGAGCATGCCAACTGTCAGCCTAACGAAGGTCTCTACTGGCCTGGGAAGCCAGTGGCCGCGTTCCTCCGCTTAGAGGGAGGCACCCAGCATTTCCAAGGAAACAAGACAGCAAAGCGAAAGGATCCTTGGGGCATGATGGAAGTGAACAAAAACCCAACCAAAAAAAAAAAAAGTGTGTGTTCAGATAAAGTTCTTTTTGATTTTGTGGGAAATGCAGGTTTGAAATGAAAATAATTGGTGAGGCAAGGAGAGGAAAAAAATAAAAATGAGAGGCAGGCTTAAAAAAAATGAAAATCAAAGAAGCAAGGAGAAAAAATAAACAACCCAGGAGCAAGAACGCAGAGGGAAGAAGAGGAAACAAATGAGACAAATAGCAGGAAAAGGGTCAGTAATGAAAGCCCAGATTACTCAATTCAGTCAAGCCATTGCCTGTGCTGCTCAGGGCAGGGCAGGAAGCCAATCTGTTTTCTCTGGTATTGTTTAGGCTACAAATGCCGTGGCAGATTTCCCATCCACTCCCACGTTTATGTTCGTGCTCCACTCCTAACAGCAAAAACGCCCGCAGAGGAAACGCACCCCGAGAAGAGCAAGGGATGGAAGCGGGAGGATGATCACCTTCGGAGCCAAATGAATTCAAAAAAGCAGTTCTGCACTTTATGGCAATTTTGCAGAATAATGTCTCTCGTTCACAAAATTCTACAGCGTGAGAATTTTCATCTCCAAAATGGGCACATCGATACCTCTGGGTTATTACAAGCTACCAGCCGCAGAGGGCTGCCTGTATTTACAAAGCGCTGCAATATTTACAATATCCCTTTCAGGAGCAGGAGAATATGAGTTCTTTCCTTAGCAGTTTGACTTTTTTTTTTTTTTTCCTCCCCTCTCCCCCTTAGAAATTATCGATTTCTTGCCCTCATTCCTCCCAGCAGAGCTGTAGCTGACCTGACTGTTTAGCTCTCTAGGCCAGATGCTCAGCTAGCAAAAAGCACCAAGCAGCACCCTGGAATAACAGCGCTGCCGTGATTTCCACCCCCTGGGATCTGGTCCAGCCTCCCCAACATCAGCACATTTCTGGGAACTGACTAATGGCTGCTATGATGCTGCAGGGGAGGACAAATGGTATTTGCAAGGGGATGACAGTGGACAAAACAGGTTTTGACTCTCCCCCCATTAAGGATCTGGAGGAACTTTATCACCACAAACTACCAAAATATTTAAGGCTGATCAAATTTTGGGTGGAAACTATTTGAGAATGTCATTTTAGCTGAAAAGCAGAAGGAGAGAAGATTTTACAGTCCAGAACCAACTGTGATGAATTTCAGCCCTTGTTACGTTTCCACCATCCTGAGCTGTTAACTCGGGAGCGTGCTGGCAAGGCACCCAGAAACTTCTTCAAGCCAAAAAGAACAGAAGAGGCTAGAAAAAAAAAAAAATTTTCCCACCCCAAAATAAATGCACCAAGGACACACATTTCAAAAAGGGTTCTTTTAATTAGAAGCAAGTTTGCAAAAGAAGAAGTAACTTTCTCATATAAAATAGTGGAGTGGTGAAGGTGAGGCTAACAAGAGGTGTGAAACAAAAATCCAGGGCAAGTCCCCAAGGAGACACTGAATTAAAAGCAATGATCCGATAACCGTAGTACAACACAGGGGAACTCAAACATAGCTGTGTAAGGTGGTCCTACCCCTAAACCGACAGCAGATACCAAAGGACCAACTCCATCCCAAGAGTGGCAAAGTGACTGGCTACCAACTCACCAAAATACGGGGTTCTTGCACCTTTCTGCTGCCCGAGAGCTCCCACTGCACCGTGACACATCCCAGTACTGCCCAGGGGCATAATGACGTTAAAGGAGTGTTGGTGGCACTTCCCAGTGCCCCACCTGCAGAAGGCCACCAGGCCACAGTAGCAAAAGGTGTCATTCCAATATCTAGGGAATCAGACATAAATGGGCAAACACTTCAATATAAAGCTCTGTAACCCCATATCCAGCGATTCAAGCCCCAAGAAAGTGCACAGTGATCAAACAGCATCAAAAGAACGAATTTCTTCCCAAATCTTGAGGCTCCAGGGCCATTTAAAAGGGGCAGGTGGCAGCTTTGAGAAGATAAAATTCAGAGTCCAAGCCTGCATGTCACATCCCAATGGTATCTCACCTGTCCCATGTGTCACCTCTGTGCTTATCAGTTGTGGCTCTCTACTACCAGGGGCAGCAAACTTTACATCTTCACCAACTGCAAGCCAACTTTATTTGTCGGGGAGGGCTGGGGGTGGAGATGTGGAGAAGAAACAGAAATACAAAGTGCTGAAGGGACTTGTCCCGTGGAGCCATTCGAGGCTCATGTCCAGCCCAACATGTTCTGTCTTGGGGTGAATGTGCTCCTCCTTCAAGGGTGGCTTTCCGTGAGGTTTCAATGGATACTGTACAACCACATCGTCATGCACGTGGCTTTGTGCCAACACCACAGCAACAAACCTCTCCCCCCGTGACCCCTAGTCATGATGTACGGACTCTACACATGCTGGCAAAAACCTAGAAAAATAACCTAAGAAATGTGATTGAACGAGCAGGAACTCCAGGTTGAATAACGCTGTTTGCAGCCCAGCCTGCCCACCTAGCAACTGTTCTGTGATGGCTTTTCCTCTCCAAACACCTCCCTGCATGTGCCCTCCGGGCTGCTATTGATAAAGAAGATCACTAAGGATAGGAGGTCTCAGGATCATATTCAATCTTACATGTCACAGGATTAGAGGATTTCAAGATTTCTAATGGCCCTGCCAAAGGTTAACTTTCTTGTGGGTGGGGTTTTTTTTTGTGTTTTCTAATAAATTCCTTTTCTGAAAGGATTTTCTGAAACAAGTTGTCTTGCTTATCTGAAAAAAGCAAGTGAGAAAAGACACCAGTGTTCTGTATGTATAAACAGCTCGCTCTCCTCCCTTTTTGGAGAGCAAATTGGATAATCTTTGGATGACCCAATGGATTTCTTGAGGGAAGCACTGACAAGGATAATAAATGTATCCCCAAGTCCAGACAGACTTGGATATTTATTCTAAACAATTGTTACAGCAGCTTCTGGCAGAGACCTGGGTATAAGCAGGAAAAATGAGATCTTGGCCCATCTGCAACGCGTCACTGGCTTTAACACTCAAAACAAAGAGGGGAAAAAAAATCTTTTTGGGTAATAGATTAGTTTATTTTTTTGTACATTTTTTCTCTTCTCTCCAGTAATGCCAACTGCTTCCAATATTGGCATCTCTGGCTGCAGTGTGATTCCTTTAGCAAATGCTGATGAAACCCTTTGCTTTGTGCTCTCACTTCTCCCTGCCCACCCCACCAAGGGGTGTCACCTGGGTGACTCCCAGGGTGGGGAAAAAGAGACTGTCACTGATGAAAGTAGAACAGTGCCCTCTCCTGTCCCTTTCTCACCCAAGCAGCACTGGCCATGCACCAACATCGGCCAGTTGGATGGGAATGGAAAATACCCTACCCAAGGGTGTGGGACCCACGTGTGATGTGGACCTTTGAGGGGAGAAGATGCTCCACTTAGAGGGGGCTGGAACAGTACGGCTCCTTCATGTATGTGCACTTTTGCACATGATTTATGACAGGGACAATCTGAGGTTCGGTGCTGTTGGGAGTGCTGGGAGCATCACGGACAGTGGTGGCTGGTGTCACCTCAGCCCTGCAAGGAGAGGTGAAGACTTGGTCACTTTTTTCCTGCAGGAAATTGGGTATTTCCATGGCTATTGCATGAAAAATGAGCTCCTATTAAACTGTTCCCTGAAACGTCTCCCTTGGTCATTTCATGACACTGTTTTTATTTTTTACTAACAGCCACCAAGAGACCTAGGAAACATGGGAAAGTAAATAAATAAATACAAACAAAATATCCTAAGAAGGTGTTTTAAATGTAAGCCTTCATTTTTCAACACTGTTCTAAACAGGAAGATGGAAAGCGAAGTGGATTTGATGGGTGAAGTTATTGTAACATGACAAGTAATGTTTAAAAGTCGTATTTCAAGACTATGATTCCCAAAGATTACAGCTGCGAAAGAGAGCTTTCTTGCTAACTGATGGAGTGTTTCTTTCTAGATGGAACAATTTACCCGATATCCGAGGTAAATAAATCCTACCCATTAATCATGTTTTACAAGTACGGCATGCTAACAAGGCGGCACAGGCATCACACGTGTAGTTATACGGGATCCTGGGCAGCAGAACACGCACCCGATGCTCATCGTAGGGGTGAGCAGGGCAGCACGCTCCCGCGCTCTCCAACTGCCCGACTACAACAAACCCACATGTAAGAAAAGCCAATTCCTAAACAAAACAAAACCAAGACTGATAATAGTGTGGACTGCAATAGAACAGAAATACCTTTGTTTGGATCAACAGTTCCTAAAGGAATCACACCTCACCTGTTATTTTGGCAGCAGGCAGAAGAAAACACTTGTACAGCAGGCCCTCAGCAAGCTCAGGCTTTTTATTTGCTCTGACAAAAAAAGGACTAGACTCTTCTTGTTTTGTATAGATCGTGCTGCTCCCCATGCTGTCCCTTCAGTGGAGCAGGGGCCGCACAGTCCATTGCCCTTATTCCCCATGGTTTTTGCTCAATGTGGTATCGGATCAGCCCCAGGGAGTACCTGCACCTTCCATCAATTCAGATCTGGCAGTATTCAGGACATACGGAGCTACTCGCACTACACTTTCCTTTGGAGCAAGCTCTTCGGTATTTGATCTACTTTCGACTAATCTACATCCCTAAGTCCTGAGTGGTCCTTGAAGGGCTCCTCCTGTAGCACTACCTCTCATACGTGTTGGATAAGCAGCATGAAAATTCCAACAGCATTCGCATCGCTATGTCACATGTATATAAACCAAGGTGTTTAAAATACATAATCTGACGCAGGAAATAACAAAGGAGAAAAAAAAAACAAATCAGAAAGTCGCAGAGACAATTTTGTCTAAAAAACAAAAAACTCAGACTGCAAACAAATTTTTGTCAGTTCAGTAATTAAAGCAAAGTCCATATGGCTTGAGAGAACAGTCAAAGTGCAGAGAAGGCAGTGGGGTTTTTGTTTGCTTTGCGTTCCTCTTCACAGCAAACTCCACGTCATCCTCTTTGGAGCCCCTTCTCCATCCCACACACATCCTACCCAGGTGCAGAGAAGGGGATGGCTCACAGGCGTTTGGCTCTTTGCACATCCCTTACCATCTAATGAGCTGTGGATCATTATCCCAAACTCAAAAGCCCTTAAACACACCCACTGGAGTTTTTGGTTTTGAACTTCTTCTTTCTGGAGCCTTTGGAGAGGAAAAGCAATCCAGTGCCAAAGCTCTCCAGAATCTGTACGCATCGAGAGCAGCAGTGCCCAAAGAGTAAAAGCAGTTGTGAGATCCTTTGCCCTGTCCAAGATGAAAGGTGACAGCAGGGCTGAGCTTGCCCTTAGACCTCACCTCTTCAGGTGAGCTGCCACCAAGCAACTTCTCACCAGCCCCATGGCAGCCACCAGAATCAATGCCAGGCTGCTTTCAACAATCTGTTTTGAAGACACCCCCCCCCACTGCCACAGCTGTCCTGCATCCCTCCAGAGAGGACAGGGAGAATTTGCAAATAACAGCACCCACATCTGCCCTGATGGGACATTACCAAGCAGCAGGATACCCATTTTCTTGGCTGACCCACATCCACCTGGAAGGAAATGCCAACTGGTATCCAAGGACTTGCTCATTCCCAAATTCACCTTTCAGACCCTTGCAGTAAAATATCTGGTGATGCAGGACTGTTGCTAGGTCCAAGGGCTGGACTTGGATTCTTTAAACCCCTGGCAACTTCCTCGTGAGCAAACAGCTTGCTGCTAAACATGACAGACTCAGGGAAAGGATAGAAAAGAAGAAAACAAGAAGGGAGCTACACAAAAGGATGGAAAATAAACTAAAAATCCCATCTCTTCTTTCCAAAGGCTGTAGCTTCAAGTGCACAAAGCAGCCTGTAAACATGTACAAGGTAATTCATGACCCTAATGCTTGAGAAACCTGGCTAGCTTGATTTGGAGACACTTTGTTGCTTCTCCCAGATACAAAGCTGAAGAATCAATAAAAGGCACCTGTGGACACCAAAACTCACCCAGTCTGTGTGACGTGTCTTTGTACTATAAAAAAATAAAATCAAACAAACCCAGCTACCGTGTACTTTTTTACAGACCAGTAAGCAGCACTGTGGAGTCTGGGCGAGAAAGGATGCTCAGCTTCTATCGACAGGGCAGGATAACTTTGATGATCAAAAATCTCATCAATTAGTAGACTCCCTAGCTTCTAACTGCAATCTTAATTGAAAGATTCCTTTGGCTTGCTAGGTCGTGTCCTTTTAAAAAATGACCGATTCAAATGGCACATGCAGTCCACAAGGGAGGATTAGAGCCACACCAAAAATAAACTGACCTTGCATCTGAATTCTTCCCACTTGCTTCACCCACTGCTGCCTACAGTGCTCTTTTGAGCCATCTCCTCTTCTAAAGGCCCTGGAGTTGGAATATTTAAAGAATGCAGCAGGTCCCATTTGAACAAGAAAGAAAAGCAGGTCAGTAATTCAGTTTATAAATACACCAGAAGTGAGCCCGGAGCGGACAGAGTGACACATCTGAGCCTAAGCTGATCAGCCAGTGCTCCTAACGTGGGGAGAAGCAACGAGGAGAGAGGAGGTGTCTGCTTTTCACGTAAAAATTTGTCCCTTTTCTATGTTTTCCTACTTGACCTTGATGACAGGGAAAAATTAAAGAGAGAATAGAGAAAAAGGAAGAAAAAGGAGCCTGGGAGGTTTTACGTTTTCTCTTCAAATCACATCACAAAGTCACTCATTGCATCTAGGGAATTCACCTCCTTGTTTGGGGATGGGGGACAGAAGGAGAGAAACAGAGAGGGAAGTGAAGGGCACGGGAGCTGCTTCCTGAAGCAGTGTTACAAAAAAGCGGTTTAAAAAACCCCTACTATTCACAAGTGGTTAAAATCATCACTTTTCAGAATTCCTTTTTTTTTTTTTTTAACAAAGGTTCAGCTAGTTCAGCTCCGTATTTTTTTTTTTTTTAGAGTTGATTGTCTTCAGAAAAAAAAAAAACAAAAACCAAAACAAACCCAGCCTCATTCGTGTTCCCATCCATTTCTACCCTGATAGAGAAGTTACCCACAGTTCACCGCACCGGTCACGCACACACAGTCACTGCGACAGGTCCCTCCGAGTGCAGCTGGTGGCTCGGCTCTATCCTCCAGCCCCGTTTCAGACAAAGGAGGAGAACCCTGTCACTGGAGTCCGGGAGCCGGGCGCAGGCTGTCCCGTTGGGGTGTACACCCCTCCTGAGCTCTGTGTCGTGATGACAGTCTGGAAATAGGGTTCTGTCTCGCTGGCGGCACACTCCTCGTATCGATAGGACGCTGGGTGCTTCACCTCCTTCTGCTGCCGCTTCCATGAGTTGTAGTACGTGGGGTCGCTCATGTAATGGTTCACAAAGGAGTGCTTTGGCAACTCGTCTTCATAATCCGAGTCAGTGGCCTGGAACAGCAGCGGAAAAAAAAAGAAATCAGCCATTAGCATCTATGATTTAGCCTGTTCCAGTCTAAAAGAAATTAGAGAGAAGTTTAACATCACCAGCTGACAAAAGCTGTAATTTTAGGGTAGGATGGTTTGTAGCCCAAGTTTAATACATGCTGGACTGGAGCGAGGCACTGCGCCCTGGTTTAGCCAGGCTTTGCTGCTAGAGGGAGAGTTCCCCAATGAACGCTGGCGATAAGAGATGCAGAGAAATCAGAAATCCCTTCTAATTCACTGCAGAACCCTGCGGCGGGAGCTACGAGTTCCTATTTTGGCAGAACATGCAGGGAAGTGTGGACATCATAAAGAAACCAACAGCTTTCAATCCCATACTCGGAAAGATGGCAATTACAATGGAGAATCTCCCTTCTGACGCAAGGACAGGAAGAACATCTTCCACGCAAACGCACTCAAGTTACAGACGTGCTGTGGTTTGTGGTGGCCAGAGCAGGTCACCTGCAGAGCGCTCTGGATTTGGCTTGCAAGCCCCATTAAGTATCGAAAATTAGTTATAGCCCTGAAAGGGAATTAAGCAAAATCACTTTTTTTTTCAGGCAAACAACTCTATCTGTATGTTCCAGCTGATTATTGGTAGTACAACAAAGTGCACGACCAGCGGCGACAGAAGAGAGAGAATGCAAAATTTGGAAAAGAAGAACTGCCAAGCAGGAGGAGTTGCTTTCTTGGGATGGCTCAGGCACAACCCAGTCTTCAGAGCAGACTTTACCCCTTGAAACATTTATGCACGGTGGCTGGGTAGCTTCAAAGCTCATATGAATATCGAGCTCCAGTGAAATGTAACCAGATAAGCTTTGTGCATCTGCCCCTCCTCTGAAGTCCTGCTGCTGTGATACAGCTGGAGGAGTCATAGAGGGCTCGTACATCTCCTCTGAGCACAGAGACCATGGCAAAGCCTTGGCCACGGTATCTAAGCACACATTTTCCTTCTGTTCCCACTAATGTTCTCACCAATAACAGCCACATCCCATACAGCTCACAAACATTTACCCAGCCATTTCCATATCTCATGCCTTCTCTCAAAATCTCTGGTTCGAGCACTCAAAAGCTTTTATTCTTTTTTTTTCTCCCCTGATGATCTGCATAGCCGATTCTAAAGGCAATTAAATATCAAAGTAATAGCTGCCTGAGACATACAAGAGAGAGACGGGTAAGTGCAGCTCCTAACTGTTAGTTGCTGCAATTAGTTTCAGAAGGTTGGTATCGTTCTGATCTGTGACACCACGCAGCAAACACACATCCTTCTTGATCCCGCCTGCCACACAACTAGTCTCTCCTCCTCTAAAGCTCCTTTTTAATGGTCTCTGAAGAACAATCCCCAAATGCCTTGCAAACCATCGTTTGAAAAGGGCACTGCATCCATCATCCCGCTTCTTTGCTTAGATAGCTGCTTCGATACTATTTCGTGCCCATTTTCCAGCACAGAGGGTGATGGACGGGGCTGAGTAAATTTTCCCAGAGTTTTCCAAAAGTCTGAGCAAAGCAGATCTTTAGAGCTTTGCAAAATTTCCCTTCCACTGTTAACCATGCTTTGGCTCTTTCAGGGTTACGTACTGTTTGATTATTTTAAGAATGCAAAGCTTCAGGTGCCTTTGCACATAATTAATATTACAACAAAACCCTACCAGCATTCAATAATTATTCCAGAAGGAACCCAGCAAGTCTGTCTCCTAGAGAAACACTCCTTTGCACCAGCTGCCAGCTTTAGGAAGCCAACACCCGACTCCCTCCAAAGACCTTCCTGAACAGGTGGTTTTTGCGGTATGTCTGGAATATCCCCAG
Organism: Syrrhaptes paradoxus; assembly: GCA_013400615.1. Lineage (NCBI taxonomy): Eukaryota > Metazoa > Chordata > Aves > Pterocliformes > Pteroclidae > Syrrhaptes > Syrrhaptes paradoxus. The sequence continues at coordinate 109,269 of VZTO01007615.1, forward strand.
ATTTGGACTGCTTCACAGCCAGTGGCTGCAGAGAGCAGTTCCAGAGCCTTGGCACCACTGCAGGGAACATCCTGCCAGCACTGCCCTGTTTTTGTCCAGGGCTCCAACCAGAGAGCCTCTGATGGCTGCAGATGCAGCAGCATGGCAGCGGGCAGCAAGAGCTTGGGCAGGCTGGTCCTCACCTGCAGACACAACCAACTTTACCCGCAGACCTAAAGATCCCCAAACCCTAGTCTGTTCTTATCAAGAATCAAGGTGCTGCACTTTGCACCAGCCTATATCTCCAAACACTACGCTTCAGAGCCTAATGTTAAGGTAAAACGTGCCTGGGGATGATGTGGGCATCCAGAAGAAAAGTCTCTGCATCCTGGGCAGAGTCAGTTGGTTACATATCACTTAACTAAAGCAGCACCTGAAGGTGTGAACTCCTCTAGTTCTAGCACATCGTGGATGTGCTCCCTCCATCAAAGGCTACCACTGCCCCTGCCATGTCTTCTGACTCCCTCCCTCAACCCACCATCACTCTTAATTGACTTAGAGACTCTTAGCCACCGACCAAAGAAACAAACCCCTGCTGAAAAGCTGGATCACATCCGAGTTGAGATGTCATAAAAATAGGGAGGAAAAAAACACCAAAAACTTCTGGTGGCTCCTTACTGGTCTTCCTGATGTCTCCACAGAAAAAAAGACCACTAAAAGTCTCTAAGAAGAATGCTGAGAAGAAGCTATATCCACAAGACCAACACATGTCTTGATAAGTATAATAATACTAATGCAGCCATTTGATTTCTGTCCATCGCTAGCAGAAAAATACTCACCCACAAAACTAATATCATTTCTGTACCAAAGCCAAAGTCTTTCATGATTGCCAGAAGTCAATAAAGAGAAGTACTGGGAGCACTTTTAGATGGCCTGCTGCCATTTGAAATACAGTGTCACCTGGACTTACCATGAACAAAAAGAAGGAACTTAAAACAATGCCACCTGCTGATAATATCTGCTATTTAGTTCGCTATACCAACTGAAAGCAAAAACTAATTTGGTGCAAATAAGGCCAGTGCCTTTCAAAAGCGACTTTCCTGAAACATATATAGTTGCACTAACTTCAGCCCTTCACCATCATTAACACTGATGCTGCAAAGGATAACCTTGTTGGCGTCAACGGGTTTCTTTGTGTTTCCTTCACAACAGGCAGGAACTGACCATTCCATCCATGTTTCTAAAGCATCTTCTGAGGTCTGCTCTGGACAATATACTGACAACCACCCTTACCAGCAAGGAATTCCTTAAATCGCTGTCCCACATCCCTCTCTGCCCTTGCAAAAATCAAGGAGTAGCAAGACAAACCTGTTTTGCATGACAATACAGACAGCTTATACAAGAGGATTACTTTTTAGTGGTTTTTAAACTATTGAGTAAATAGAAATGCTGCAGGGCTTTTTGCTTTGTTTTCGGTTTTCTCCCTTCCCTGCCACTGTGGCTTTGTTACCTTGGAAACCTCCATAGGCTGGGGCGTGATTGGGTGTGCGGTGACATTACAGACTGTCAACCAAAGGTGCATGGATGCCTTTGAAACAACAAATTCAGGAAATGAGAGGCTATTTAAGTATTTTATTGATAGCATGAAATGCACAAGTGCTGCTCAGAAGCAAGCCAGCGACTGGGGTTGGCTAGCTTAGTCAATGGGAAATTTGAAAATAGTTCCAATTATCTTTTCTTTTTTTTTTTTTAAATAAAGTGACTGCATAAGAAACAACCTGATGAGATTATTTCTAAAAATGTAGATGGCAGCAGTTTCTTTTGGTTGACATGAAATGAATATGCTGTAAAAGAGACAAGGTAACCTGGCAGACAAACAGATTTCTCCAGACATGGAAACCCTGGCTTATTTAAACCCTGACGGTGGTTTCCATGTGGTGCCCAACTTGTTAAAATCATGGGAGAACTTTATCAGCAACAAGTTAAATCATATTCCCTATTAAGTGTTAAGTGGAAATTTATAATATCTTCCTACAGAGCTGAGAAAGCAAAAGTCGGTTAGACTGCAGAGAGCAGCTGGGAAGACCAGAGCATGGCCAGCTTTCTGCACTGACTGATAACATGTGCAATCTGTAAGAGTATTATCTCCTGAAAACCGTTTTCAGGAGACCAGAAGGACATGTGAGAACAAATACCACCCTCCCCTCCTCTCCTGTAAAAGTGCTCTTCCATGGCTGGATGACATCACAGATATATCATCAAATTTCTGTACATGGTGAACACCAAATTTCTTCAGATTATCTACCCAGAGCCTTGTCCACTTGACTCATTATCTGAAAGCCCATTATTATTAATCATTTAGAAATTACACTCTTAGCACTCTCTTGCTCCATACCTGCCAATTAAACCACTTTAACCTCATTAATAGTACCGGTGCTTGGCTTTCAGGACATGGAGCAAGTTAACCACTTGATTTATGGATATTAAGAGTACTGCTTGGTCTCCTTGATTTTCTGTTTGTTTCTCTCTTGCTCTCCTCATCAGGAAGCAGCTCGGAGGAAGGCTCCTGGGCAGCTGTGTTGTAAGTGCAGTCAGTCAGCCCGAGAGTTTCTCAGACTTCTTCGTGTTCAGTAAACCCCATGGGACTTGAAGCCGGCGAGCTTCCTTTATTTTCCATATAAAGTCTTGACACCTCAGGCAACAGAAGTAAGACTAAGCAGCAACAAGATGACACGCAGGTTGAAAGCACAAAGCCCAGTTTTTTGCCCTGCCTGCCCTTACGTGCATTGTATTAAGTGGGATTTGAGATGCATGCAAAGATGTATCAGAGGAAACCAGCATCAGGACCCCCCTTTGCTGCAGAGGATCAAACCTGTGTAGAGCTCTTGTATAAAAAAAATCTTTAACTCTTCATGGAATGGGAAACGTTTCTGCCTGCTAAGAGATGAACATCCTGAAATTCTCAGAAAACAGAGCTTGTCTGCTAAGATCTCCTTGGAGAGTAGAAACAAAAAGAACAGAAAAGACAAACAGGAAGAGCTAATAGGTACACGAATACTTGAAAAGAGAGTGGTCTAACATCTACACCCACCTTTACCCCAGCCTACCCTCACCTCCCGCCTGCACCAGCCAACGTAAACAGCATTTTCAGGCTGATCAAAAGGCAGCATATCTCCTATTGCTGCCTCTACTGGGAGCATATTAACATTTCATGCCTAAAAGCACTCCCCACCGCAAAAAAAACCCACAAGCATCAAAGACATTATAGAGAAGGGCTGCATATCTAAGCCCCAAGGGAAAAAGAGGAGGCACGTTTCGTTCACGTACTCACATACACACACAGATTCACAAAAACACGAGGATCTCAACTGAGACCTTCAGGCTCAACTGCCACACACAGTAAATAGATAATATTAATAATAGCCTGAGGAAAAAAATAAGAATCACTTTTTTCTACGCTGTACAAACAGTGCATGTAGAAGGCAGTAGGGACACCCTGCAAGCAGACTTTTGTGCATTACCAGGAAACACCACATGGGGCATTGAAATGAATGTCAAGAGGTGCCAGTGCTAAATTCACGATCATGCTCAGCAAACTGTTTTAACGACAGGTTTAATGCTGGCTTGTTACAGTGACATGACCAAAGCACTATGGCTTTAATCTGGAGGGTAATGCTTGTGCATTGCACAGACAGCAGCTTGAGCTCCACGAAGGAAAGCTGCCTGCGTGATGGGTCGGCCACAGGGCAGCACAAAGCAGCAGGCTGTCCGTGGTAATTAATGGGAGGTGAGAGCTAGGTAGTCAGGAAAAGCAGCTGTAGCTGCAGGTGCAGAAAAGCTACAGATGAAAACTGTCATCTTCTTTCACTACTTGCTGCTCTTGATTTATTCTTGCTAGAAGGGTCAGGTTTGGAGTGGTTTGGCCCACTGCTCGCTTCTTGCGCTGTCAGTTCAGATTCATCAGGATCCCTGCTGGCAACACACGGTTTTAGAGACAGATTTACCTTTCTGGATGTCTGCTGAACTCTGTCTATTCACCCCTGGCCACTGCTGGGCTTTCACAGACCACAAGCACTTTTTTTCTGCTTAAAGAGGATGTAAGACACAAGATGGAGCACTGCCAGGTGGATAAAGCCAGCATACACCCACTTTCCAAGGAGAACAGTCCAAAGGCAGCCTGAGCAGAAGGCTCCTCTTCAGTTAGACGAAGGCTGGGATGTTCACAAACCTGAATGCTGGGCTCTCACAGCCATTGCCAAGTGCTCCCTGGCAAGTTACTCACGCCCCAGTTACTCTCTCCGGAACAGAGGCAGCAGTTATCACCACACAAGACCGCTCTTCTGAATCTTGGTGTTTGCTGTAGCTGTCTAGAAAAGGCACTGTGAAAACCTCAAACCACATCCCATACAGCAGTCAGTGCAACAACCCAAAGCGTATCCCACCTTCAGCCTCATCCAGACTGCAGCTGCAGCATCCCAGCTGGTTATGTTGCAGCATATTTACGTTTTCTCAAAAGTGCTCCAAGGTCGCAGCCCACAGGCAGAAGGGGATGTGCAGCCCCTTCCAGAGAGGTCTGACTCATTACCCTTGTCTCTCTATATAACACTGGAAAACTGTGAACATCTGCCAAGGAATGTGCCCTGGCTGGGTCCCACTTGCCATTTTTTCCTTTGCCATTTTAATTTTAAGATGTGACAGCCTGGTGAATTGGACATTTTAAAGTCCTCAAGACAGACAATGACACCAGGGTATAATGCCGGTATGGGGTTAGAACTTCAAAAGTTGCTAGGGTTCATCAGGGAAATTAATGTCTGCAGTGACTGGGCAACATTTGGCAAGGCAAAGGGAAACCCTTACCTCTGACTCTGACACTTCTAAGGGCTTCTCGTTCAGGCCCAAGCTCTCGGTCAGCACGGCTCCGTTGTACTTGTTGCAGATATCCTCATCAGAGTAGTGCAGCCCCCCGGGGCTTGGGCGAGGAGGAGACCTAGGAAATGTAAAAGGTGAATGTACGGGATGTTGTCATTCCTCCGATGTGACACAATTAAAGGTACAATTAAACCTTGCTTAGAAGTCAGAATCACAGCCTGGGGCAGTGACTTGTGCATTAAAGTCCTCCTTAGATCCTCCAGACAATGTTTTCTCTCCTTTGCCTATTTAACAGTTGCTGGAAGCTGGATAAAAAGCCTTTTCCAAGAGCATGGTGTTCCCAGGTTCTTACCTGGTTCCATTCTTCTTTGAGAAGGTGCTCTTGATGTTCAGGTGTCTGCTGTTGAGCTCCAGAGCTGTGAAGCCTCCGTTATCCAGGGTGACCGACTCTTCCACGTTGGAGATGGTTTTACCTGGAGCCAGGCAACAAAAGATTCAACTGAAACAAAGGCACTTTTCCCTCAGATACAACTGTAAGAGCTACCTTTGCCTTCTTTGTGTTTTATGACATCATTAACTATTCAAAAAAATCTCTTTACCTTTCTTAGTGGCAAATGGGAACAATCAGAGCGGAGGAGAGGAGCTTATCGGGGGCGTGAATGGGCAGAAGGAGCCAAAAGAGGGGAAGGAAGGAGTCATGGATGGATTCATTTCATTCGGAGGCAAGTATTTAAAATCGCACAGATGAACTGTGCTCCAAAAGTGCTTATTCTTGTCTTTTGACTATAAATAGAAACCAGGTGACTAATTCAAGTGGCCACTGACGATGTCCTAAATCAACTGCTGTGCATCCCATTCATGCTGACTGAAGCAAAATAAGACAAAGTAAAACTAGGAAAGGCAGAAAAAGAGGAAAAAGAGAAAAAAAAAGGCAGAAAAGAAAGCAAGAGAAAGGGTAAGCAGATAGTAAATGGAAAAAAGATGTCAGAGCTGTAATGAGGATAAGATATAGATGTGAGAAATCAGCGGACAATGTAAGGCAGGGAAAAGGACAGGGGACTGGAAGAAGAGGAAAAATACAGCAAAGTATATTATTTCTTGTGATCAAATATAGCAAGTGCTTATTCTCTCCCCTGCTCATTCTTTGTAATCCCAAAGGTGTGAGCTCAGCTCGTGTCGCAGGGAGAAGGACCAGTTGCATATTGCTACTTTGCAGCAGACAGGTACTTCATCCTCAGCTTCAATTTCAGCGCTACATTAAGACTCAGTGTGAACACTGGTATCTGACGGTACAAGTCAGACCTGTCTTTTCATGTCTGTCCCCCAAACACAGACAAAAACTAGGAAGATGAGAGATTTCCTATGAGCTATGCATACAAATATGTAACAGTATTAACTTGGTAAAATGCCAGGATATTCATACATCTTACATCTCATGGGACTGAAATCTGATTTTCTAACACTTGTTAAAACTGAATTATAAAGAAAGAAAAGATCTTCACTTTGGGACTGAATTACTAAATACTGCCTGGAAGACTTCTTCATTACGTTAATCCCTAAGAACAGGTAGTGCAAAGACCCAACCATCTGATCCTACTCATTAATGCACCTTTTTTGGCACCTCTTGGCATCAGAGCAATTTCTCAAGGTGGAGGAGGCTGTCAGAGAATACACATGTGAACAACTCTTCCAGGACTTTATCATGTAAGGAGAAGAAAAGGTAAAAAAAATATTCAGAACTCAAAAACTAGACATTCTGAAAGGGGGCTATTTTAACATTCCTAGTTATAGCGCAGGTAGCTCCCCACAAACGTTTTAACTAAAGGGAAATTCAAAGCTTGGTGTTCATTACGCCTTGAAGTCTAACAGGTCCAGATAACCAAGACACCTCCAAGCTCCTTGGCCCCCAGCCCAGCAACTGCAGCTTGGCTTAGGGAATGAATGTGAGATGCAGGGCACTCTATTTAATATGAAGGAGTTGTGATACAGTCCTCACACATACAGACCTAGAATATTTGCATTGGCTACAGCCACAGAAAAGCAGAATCTTTCTCCTTTTCCCCATCTATCAGGGAACGATGACAAAGCTAAACGAAATCTCAGCTCATTCCTTTTTTGTGGTCTTCTGCCAAACATTTGACCCAGACTCCTTGGCTTTTGCTACAGTCCCTGGGACTTCCAGATGCTGCCCTGTCCAAGCCCATGGCTGGTGAGCATCCAAAATCTGTTACGATTAGGCACTCTTTGCCCAGCATGGCTATCGGCAAAAGCCATTTCTACCAAGCCAGACAGTAAAAAGATCCGAGTCTTCTGCCAAACAAAATACCTATAAAGAGAGCCCATGCTGATGAAATCAGGGGTTCACAGGGAATACATTTCTAACTCCCACAGCTCTTAAGAGCACGTGCAGTATGGAGCGGATGTCTTACCTGCGCTGCAGTTCCTGTACTTCTTGCTCTGGCCATGCAGGACCAATGCAAACACCACCAGGAGGATGAGGATCAGACTTGAGAGAGCCATCACCAGCAGAAACCACCACTCCTCGTAGAAAGGGGCTTCTGTTTGTGCTGAAAGAGCAAAAACCAAATAACAAATCCCCTTTATGCTCCTTCAAAATTTTCCCTTCTTCCCCACAGTGAACAATGCATCTAAGAACAGTGTTGAGGAGAGAAAGGTGTTCCAAGGAGGTAACATAGTGTACTCTGCAATCAAACTTCTGGGGGCTTGCTAGCACTTCTAAGATGGCAAAGAGAACAGAAGCATATCACGGCTCCAACACAAGCATCTTTGACGCAGCCAGAGCAGCACTCCAGAAGCTCCTAGCTAGTTACCACCAAGTGAAGAGAGGGAGGTTTCTTCCATAGCTCCACACACCTACATTTCTTAACTACTGTGGCATGCTGAGCACTCCCTGGGTCAGAGGAACCACTAATATATCTGTCATGACCCACGATTATTCCACTTTAAGAGCCTTGCCTCACCAAAATGCTGCTCAATGTCTCTTTGAAACACACAGCTAGTGCCAGGGCACAAAGTACACTGGGTTCAGAGTGTTTCAGTACCTTCATTAACTCCCAACTTCCAACATTCGTGGCTACTTATACCATCTCCCCATCAGCTTAGCCAAAACCTGACGTATCAATTCAGTTGCCTCGATTTTGTGCGATTTCAAGTAATTTTACCCCATTTGACCTCAATTGGAGACAGAAAGTGATGCTAACTTCCCTTTTCTAGAGTTATCTTGCCAGTTTTGGTTTAAAGTAATAAGCATTCTTATTTTCTTGTGGTGATATTCTACCTTTGTCAGCATTCCTCAGCTTTGTGAAAAAGCGTTGCTGCTGGAGAACAAGCCAGCAGTTGTATATAATTTCCCTGTATGCCACCAGGTAGAAGAACACCTGGTAGGAATGGGTGATGTCAGGACACCAACTCCAACCAAACGCCTCACTGTCACTGAACCCAGGCACTCTCTTTGCCCAACTATCCTGAGCCCTGGATCTGTTGTAAGCCTCATGATATGAGCTCACATTTGTTCCAGATGACTGAGTATTCTGCAGCAGTGAAAAGTAGCCACAATCTTTTTTTTTTACTAGGAGACCAGTCCAGGCCAATAAAGTCCTACAGGCAAACTGCACAAGCCATGCTGGGCTGAGCAGATTCAAGGCAATTTATACCTCCCTGTGCTAGCTGAAGTGGCCAGCCTAAAATGCTTTATACTTTTATGGCTGTGAATCTCAACAGAAACCTCTTACTTTCATGCAGCAATTTGAGAGGAACAGTGAAGCATCAAAAGGAGGTGAATTAAATAGGTCTGTTCAAGTGGAGAACTTACAAACAAGCCGTTTATTTATAAAAAGCATCACAAGGAGCTGCATACCCAGCTTCAGCAGAATAATGTCTTCCAGGAAAAGAAAGATTGACATGATTACTGACCCTTTACATTGTGTTATATAGCCTCTGTGAAACCACAGATAGAAAAAACACTGACTCTTGGTGTTTGAAGTGGGTTGTCTATGCCCTTGTCCTGAAGGAGAAAAGCAAGGGTAGCACTCACACTGAAATCCATAGACAGCTCTCACGGGCTAAGTGGTTAATTGTGTAAGGACAAACGCGGTCGTGATGGCGATAGCAGCATTTACTCCTCTTGCCTGCTGGGTAACTGTTGAATGCTGTTTATGCTTTTCACTGGAGGAGCAAAGAGATAAAAGCCACTCCAGATACTGGAGCATTGCCAGGTTCTCAGGACTCTCCAGAATTCTGAATCACAAAGCCGCTTTATCAGGTTCTTTTATTGCTTTTGTCTGTCTTTGCTGACACAGCAAGGATGAAACCTACTGCTCAAAAGCAACCTGGAGGACGGCTGGCTCTGCAAGGGTAAGAGGAGACCAGAGCAAAGCTTTCATGAGGGCAAGCTCTCCCACTTCACACCCGGCCATTGAACTCAAGCTGCCCAGACACGGCAAGCTGAGTGGAATTTGCTTTTCGAGGTATTGAAGTTCCTTCAGAAAACCTGAGTGCTGGGGTGCTCAAAGGGATTTTGTAAGCATGCTTAGGCAATATCCTTGTTTACTGGGAATAGGAACAAAAGAGTGGGAGAGAGTGGGAAGAGCCCAAGAGCATCACCAACAAGCTGTTCTGATGAAGGGGGACTGGAGGCATTGTACCGTACTGGAACTGCCAGCACACAGGATATCAGGAATAATTTTGTGAAACTATGCTTTTATATTTTTGAGAGCTAAATGCAAAATAGCACAGAAAATGTTTATCACAGTACCCTGGGAATGAAAAGAAGGAAATCAGAGTAAACAAAACAACAGGAGAAAAAGCAAATGAATTGTAGACTGTGTAAATTAGTCTTAGGGCAAGAGATCTTACATAAAAATACTCATGAAATTCCTCAGAACGTTCTCTGCCAAACTTAAAAATGGAGCGCGCACATTTTTTTCTCTTGAGAGTAAAGCATACTGTAATAAAAAGCCTTCATTCACCACTATATTACTCTGGTTTTATCCTAAAACAAGCGAAAGCAAGCTGCCCTTGATTATTTGTTGCAACTAGAAAATTTGGGTTGGTTTTTTTTATCTCTTCCTCCCCTCTCAACCCCAAGAAATTCCATTGGAAAAGGTATAAAAAAAATAAAATCCATGATTACCTGATACTGCCACAGAAGGAACACTTGGTTCTCCATAGCCAAATTCGTTGACAGCCACCACCCGAAATTCGTAGGTCACACCCTGTCTGAGTTTGTCCAGGCCGACTGTGTAGGAGGTAGCGCTGCGAGGGATGTCCTTCACAAACATATCCCACAGTCCTTCGTCTAGGAAAGCAGCAGGGAGAGAAATGGCATGAACTCTGTGACTTGGCACTTCCACTCACTGAAAAGAACTGTCACTAATTGTGTGTTTCAACCACAAGCACTGGATGCACTTACCTGAAGGCTGCTCAGTGATACACACAAATGCCCTGCAAGACCCCATCTGTAAAGGCATTCATTCACAACGGGGGTCTTCTAATTGCCCAGATAGAAGCGGTCTGCTCTAAAACCTGCAGCAGCACCCACAGTGCCCTGAGCTGGCTAGAGCAGCTGCCAGCCATCCGGGTCCCTCCTGATCAGGTAAGGTCACCACCTCTGCTCCTTGACCAAAGTAACCAAACCCAAAGCAAGCTGCTACACTCATGAGCCCTACTTGCACATGTTTTCCCTGCTTTTTCCATTGCAAAGCTGACTTCACTACCCAAGTGTGCAGGCTCAGCTTTGCAAATTAATGTAAGATTTGGGTCTTGGTGGGAAGTACTGTGACCTTGCATGAACTGGTGCTTGGTGGACTGGTGTCACTGGAGTGTTGCTTGCTTCACAGTATCAACAGTGCTATGTCCTTTGTATGTGCTGGACCGCAGCGTGGCACAGCCCGCAGGGCGAGACAGCAGGCACTGCACTTCCATGCCATGCGTTTTTAAACAGGAATGAGTTTTTGTTTGTATTATAAACCTTGCCAAGTTGCTAGAAACACACCACCATTCTGATGAGAGTGTTTCAGTAGGGTAAATCTCGGTTCTCAGCAGTGATATTGACATTGATCCTGATGCGCAACCTGACCGGGCACCGTTCTGGTCCCTGATCCAACCCATAATCTTATATTCACTTGACTACAACGGAAAGAACTTTCAACAAGATGGATGCTGTTACCAGTAAGAACAAAACCAGCTCTAATTAAAAATGTCAGTCAATAATTTTGAGTGCAGGAATCAAACATTAATCTAAACAGACTGCTTTTCAGTACCAATTGGTGCCCAGTGCTTTCGCTGACAAAATGGAGTTACTGTCTACGCATGGAGCCAAGCTCTCAGCTAGCCTAAGCCAGCGCAGCTCTTGCAGATCTGACCTCACAAGTATCCCGTTGGGCTTCTACTTTTAGTTATCAAAGCTGTTCAAGCAAAGTCTATTTTTCTCTGTGTGTCCCACAGCAATGGGAATACGATGATAACCTCTGCATAGGTACGACTCCAGCACAGGAGCTGCCTGCTTTGAAAGAAAGCCCTCTGCACTGAGAGATTCGAGCACCAGCATGACTTCTGTAGCTTGAGGTGTTATCAAGGTAACAACAAAGCAGGAGCCAGCAGCACTGCCCTCAGTGACTTGTTCTGCTGCTGCAATGCAAGGCCGGAATCTGTTCTCATTTGCTTTACATTTACCCAACTGTAAACTAATTGGAGTCGCCGCAAGCTATTCCAGAACCGTGCTGGTGTAACAAAGCAAAATTTGGCCCTTATCCTACATCTGTGGAGCAGGGAATAGCAGCAAAGATGGATTGATTAACACTGCAGGTGCATTTCCATGTGAATGTTTTAACTTTGGCAGCAGTAAATATTGGCTCAGTAATTTGTACCGCGCGGCACGTCTAGCAACACACACAATGACTAACAACCCCCAAACTCCATCTTTTCTGATCATGAGGATTGGCAGTCTCAGAGGATGCAAAAAGCAAGCTGAAATGTATTGTTCCAGCTACATTTGAGAAATACCGAAGAACAATAAAAATAGGTAATTTTTCTGTCATGCTTAAAATTCAGACCAATGCATTATTCACCAGCATGATCAGAGTATAATGAAGTTATCATAATGTACCATTGTTATGTATTAGTTGGATATTACAATGGCCATAAAACAAGAGATAAAATATTGACTTCCCTTTTACAGGGCAATAGAAGGCAAGATTATTTCTACCACACAAACTTACAGTGTAATAAAAAGGGAGCCTGGGATTTAGTTCCTCTGAAGAGGGTGGAGTGAGGGATGCGTTTTCAAAGTTAGATTGTTGCAACCACCAATACTAGGAAGATGCATCTCAGACTATAAAATATTGCCATAATTGCTAGAATTGCCTGAGCTTTCATAAACACATTTGTAAACAGCAATAAGAGAATTGCTGAATTGTCTGAAAAGCAATTTGTTTGCATTGAAAGCCACTTAAATGGGGGAAGAAAAGGCAACAATAAAAATGAATGTTTAACACTCACTGCAACAAACACAACTGTTCATACACGCAGTTTCTCACTCATTTTCTCAAACCTATCGGGGGCACAGTACGGAGTATCCAACAGACCAAGAAGTGTAAATTTAACCACTCTGTAAAGCTTGCAATAAGTTGGGAAAACTACCCTTGAGAAGTCAACGTTGCATTTCCACATCTCTTGGCTAAGGTGGCGATGGTGTGGGGCAGCAAAGGCTGCCGGCAGATGTTTCTTTGGAGGGATTCCTGTCTCACAGGGACTCAGAGATGCTCTGGCTGGTGGCCAGATCTTCTCTGGTTCAATTCCCCCTTTGCCTCACTGAAAGCCTCTTTGCCCAAACTTTTTTTCTAGGATAGAAAACAGGGCTTGGCCAAGATGGGACCCAGCATGTTGATCCTTGGGATCCCAGGGAGGTGCCGATGCAGCTGCAGTGGTCAGAAATCTGCAGGGTGGCAGCCTGGAAAGGGGGACATCCTTCTGCCTGCCCCACTGCTGGCAAATGCTATCCACAGTATAGTCTGTGGCTTCCCAAGCTCTGGCCAACAAAGTTTTAAATTCCAGAGTCTTAATTAATTTGTCTTCTCTCCATCTGGAGCGTTCAGGCCTCTCTTTGTAGACAGATGGCAATCAGGTATATCTAAACTAAACCAGTGTTTTATTTCAGTGGTGAACGTCGAGATTAAATATTGAACACACACTTGTGAATTCGTTCGCTGCATCTCTTCTCTCATCCCTCAAAAGTAGGTTTGCTCTAAATGTTAGAGGTTCAGCTGAAAGAGAATTCATTAGAAGGTCACCTGTGATAGCACAGATTGGCCTTAAAGTTCAGTAGAAAGTCATTAGTACACTGTACACAGCATTTTCCACTCGATTTAGGGAGGAAGGATGCACATGCCATGGGTGGGATAGCAACTGGGTATTAAAACTCATAGAAACCACCAAGAAAAGCAAAGTTTGCAACACAGGACCCCCGCCGCAGAGAGGTGCAAGGCTCAACCGGCCCCGGCCCACTCCTGGTTAACACCCGAGAGAGGCCGCACAGCAGGCAGAAGGGACACATCTGTCCCTTTCTTAATTTCCTATTGCCCTTCAGTGGGTCCTTGGCTGCTTAAAAACGGCCTAAATGTCTGATGGAAAAAGGAGGGCTCCTCAAAAAAATTAATTTTTCTTTGCTTCCTGTTCCTATAAGCACTTCAGCCCCAGCCTTATTTCCTGCTAGAATTTGATCTTTATCCCTCAACTTTGGCTTCTCCATCCAACCTGGGAGAGAGGCACGCGTGTGGGGAGAAGATCTGAGTGACAGGGGAAAGGGAAACCACCTTCGACCCAACATGATGTCCAGCCTGCCCGGGCCAGGTGCCGGCCATCCCGTGTCGGTGAGGAGCTGCGCCGCAGGCTGCCGCCATGCCCAGCGCCCACAGGCCAGCCCGGCTTCACAGGCAATCGATCAGGGTCTCCACGCTGAATAAAACTGTCAGTCAGTAACGACGGCTCCCGGCTCTGCTAACTCAGGCCGTGGATAAACAACTGCCACGCTGCGGAGATGGAAAGCTGTCAGTTTTCTGGGGCTGAAACGCCAGCCTTCCCCTCGGAGCACGAGGAGAGTTGTGCCGTGAAACCTTCTCGTGAGGAGGTTTGTGAGGGGAGAAGCTGCTGAGAGGTAAGGACCGGCTGAATGCGGGCAGTGTTCCTCCTACAGAGGACAAAATGAAAACGTGGATGTGTTTGTCAGAGGCAAAGGGCTGGATGATGCAAACTAGTGAAAGGACGAGAATGGGAAGTGACGGCTGACAAACTGTCAGCCTTGGCATGTTGTTCGCGAGCAGAAGCGAACCAAAGGCCCCATGGCAGATGCCGGCAATGCAGCTGCACCCTTCACTTCGAATTTACTGACTTGGGCTGGTTTGTGTCCATGTTTGACACTGCGCTCCCTCATTTGTTTAAAAAATAAATAGAAAAGGAAGAAAACATAAAAACATTACTCAAGACACCAGAAAGGAAACTAAAGTGAGATCTGCCCTCAGGGTGTGGGAAGGAAAACCAGCATTTCTGGGAAGGACAATCCCCGCTCCGAGCAGCGGGTTCGTCCCCCGAAACGTCTGCTGCCTTCGTGATCATCTGGGGGAGGAAAAGAAAACACTTTCCTGACTTATCTACGCTCTAAACTCATGATTTGCAGCTGATGTGAGTTTAACTGGTCTGTTCATGCCAGCCACCGTCCTAGAAATGTTATTATTGGAAGCACATTAAGATGCATTTCTCTCCCACTGGGCTTCAGTCATCCCCTGCTTGGGAAAAGCAAACAAACAAAATCCAAAATGCATGAGGGGGAGAGGAAGCAGAAGAGGAAATCTCTATTGATTTGTCCTGGGTCAGAGGCTTTTCCTGAGATGACACAAGGCACGAAGCAGATTGACTGAACACCTCCACGGCTGCAGAAGGTGATACACGCACGAAGGTGTCACGCCTGGCAGTCACCTACCCACGTACGCTCCTGGCAGCGTGGATCCCTAGGGTGTTGTGCAGAAACACCTCCTTTGTAGGCAGGGGATAGCTGGGAAGGGCAGTCTCTGTCAGACGGCATAGTGCTTTACAGTCCACATGCCCACCACTTAGGTAGGGTCCAGAGAGGAGCCTCTGATGTGGCGTGGCGGTGGGAAAAGAGGGGTGAAACCAGCTTCTCCACTCCTTCTAGCAGCACTGGGGACCTTATCATCATTGTGCCATTTCTGTCTTTCCCTCTGCATGTAGAAACTGAGGACTTGATCTAACGCCCGTTCTTCAGCCAGCCTTGCTGACGTCTGGGGAGTGCTTACGATGGCAGAGCAGACGCGGCTTAATTGCATTTCTTATAATGCACAAGGAGCTAAACTGGAATCCAATTCTCCAGGGACAAAGAAGTTGAAGGAAAAGAAAAACTCTTCTGTTTCTCTAATGTCTTCCTCCAGCACAGATCAATCCGTAAAAAATCCTGGTCTGCCCGCTCCATCCCCCGTCTGAGTATATTCAAAATGCAGAGGAGGCCGTCAGCCTGGTCACCTTCCATAAATCCGGGAGAGAAATGGGGAGATCAAATGAACAATCTCAGCTGCCTGCTGCCACCATCGCTAAACCCAGCAGGACAGCCGGAGCCCTGGGAGACACAGCAGGGCACCGAAAAATTCAAAGGGAAGTGACAAAAGGAGGTAGGGTTTGCCATTTCTGACAGAAAGCCACCCTCCTACTCGGATGGAAAAGTCTTGGCAGGGAGCTGCAGCAGGGAAAATGAGATGATACAGCATTTAACGTCTGGGGTAATGAGGCCTATAATAGATGACACTTGAGATGTGAAACACTAAGGTAGTGGTATTGCATTTAAATACTGGCAACAAGCTAAAGCTTTTCATCTGTCTGTTCAATGCGCCTTTTTTGATCCCAGAAGGATGAATATCTTTTTCTTCCTTGATTTTATGTGAAGGGCACAGGTCAACTGCTCTTCTCTGGGACAACAGCTCCTTAAAAACACAGGTTGTTCCAATCCATGCTCTACTACCTGTATAAATCAACGTACAGAAGCAAATTCTTAGATTTTATTAAAACAGAAGCTGCTTTGAATGACCAGCCCTGACAGGAGGAATTAGTTCCCTGCTTTTGTTGAACTTGTAATTCTGATTTCAAACTCCTCTGGGCAGAGATGAGGAAGAAAAGCAGCAGCGAAAAGAAGCAGACGCTTGGGTGAAATAAGCAATCGTCCCAATTAGTCTGTCTCCTCTCCTGGATCACATTTCACGCTTCCTACAGCTGCAACCAGAACGAAGGATGAGAATCCAGCATACAAATGCCTAGTTCATTTGCTACAGCAGCATGAATAGGATTAAAATAATCTGAAGAGGAATTAAATGCCTCAACAGTCAGGTTGCAAGAGCAGGAGAATAAGATCTCTTGTGTGTGTTTCCAGGAGCAGTGGAGTGGGGCCAGCAGGAGTGACCCAGGGTTAATGCAGCTCAGACCTGCCTTGGAGGGACAGTTTTCTTCCTACTCAAAAAGAGTGGGCCAAAAATCCTACATCCTTAGCCGTGAACTGGAAAATGGTCATTCACATCCAAGGGTGAGACAAGCCCAGAAACACTGGATGAGTTTGCAATGTCACCGCTCACACGAGCTGAATTTCCAGCTCGCAGACAATCTGCACATGGGCTGCAGTTTCCCTCTAAAATACTCTTACTCAAAAAATCCTGTTTGGGGAAATGCAACCTGTAAGTAAGCTTCAATGAACAGCTTTGGTTTAACTTGCCATCTAAACAGTGCTGTTAAATAAGACAGGATATATTTTACCTAAGAATAAATAAGGGCAGAAATCAATAAGCTGATGTAAGGGAAATAGAAGCACGGCAGTGTCATGCATCTAATTAAAAAAACCAAACAAACCCTTGACTGCTCTGAGAAACTCCAGTGCTTTAGAAGGTACACCTTTCCCTTTACTTTGTTTTGAGAACAATTGTCAAGTTAAATGACAGGAATTGGGAAGAAATTCTAGGGTCACCGCAGAGCCTCGCTACATAGCAAATTCTATCAGATACAAGAATGGAAATCTGCATTGTCAGTGATGACCACAGAAACGCAGGCAATAATGTTGTTACTCGTCTGGTTAAACATAATGAAAATCATTGGTTTTAAACCTTGCATTTCAAGACACATAAAAGAAACAGTTAGGATCAAACAGATAAACATTCATTTAATCAATATATAATCAATGTGCAACCACCTAGAAGTAAAAAAAAAGGAAAGAACAAGCAGCCAACACAGATATGTCAAATATAAATCATGTCTAATTTCCTTCTGTGACAGGGTAGCAGACCTTGTCAATAGAGGAGAAAGAGCAGACATCATCCATCCTGACTTCAGCAAAGCTTTTGACATCGTGACATTCAAACACGGACCATGTGAAGCAAGTATCTGGTAGATGCATCACCAGCCGGAAAACTGTAATCGGTGAATAGTTACCAACATTCACTGTCAGAGTGGAGGGCAACTATTGATCAACATTACACAAGGGTCTGGGAGCATTCACTGGTTTTTGTTAGTGACCTGTTTACCCGAAAGCACGTGCTTTTTGAATTTGCAAAGGTTACTAAGCTGGGAGAGGCTGGGAACAGGCTGGAGCATACGCCTACATTTCAAATGACTGTGTCCAACTGAGGAAATATTTGGGAAAAAGCATGGAGCAGGTTCAGTAAGACGCAAATCCCAGAAGCAAAGTGGCTCTGGGAAAGCACCAAGAAAACCAGTGATGACGAGGGGATTCCTCACCGCCTTCAATGTCCCCCCTGCAGAGCAAAGGGGGAAAGCAATGTGTATGTGGTGCTGCTATTAACAGTGAAACAGTAATTAGCTGCCACATTCTGCTGCCCAGGAGGACAGATTTCTATCTGTGGTTCTTGAAATACAGTGTGCAAGTACTTACTGGTCTTTGCACATGAGAGATACTGTAAGCATTTAAGTGAGCTTTAATTATTAACCGTATTAGCTCACCACTTGGATGATTTACCAGTGATGTAGTGCAGTGAAAGCCAGAGCACTCAGGGTAATTTTCTGTGACTGCTCCTAAACAGGAAAAAATCTGCTAAACCACATAACAAACCAGCAATGGTTTAATACTGGCCAGCGATAGAGTTCCCTCACAAAATCCCATTACCTTACTGGGATGACAAACAACCTCTTCACTGCGGGACTGGTTTTAGCGTGCACTGGAGGAAGGGAACTCAGAGCATCAAGGTGTCTGTGTTTCCCATGGCTTACCTGAGGGTCGTGCCTCTATAATGTAGCCAGTTGTGGGTTTTTCTCCTGAATCTCCTTCGGTCCATTGTAGCGTCAGCCCAGAAGCAGATTTTGTCACCAGAATTTCCTGAGGGGAGCCGGGAGACCCTGAAGGATGAAACAAGAACAGCAAATGGTGGGGGTGTCACAGACAGACTGCAGTATTCTCCATTTCTTCTACTGATACAGGGGAAAAAAAAAGTATCTACAAGTATCGGTCAACATATAGGCAACATAAATCATCTCAATAGGCTATTGACCTGCATTTTTCATAGTTCTAGTACCAGCAGTTACATATCAATAGCTGGGGTTTACAGGTGCCTGTGTTAAGAAGAAAAGAGAAAAAACACTCCTGTTGTAACCATTAGCATATCTGCAGCGCTTGCACATTGCCGCTGCTATTTCTGACTGCAGAGGCGAAGCCAGCCTCCGAGTTTCAGGGAGAGGTTCATGGGAACAGCTGCCTGACTGATGGCTTGGGAAGATGCCACGGCCACGTTAGAGAGGATCCGTGCTTTATACTGTCTGTAGTGGGGCATGAGAGCTAAACTGTGGATCCATGGCACTGCTGTCCCAGATAATGGCTACGGAGGGTGCCGTGATAAAATGAAAGCTTGCTGGCACCCAGAAGGGTGGAATTGCCAGATGTGGCTCTGATGGAGGGAGAAAATATTTCTCTGAGCCGGAAAGGAAGCTAAAATCAGAGACGTGACCATTGCATTGATGTTCTGTGATTTACTGGACAGGTTTATATCATTGGGGGGCATTTACCTTGTTAGCCAACATATTTATTACAACCAGTGATCAAATAAGAAAACAAACTCTTTTGGTACACACATTGAACCAAGCTGGTGTTCAGTCTGTAGCTCCTCTTGACATATCAGGGCATTTGCAGACCTCTCCCTCTGCATAAACCAAACTGTCAGGAGAGAATAACTGCGAATTCTTTCTGGCTTTACATCCAGGAACCTCTGCTGGTTTCGGCAGAGTTATTCCACTTCTGTCTCCACTGCAGAGCAGTACAGTCAGAAAAATGCGCTGTGCTGTCAGGCTGCAGCTTTGAAATCCCTGGCTAGCCCATTTGTGTTATGATTTATTCACACGGTTTTGTTTATTCACATCAGACTTCTAGATTTCAGGAAAAAAAGGAAACATGTTTTTTCATGGGCAGTTGCAAAACCCAATGAATCATGTCCTGACCTCCTGTGACTCAACTTCTCCTTGGCTTGGAAATTCATTTGAAGCCTTTAGTGCACTATTCCCTGGTGTTGGACCATGTTTGTAAAACAGATCTGGCTTGTGAGATGCTTTTATGGTTCCACTTACCTTCTGCTGGCCCAGCTGTGACGTTGGCTTGCAGTTCAGGTCCATAGGCAATGGTTCGGGCTTGCACTCGGAATAAATAGGTCATGCCCTTGGTAAGATCTCGGACCTTCAGCCAGCGTTGCCAGTTCCCTTTAATATCCACGGTCACCACCTTACTCACCCCTGGAACAGCCACGTGGATAAAACAATAAGAGAAGGTTGCAATGCAAAAAAACAGAAATCAAGTCGAGCTTATTACATCTAGATGGCAAGTAAAATTATCTAACAGTTTGCTAAGAAAGTATTTCTTACAATTAGCAGGAGTTTAAGTAGTGATAATAGCCAATTTTCAGCACTGATAAGTATAATTAGAGTTTAAGCTTGATAAGTGGGTACTGACAAGAAAAAAACCTTACAACACTACTGGGAAATTACCAAGAGGCTACACACAACTTCACTAATTACTCTGGGAAGAAAGAAGGAGGTAAACGAAGAGGACTGCATGTTGCAGATTGCTTCCTAAGCAAGCGTTTCTCCGAGTAACCTGCAACATTGCCTGGAGGACAAAACAAGGGGCAGATTCTCTCCTTACATCTCGTCCTGTCATTCCCACCATTACCAATGAATGCAGAACGAAGGACCTGTATCTCACAGGCAGCTTGTGGGTACAAATGCCACTGCAACAGAGGGTGCAATCAAAGCACTATTAGCTTGGACAAGGCTGAAGTCACGCATTGTGTTTCACTCTTCTAACGCTCTAAGAAATTTTCTTACACAGATGAATTAAAATCTTTCCTCCATCAAGGTTCACAGCTAGTTTCATGTTTACGTTTGCAATGCTGCATATAAAGGGCAGAGAGGAAATGGGTGCTTTGAAAACAAAAAAAATCTAGTTTGCACTGAAATTTTCTAAGTCAATGGAAAGAATTTGATTCATAAACTACTTTGCAGAGCAGAAAGTTTGAATTTACAGAGTCCTTTTGGCATTCTTCTGGTTTTGCAGAAGTACATAACATTTCAAATCAAGAAGACAGGAGGCGGGAGAATGTTTTTCCCACTAGAGAAGGCTGCTTGCTAGTTTATCTTTCCAGAAAAATGCAGAAGGAAGATGCTTTTCAATCTAGATGCTTATTTTATGCAAATCAAGATGATGCTTTCAGTTTTTTATCACTTAAGTAAAAAATAATATCCAAGCGATTTCTGTTCAAAGTTTTCTCCCAGATACCATTTATAACTCAGGGAATCTTTCCTCAGTTAATGAGGAAGCAGTAAAAGTGCTGCCTCCTTCCCTAGGTGTACTATTTCATTTCTATAAGACGAATCAGGAAGCATTTGTCATTTTGAAGTTATGTTCCGAAAAAAAAAGGAACTGTTAAAAAAGGCTCCAGGGCAATTTTGTTGTCTATTGTGTAAAACGCAACACTGTAAAGCTTAAACAATAAAAGATCAAACGGAGAGAAGGCTGTGCTAAAAAACACATCGCTGCTAGAAAAGTTTTGCAAAATATGCAGGTTTTAAAAGGTTGCTTGGGAGTGGGAAGGCAGGAGGTGTCACAACTGTGAGGATGCTCAGCTGAAATTCATGAGTGGGTGTAAAGTCAAAAGGTGCTGGAAAAAAGCTCAGGGGGTCTGCTCCATCCACATTGCTGCTGGCATGGAGGAAGGTGAGACCCGGGGCTGGAAGGACCCTCTGGGATGGTGGCAGCGGCCCCTCGAGCCTCGCTGCCGGCACTCAGCACCGTTACATGCTCCATCTTCAAATGAGCTTGGTTTTACCTCGCTCTTTAAATAAAGGAGCACGGCTTTTCTATTGCAGGAAAATGATGGCATTGAGGGACTCCTTACCGTGGCAGGAGAATAAATATGTTTGTTGAAGGAAAAATTTGGGACAAGAGCAAATGGGTAGAAACTGGAAAATAAATTCAGGCAAAAATTTAGAATCTGAGGAAAAGTCCTTCATAACCTCCCTGCTCACATCAGAATTCTACAGGGGAAGGAGAGAGAAACCAGAGTCAGAGACAGCACAGGGAGAGGTGGGGGAGAGAAGAAAAGAAAACAAAGATTCTGAGGATGTTAAGTCAAATGCATGCAGAGAAAACATGATCTGACACTTCCATATTTTCAGGGGAAAAATTGTATTCTTAAACATTGTGTAGGAATGAATAAAAGGCAGGAAATGCCCAAACAGCCCAAACATCCTGCATACCCTGTGCACATTTCTTGGTCAGAATTAGAAATGCTTTCTGCAGTGGCTCTTTTTGCTCAGACCTGCCAGCCGTAAAGGCTGAAAGTGCTTTTATTCTGGTGTTTTCATTCCTGAATATAACTTTCTCAGTCCATGAGACACAGATATTAGACTATATAGATCTTTACTCCTTACAGAAGAAGCAAATACCAGTGATTGATATCCTCATTTCTTTGGAAAAGAGTTTAAAATGGATTGGCAATGGCTGAAATTACTCTCTCTGCTGTCACACTGCCAAAGATGGACATCCTATTGAACTACTGGCAATCTACCAGGAATATAAAATTATTAATAAGACCATCCACAAACTTTGTAATCTTTTCTAATTCACCTTTGGAATAAATCTACATTTGTTTTCAGAGAAATCGTCAAATCTTTCTCTGGTGCTGTTCTGGCAAATTAAGGAAACATTTGTGGCCATGACATTGTTGTGTAGGTTACATCTAGCGCTGGGTTAAAAATGCCGTTTGAAAATTCCACATAAACAGACACAACTCAACCTCTATCACAGTTATTCTCCCCTGTCAAAAGCGGCAGAGGTACCAGTGATGACTAGCACATTTGATGCCTGGGCAATCTTTGCGATAACAGAAGTGACACATGATGTGATAAGCAACAAAAAAAATGTGTCTGATGACTATTCTGGGATGGAGCCTACTCAGCAATTTCACAGCGCAAGGCGGGGAGACAATCAGGTGCTCTCAGGCTGAGTTTCCTCTTTGCCCACACCAGGTAACGACGGCAGTAAAACGACTTTTTAAATCACACAGAATATAGTTTGTGCAAGAAAATGAGGGGGGAAAGACAAAAGCTATATTCCACAATAATTATGGTTTTCTGAATGGTTTTGGCAAAAGCAGAATTGTTTTACTTACCCTCTGCCACCTGGCCTCTCTTGGAAAACACAGAGAGCAAGTAGGAAATTGGGCAGAGATAAAAGATACTACAGTGCTTTTCTGTCATTTCTCCATGAATATGTATGATCGGAGGTCTTTCTTACCCTGGATGGGAGCCAAAGGCTCATAGACTACTCGATAACCCTGCAGGACTCCATTTGCTGCTGTCGGCTCGCCCCAAGACACATTGAGTGTAGTGCAAGTGATTTCAGAGAACGCCAAGAAGCTGGGGGCACTGGGTGCTGAAAGGATTACAAATAGATTGAATTGCAGGAGGAGAAGTCAATCTGATATACATATATATTATAAAACATTGGTTTATTTGCCCAGCAGAAATCTAAAGGAAACAAGCTGAGAATGGGATTTGTCAATTGTATCCAAATGTCCTGTAATCAATGAGAAACCCAGGCTGTTGTAAGAAAAGCAGTCACTCAGCTGCAAAGCTGAGCCTCAAAAGCAAGCAGAGACAGGACACAGAAAAGACCCTCAAGAAAGGCACTACGTGAGCATACAGCCCGAGTGCATGCCTCCTCTTCAAAGCCACCAACAAGGGCATTGCCTTCACGCTGTGTTGGAGCTGACTTCAAAAAAAAAACCAAACCAAACCCCAAAAAAACACCCAACCCCCCCCCAATAATTCTCTCACATGACCATTTGGGGAATTTGCAGGCACTGGAGACAAGTTTCTTCAAATTTTCAGGTGTGATAGCAGATACCAGAAACAGACCCTGAAACAGTTTCCTTCTGGACCACCTTATGATCTTGTTTCTGCTGCATCGCTCCCTTTCCCACACAGTCCACTTACTCGATCTCTTTTTCCACCTTCAGGACCTTTACAAGGTAATGGCCCATCCCAAAGCTAAATCTAAACACCAGTGCCCTCCTGCATCTACCCATTTCCCCCAGCCACTGCCCAGTTACATGCTGGTCATCACCAAGTCTGTGCGTTGAGACAAGACATTGATCCCGTACCCGCCTGGTGCGTCCTGCCCTGCGAGGGGCGGCTCCGGGGGCCGTCCCCAGCCGCGTTGAAGGCAGAGATGCAGACCATGTACTGCGTGTGGCTGGTCAGGTTTTTGAGCCGGATGGTCGTCTCCGGGAGGAAAAGGACCTTCACTTTCTCTGTGTCATTTTGGGTGTCACTCTCCCAATAATAAATCTGTTGAGACAGTGAGATGTTTTAGTATATCCTACACCTAGAAAATACCTGGGGACTGCAGCTCTGAAAGATCAGGAAGATGGCGCAGTCTTGCTCCAGACTCCTCCGTTAAATGGGACACTAAAGCTTTTCACCACGTGCTCAATCTCTTATCTTCCTTTGGCAAATTCCCCCAAGTGCAGCGACCCTGTAGCCGAGCACACTGCTCAGAAATAGAGCACAGGCTGAAGAATATGGCTTAATGACAGCAGATATGAGCTGCCAGAGTTCAGCAATGAGAGGTCAGTTTTTAAATTCTCCCCGAAATGCTAGCTACTTGTCAGCACTGGCATCCTGATACGATGCTCCATAATTCACTTTCACATGGCACACAACAGTTTCACCATTTGTGTTCACAGGACAGCTCAGCAAATGCCTTCCTAAAGGGGGTAATAAAGACTTTCCCTAAGGTTCCTTGGGGTACTTTTCCCCATTCTTCCTTTACATAATTTTCATCCTGATGCCACAAAATTAGGCTTTGGAGACGCTGTTTCCAAGAGGAAAAGTGGTGCCAGCCCTACTTATTGGACAGGCCTGGCAGCCAGAACATTACAACAGGCCAAAGCAAGGCAGAAAGTTGAGAGAACGAGCCAAGGCAAGACTCCACCTTGGCTTTACAAGCCAAGCTGTTAGAGCCATCTATATACGTACAAAAGGAAAAGAACATGAATTGATATATAAGGATGCTCGTGACTGCCAAGAACTGATGCCAGATTATTCACATTGGCTTGGCTTTTCTTCACTTATGGACCTAAATTCACGGGGAGAGGCAGAGCCAGACACTGAACCCAAGCCAAGCTCCAGTGTTTGTAGACTTGCCCATTTCCACTCTCTGAGGGTCCATTCTCATGCTGGAGAAGCTAAACAACATGCCTCTGCAACGTGCTCATCTCCTGTGAACCAACTGCAATTAATACTATAGTTTAATTTTATTAGAGTTAAGGAAATGAAATAATTCTTACAAAATCTGACCTGGCTCAGTCTTCTAGCTTGGAGAAAGTTCTGCTTTTCCTAATGGCTTGCAACATTTGTCAGACAGAAAGCTCAGTTAATTTTCTTGAATACATTTCTTGCCCCTAGCTCTTCTGTGTCTGCTGCTTTTTGGAGCAGATATGTTGCCTGCATTAAGTGGAGCTGCCTCCTTATCTGCATACCCTGTTTCCCAATGCTCTCCTCCCACAAATAATGACACATTTTTGTTTTTCTTCCTCCCCCCTATCTCATTCTCTTTCTTTTGATTTCGGTACTTTGTGCCATTTCTGCACTGCAGCCCGAATGCTGTTTTAATTTGCCTTATGCAGTGAGGGGAAATGCAGTTTGTAGAGCTATCTCACAATTAATAGCACCGCCAAGCAAGATAAATGGAACCAGCAGAAACAGGAGGATTGCCTTGTAGCCTTGGATGTTCCCATTTTGGCTGTCAGCAGGGGGGGGGTCCCAGGTGAGCTCCAGCTGGCTTGCAGAAAGGGAGTTGACTTGGATGTTCTGTGGGGCCAGCGCTGGTGCTAGAGAGAAAGGAGGAGAGAAGAATTAATAGTGACAAGCAGAACTAGTTCATATCCAGGTTGCAATCTGCCATTTGTGGAAGGACCCAGGACAGACTCTGTTTACGCCACAAGCCAGCGAACAGAGTCAGCCCCGGAGCCGTTTGCATCGCAGGGAAGGCTCAGCACACGTGGACCAGGGAGCAGCTGAGCCTCCGGAGCTGGTTATGTTCTGTCCCACACACACTGACATTCAATCAACTTAGTCCTGCCAGCAGCTTTGGAAAAGAAAGGAGAATTTAGTCTTCATTCTATGGTGAAGGTTGGGGATTGCCTGTGGCAGTGACACTGTGCCCTGATCGACTGCTCCTGAAAGTACCTGGGAGCAAGGCAGCCCCCCGCCACCGCCAGCCTGGACCCCGATGCAGCAACAAATCTTTACAGCAGTCTGTTGCACAGCTCCAAGACTTAGGGCCAAAATACCATCCAAAATTACCTCCAAAAACCAGTCAGATGCTAATCAATTCAACTCATATTTTATGTATGACAAAATGACTTTCAGTTTGCTAGCTGTAAACTCTGCTTTGATTTATACCTTCACACACACACGCTGGACCTCTTTGGCTCCTGATGGCATTCCTTCTTTGCATTGTGCCGAGCTAGAAAACTAATCTTGGAGTGCACCTGGGTCACACCAGCTTTCTCTTTGTCGGGATCCAACTTGGGGCAGGTGGATTTTCCTCCCCAGCGGCTAGCAAGGACACTCTGTTTTCCAGACTTACTGTCTCTGCCTCCGACAGGTCTTAACAAAACAGCACATGTTCTGTTTGCAGAAAAGGTGCTGAAGCGTGTCCTCTTCCAACTCCAGAAGTAGGAAAAGAAAGGCAGGGCAAAGGGTACGCTTCTCTTTTCTCCATGTTCACGGTGTCGTAGCCTTCACCCAGACCACCTGAGCAAGCTGCCTCTCCTCTCTCTGCCCCTTTATGGGCCATAAATAGAGGTGATAAAACATTCACCACTCGAGTCAGATAGCCTCGGTTATCTGTTCCTCTGGGGACTTCTTTCTTTAGAGAGAATGACCTTCATAAGTCACACTTTTCTACCAATACTCCCTCCCTCTAGAGTTATAAAATAAAATAGTAATTAACACCCACTCAGCCTGACACCAACTATTTATTTTGTTCTAACTGTGTGGTTTCCATATTATCACTGCCCACCCTGCCGTTAATGGAAATGTTAATAACCAGCGCCAGGTTGTTGTGACAGATGCTTGGGCTCATTATCAGAAATTCTTATTTACCGCTCCATTAAACGACAGAATCACACAAAAAAACAATTCAATCAAAACTAACTGGAGGAATTTTAACAGCCACATTAATAATCCAAAACATAAATAAAGTTAATGTCTTTTGCATGTTTGCCATCGGCAACTCTATTGCAAAATTATCGCTGTACAATTAAAATGTGAAAGGCAAAATTGAAAATAGCCTTTATCCCTGGGCTCAGTTAAAACTATTATATTTTTTGTTTTCCTTTTCGGATGGATTTAGGGGATGCACGAGGTGACAATGACCATCAGTAGGATACAGCTTGTTCACAGGGGTGCACTCATCACATTGCTGCGCTGGAGGAGCGAAGGGAGCAGCCACCGGCTGCTTTCAGTGCAACGTAGGGCTCTTCCATTAAGGACCAAAAATCTCAACATTTTGAGACTTTCACAGCATGCATCCGAGTGTGAGGCCAAACTGATCACACAGTACAAACCTGAAAATACATTGTGGAGGTTTGCAGATGACATACTCAGGGAAACAGGAATACGTACCATCACAGAAGAAAACAGATCACTTTAGCAAGATATTTTCTTTCTAGGGAGTGACACTACTGTCTGTCCTGAGCTGACAGCTTCTAAGCGCTCTCAATACCCAGGTCTGAAGCAGTGTCTACAACAGCATTTTTCTTTGGATCCCATGTGCCAGCCTGCAACAATTGCTGCTTCGGAGATGCGACCATTAGAAGAACCGGTACGTGCATCCTGCTGCCAGAAAAACACCGCTCTTCCTCTAACCCTTTTTGGGTTACGTCTTAGAAACACAACAGTTAAAATCTGCCAGTGATCACTCTCCACTGACACTCTCGCTGATGGAGCTGCACTTTTGCTGGCACGGTGGTGGAAAATTTGATAGGAGGAAAAAAAAAACGACTATGTGGAAAAAGATATTTCTCTTCGCTACCCCAGAGCCTCGACAAGATGCAAATTGTTTGGTTTTGTGCCTTGTGAGTCTGTCCCTCTGTTCAACTTTCAAAGGCTGATGTGCCCCTCCTCTTCTAAGCAGAGATTTCTTGTTGACAGCAAGGGACAGGAGAAAAGCACTTGCTGATGCTTGATGTGGCTCTGTGCAGACAGCGCGTTACATTAAGGGTGAAATGAAAATACTTCAAAAAGAAGGAAACACATCCCTAAAGACTCTACCTGTTTGAAACCCCAAACCATTCACAGAATGTATGGACAGCCTGTGCCAACAAAAGCAAGTGCTTTTTAGAGGTGAATTCAAAAGCATTTTACCTTCTAGGAATGTAGTTCAAGATTACTGAGCTCTGAATTTTTTCACGGCTGTTCAAATCAGGAACACACACAAAGCAAGGTTAAAGCGGCATACCTCACACTGCTTGAGGTGTTAGTGACATTATCAACCAGAGCAGGAATGACACGGACCCCCGAGGGTCCAAACTCAGCTCTTGGCAGGTGGAAAGCATTTTGCTTTCCCTGAAAAAACAACCACCCAGTATGTACTCACGAAGTCTAACTCTGTGCACTAATCCTGCCTTGGAATCTCATGCAGATATTTGTAAACATTTCTTTTCTTATCTGATTTCAATTCACCTTTGAGACTGTCTCCTTGAAACTCTCAGCCAAAAAGTCAGGAGGAAGGCTGAGCAGGTTGTACAGTAATTAGTGCAAAACCACCATCATCTACAGGCTGGGATGATGTTGGCAGGATCACGTAAAGACAACAAATCCATCTGGAAACGCAGTCAGAGAATCAAAATGAGCCCGTGAATAAAGTTACACACCTAAATCCACATTTAAACATCTCACTGCCCTCATTTTCCAGCCGTACTGAGCAGCCTCTGCTCACATCGCAGTCAATTTGAGCTTGCAAATGCTTATAACCTTTAAAGAGAAGGGGCTTTAAATCCCCCGCGCCTGCCTGCACCGGAGCTCCATGCATTGCAGGAGGTTCACCCCAGTTTTCTCGCTGCTTGCTTGGGATATTTGCTCTCTGGGCTGCGTGGCACCGAGAGCTTTTAATCAACATGAAGCTACTATTCCTTTTCCTAGTGACAGTTGCCGTGATGCTCTGTAGCACAGGTAGGCTACAAATCCTTGTGATTCATTGAGTAAATTTAATAACTGCTTTTATGAAGCATTCCTTGCTGCTTTTACATCTGCTCCAATTTCTGGGTAGCAAAGGATTTCTCCTCTACTGATTTTCTAATTGTTTCTATTATGCCAGTATTATGTCAGGAAACTCACAGACATGTCTGGGACAAGATTCCCTGATACTCACGGCTTTTAAATAAACACACAGGCAAAAAATGAAGAAAAAAAGGCAGCGAAAGAGACTGAATATTTTCAGTGCATCAGCTTGATCCCCCAGTTCCCAACAATCCCAAGCAAATTTCTCTTTTGTAAAGACCTCTGATCCTTTTCTATCTAGCAAGCATTCCCCCCAGCTCATCAAAGCATGCTTTTGTGAACATGCCTCCTTTTATCCCCTCATAATCAATATATTTGCATTTCGATGTTAGCACCTGGAGGCCAGAATCTCATTGCACAATGTGTTGCATAAACACAGAACAAAGAGACAGCTCCAGGCCTAAAAAACCTCTAATCTGTGTGTCTACATGTTATAATGGAGCGGTGGCTGCAGCAGTTCTGACCTACCAGCTGTAATCTTACCTACTTAGGGAGTAACTACAAGACAGGACACAGCGATATTCAGTGCAGCGTGTGCTGACAATTAAAGCACGCACACGCCGCACCTCCAGAGCTCACACACCAGTTCCTGGCACACATGGTCATGGAAAGCAGAGCTGGAAGGCTGAGAGCTGGGGTTGTTCAGCTGGGAGACGAGAAGGCTCCAGGGAGACCTTAGAGCAGCTTCCAGTGCTGAAAGGGGGCTATAGGAGAGATGGGGGGGCTCTGGATCAGGGGGTGCACAGACAGGATAAGGGGGAAAAGTTTTAAGCTGAAAGAGGGGAGATTTAGATGAGATATCAGAAGAAATGTTTTCCGGTGCGGGGGGTGAGGCAGTGGCCCAGGGTGCCCAGAGAAGCTGTGGATGCCCCATCCCTGGAGGGGTTCAAGGCCAGGCTGGATGAGGCTTTGGGCAACCTGGGAGTGGGAGGGGTCCCTGCTCGTGGCAGGGGGTGGCACTGGATGGGCTTTAAGATCCCTTCCACCCCAAACCCTTCTGTGATTCTATGATCCGGACAGCGCTCAGACAAGCCTCCTCCTGCATCAGATATTTGTGCCATCTTGATCACTGACCTCTTCCCAGATTCCCCCGCCATTCCCGCACAAACTCTGACAGAATCTCTCTTTTTTGATAACTTTTAAAATAACTCTCAGGTCGCCGTTTTTTTTTTCCTCTCCAATGTCTAACCTAAACCATCCTCCCTGTATTGAAGTTCTGTCCCTGCAGTGGCGTGGAGAACAGATTGTTTCTTCTCCCGTTGCAGCCACTGCCCTCCAGTTACAGCGTAGATAAGCAACAGTTAAGTGGATTATGAAAACCAAGCACAACAAAACAAACAGAAGGTCACAAGATAAAACAGCGAGACTGATCTGCAGAATGGGCAAAGCGAGACGCAAGAGGTTTTCTCGCAGTATGAGCTCAGAGAAGGAGCACCAGGATGGTACCTCCCAAGAAAGAACAAAGAGGTGTATCTGCAGATGTTTGCAGTCACTCTTTCCACGAAGAAAAAGCAGCATGAGACAAAAATGTTCAGTGTTTATTGGCCATTTTCCTACAGTGTTTGCGAAAAGAGAGGTGGGAGCCAGGAACGCTCCCCCCGTGCAGCGGTACCTCCGTGCCATCAGGAATGCTGCGCGAGCGATGCTGATTAGTTCAATAACAATTAGTTAATTGTGCTTCAAAAAACAGCTACTGCGAAGCTGCTTTCCGCTGTGACAAAGCAGCACAAGCTATATTTAGAATGCAAAAGATGTTTCCCACCAATTTCTGGCTGTTTTAAGCTAGGCTATATTTTAGGATGGAAATATGCGCTTTTTCCCAGGACTGCACTTTCTGGGGTTACTCAGATGTATTTCAGATGCAAGAAGACAGGCAGACCCACATGCAGAGGTTGTGGGTCTTAACACTTCCACCACAAGTCCATTTACTGACTTTGGACCCTCTCATTCAAGCATGACAATTTGGCACCAAAATGCAGTGCCCTGCCAGTTATGAACTTCGTCAGGCTTGTGTTACCCTGCGACTTGAAATGGGTCTCGGGGAAGGAGCAATCTGATCTCCCCCAGCTTTGAGAAACCCAGACTCCTACTGGGTGGAGAGATAAGCTTAAAGCCAGATTTTAGCAACAAATATCCCTTTTTCAGGGATGTTGCTGTATGTGATAAATGTGTTCATTTACATAGTTGCATAGACCAGTGTAAGAGAAACTGAAATATTTTCTAGCATACAAGAGACCAATAGAAGTCAATACAAGAAGAAAAACATCTCTCCCACCCTTACGAACACTGATGAGGAGGAAGCACAATCTCATCAATGCACAAATAGAAACATAAACAGACAAACCTGTCTTGGTGGAGAAGAGAAAGAATAGTTGTCAGGATGGGGACTTTGGGAATCTAGCACACCTGCAATTGCTTTACTCTGTGCCATATTATCTGGGCAGGCAAACACCCGGCCCCCTCCCTGTAAGCGACACTTAGTACAGTAGCTGTGTTTTGCCACATCAAATTTTTAAGAGTATTAAAGTCACGAAAATGCATAAATAAAAGCAGCTGCAAATGATACCCAAATGTAACATCCCCAGCTTCTTTTCTTAGCGCTGGGAAGCTTCCCAGCATTGGCCAGACATGTCTTCAGTATCTGCAGAGATGAGAGGGAGGTGAGGGTAGAGGGCGGAAGGAAGAAGAGATGACATTCACTGCACATATTGGAAAAACATTGAAATGAAACAAGGGCTAGAAACAGAGCATCCTTTCCACCGACCCACACTCTAGGAGGTTATCAGCTAATGCCATTTTTTTTGATCTGAGGAGGCAATCATGTTGTGAGGAAACCCCCATGGATATGACTTATTCATGAAGAACCTTCATAAACTAGCAAGTGACTCAAGCAGAAGTAATTCTCATCCTCTCCCTCACCATCTCTTCCAGCAGTGGTGAAAACGCTGTTGCTGTGATTACTAATCTTTTAATGTGGAATTCAGATTTCCCAATGAGCCATGTGCAATCCAGGATTTTCACGGGACAGACACGACCTGAGCGATGCAGAAAAAGTTACTGTGATTGCATCACAACGCCTACAACGGAGGCAAATCTCATGGAGCAGTACTGTGAATTAGTTAGAGCCTGCAAACAAAAACTACACGCTTTTCTTTTGCTGAAGCCCACAGTTCTACTTAGCTAACACAAACCTCAAACAGGCTATCACATTGCATACCGAGATTATCCATCAAGGGACTGAGAGCGCCTGGCCCAAAAGTAAAACCTTTCCAGAACTGTCAGACTGCCTCTGGAAAGGGCATACAGGTGGTTCAAACAGAAGCGGGGGGAAATAATCAAATGAGCTTTTTCCTCTATTTCTGTTGTGTCAACAAGGATATGATCGCATGCAGGCAGGCAACCCATCAGTCAGCAGGGACGGACCCATGAGCAGGAACAGCGAGAGGCTGACAAGCATTAAGTATGCGCAAACAAACATCCAGGCATAACCCTACGAGCTGAAATCCCCTCTCGCTTTCATCAATGCAAATCAGGGTTAGCTCTGCTACAGCTAGTAGAGCTAACCCAATGTGAAAGTTGTGTAACGGAGAGTGGTGTCAGCTCTGATGAGCGCAGGATTCACCCCCAGGAGGTACCGAAGGTTGTTCAAGGGTGTAAGGGTTGGGGAAGAACTGCTGAGGGTTGGATACTCCAGCCAGATCCTCCTTCACGTGCAGCAGGAGGGGTCGGATCAGCACCGGCTGGGAAAGCACTGTTCTCAACTCTTGTAAAAAACTCTACCCATTAGAGAGAGGCAAAATTACCTACTCCACACTATTTCCCCAGGTTCTCTGGTTCCCAAGGCTCCTCCTCCATTTATAGCCATGTTCCACTCATCGTAATTTGTTAATCCCACACTGGAGTATCATAACACCACAAATTCATGGCAGCCAACAAAAGCACCCAGGTAATGTTCACTAAAAGTAGCAGCAGCACCTACTAGAGCTTAATAAGCACCAACAACTCCCTATGCCCCACTAAAGACAGGGGAGCCTACCAAATAATTAGGGTGAATCTCTGCTGGGTTTGCCATAAAACAAATGTTTAAAGCCATATCAAAAAAAGTCAAACTGAGCAGGTGAGATCTGCCACTCAGATAACCTTTTGCTCTGGCTTTTGATGCACATTTGGGCAGCTGACCCCCATGAGGGATTAATTTAGGATTTACAGGTGGGGAACGCCAGGGAGCCCACAAAGGACTGTTTTGTGCTGCTGGGGAGGGAGAGATTAAATAGACACTTTCTCAACTTTGCGCGAGAGTTTTCTCTTTGTTTATTTTGCAGTCACAGCATCCCTGAGTCATCACTGTGAGTCTCTACCCCCTGATCATCGCAGTGTCTGGATTATTGTGGCCAAGAGTGTTGCTAATTCATGCTTTCATAAGAAAGCCATTTTTTATGGCAACTTTTTTGTTTTCAGTTTACAACAGGGAACCTGAAATGCCTCCAGTTCCATGATTGACGACGGATACAGCAAACAGATGTCAGAAAGGAAAACCAACTGTGTTTCTCTACAGCTGGCTTCACAGCAAAGCTGTACAGAGGAGGCAAAGCCACGGGAGTTGAGACCCATATGAAAATACTTACAACGTTTCGCTCACATATCCCAGGATGACTGAAAACAAGCAGAGCAGGACTGCACAATTAGAGGAAATAGCAATGTGTCTGCAAGTATAACCCTGGAGTCAAAAATACTCCAGTTCCCGCCTGTGTCTGCTTGAATGTGAGTTACCAGCCAGGGGCTTCCCCGCTTCTTCACCAGCGCAATTTATGGGCCGTTTTACTTTACTACTGATTGCTCATGTTTTTGAAAGGAAGGTTAATTCCTTTGCTTTTAATGGAGTAGCTCTGCTGTTAGTTCAGTAAGGCTTTGCATACATGATCAGGCTCCTCGTCCCTCTGTTCTGTGTACTGCACAGGGACGTCCCCGCACTCGCTTCTTCACAGCCCATATAGCACTGCCGCAGAACAGCCAATTTGTCCTGCCGCTCCCACTGCTGCTTGCACCAACTACAGAACAAAGACAGGAGCCCTGGTGATGAATTTGAGCGCAGAGAGTCTGTCTCAGCCTACAGTCAGTACTAAAAATCGACACCAAATTGTTGGGTTTGTAAGATGGAAGTTCATCATCTCAGCAAAACGTCGCCCGGCAATTGCAGCCCGACGCCGCCCACTCCAGCAATTGCAGTGGCAGAGACAAGCAAGCTCAGTTGATCAAAACCTGATGATATTTTTGCTTGGGCAGAAACATCTTTCCTACACTGAGATGTGATAAAAAGAGGCAATTAAACCAGAGCTAAGCAGGAGCTGCCGCACTGTATAAAGCATTGTGCTGTACCAAAGGCTGCTTATGACCAATATTAACAACTTAATGAGCTGTTAATGAGGCGCGCATTCAGCTTTTACTTGCAGCATGAAAACATTGCAAATCATTTTAGGGAGCTTCTGAATTGTCAATGGAGAATTAAAGATGTCAAATAAACCCACCAAATCTATGTCTCAATCTGGACACTGCTTTCCAGCGCATTCTCTTAACATTCCTTTTCCTAGATGGTAGAATAACTTGCTTTGACAGCAGTATGACTCTCACTTAGACTTTGCTTCCTTCTGCCTTGACATTAGATTTCAGTCTCCAGAGAGCTGCAGGGATGTCTTTTTGACATGTTGACATTAAGGACACTTCTTCCATAGACTCACACTGGCGGCACAGTTATTTTCTGTCTTTCCATTATAAGAGCAGCTACTGAGCTAAGTTACCCAATTTGAAAGTTTAATTATGAAACCTTTGTGCTTATCTGTAAACAAATTAAGAACATAAAACGACCCTTAAAAGGAAATAGCAAGTTTGAGTAGGAAAGGGAGCCAAGGTTTATACAGAAAATTCATATCCACAATTCCCCAGCAGCGCAGCAGTACCAGTAACACAAGCAATGACTAATGCTCTAATGTAGGCACACTTTCGTTTGTTATTTTTTACCATCCTGTCACAGCCCTGCAGGATTAGATAATGCAACCAAGTGCTATCTATACAGCTATTACCACCAGTAGAGCTGCACTGATGGGAACAACAAATCCAAATTGGACTTGCTGCAGACAAGCCCCACGTGGAAACCATGTACAGAGTAAGTCTGGAGCGGTTTAAAATCCACCAGGAAATACTGATGGGATGTGGCTGATCCTGCTCTCAGAAATGGAAGGCTGTTAGGATACAGGTATAAGAGTTTCCAGTAATGCAAGAGAAACTGAAAAAAGGTTCCCAGTCCAAACAGGAAACATCTCACCACTATTTTTTTTCCCCTCTCCATCCTCTTATAGTTTCCCTTTCTTGCTCTTCTCTTCTAGTGCATTGTTGGAGAACATGACTTGGATCTTTAAGTCCAAACTCAGAGGACCTTCCTTAAGGAGAAAGACACTGGGGACAGGATGGACCCTGGTGTCACTCCTGGAGCAGGGCGTTCCCAGGACAGCTGTGGAAAGCTCATTCACAATTGAGCATGATATCAGAACCGCTCTGAAGATTTTTTTTAAATTTAAAGGGGAGCGGAAAAGGAAAATCAATGTTTCTAACACTCTGCCATCCCCTCAAAATAGCCTTTTGCTGATGTTCAGAATTGTCAACAATTAAAAGGCAAACACCTTGGCAGTTCAAAGGCTTGGTGCTTTTAAAGTGTCAGGGAAGGTCAACCCCTTTGTTTAAAGTTTGAGCAAGTGAAACCAATAATTTATTCATTATAGTACTTCCCAATAGCTTTCCCCCATCCCCTTTGTTTATCAAGGGAAGACACTGTCCCTAGGCTGACAGGTTTTAGACTGCCGCAATGTGAAACGGCCACGATAATCCTCCTCCTCCTCTCCTCCAGTGGCATCCGGGATGGAAATGCCCACCCGGTTCTCCGAGCCGTGCCAGCAGCAACGTGCTCCCTATCTGCATAAGCACAGCCAGGCAGCGCCAGCCCCGGCCCACGTGTCCCCAACAGATAGGAGAAAACAGCCGAGGGGGCCACGGCAGGCTGATTGAAGCTGCCAGCTCTAATGCGTCGAAATGTTGTCATTCCTCTTGTAGGCTGTTAACAAGGAGGCACAGGGGACTTCTCTGCACGGCATCTTCTCAGCTACATTCAGGGCAGGGAAGGAAATAAAACTCCTGTGCTAAAGGAGAAAAGTGGGGCCCAAGGTAGTGCTGAGGGACTCCCTTCTCCAGAAAGTCACCTACGATGGGGAGGTGACACCATGCAGGGTATTTTGTGTGAATGCATGAAAAGAGTGAAGCCTGCAGAAACAGATGCAAACACTCAAGGACAAAGCAGCCTTGTTCTGACAGCCTGCTCTGGCATTAGCACGAGGGACATTACCCAAGCACAGATAACCGGGTAAGAAGGGACAAGAACTCTTTGCTAGAAGCAGCAAAGGGGAGCCGGGTGCCTGCAGTCCAGTCTCTGCCTCCTTACAAGGCTTCTTGCTCCTTAGCATGGCTTATTTTGTCTATGTTATCTTCTCTTTCCCAAATTTAAATCACTATTTTTGGTCTTGGAGCTTTCCAGATGGTTTGTTTCTTGCCTGTAAAATGCTGGAGATGTCCAGGCAGCTCTGCGTGCTTCCCCTGATGTTACTGGCAGAGCAGAGCTGCCACCTGTGCATCAGCTACAGGTGGGCAAAATAAAGTTTGAGACCTCCAGGAATACCTGCGGAGCCGCACGCAGGAGGGCAGATGAAAATAGTTGTGGATAACAGTGATAAGAGAGAAATTTGCTTTGGCATCTGCAAGCGTTTCACCTAGAGCTAAATTCAAGTATTTAAAGACGGCAAGAAAAGAGAGGTAAGAAGCCATCATCCCCCTTTCCCACTGCTGTTCCTTTTCAAGCTACAGGTTCGCTTTGAAGAAAGGGAGATGGCCAGAAAACCTGCTTTTCTGAAAGAGGATGCTAGCAAGCAAGGCAGCATTTCAATGGAGGTCTTCTAAGAAGTCTCTGCCTTCCAGCTCTTTTTACTTTTTCTCTTTCCCATTGCAGAACCAGCTCTCAGAGATCATTACTAAAAAGAATAACAACAAAGCAGCCTCATCAGTTCTTGTGAATTCTGAAGGTCACCGATGTCACCATCAGTTATAATGACACACATCACTCCCCTCTTCTCATAAATGGATTTACAACCTGTTTAAAGGCTAGCGTCTCTCGGTGCACTTCACTCCTCCTGCTACCTCCTCTCCGCACACATACGCTCTCCTCCAGCAGCAGCTGCTGGAAGAAATTATGAATTCCATTATTTTTCATCCAGAACAGCTTCGCAGTATACGGGAGAAGCACTGGAGGCTGCAGGCTCATTAGCACAGGATTTGTATTGCCACCTTCCATTTTCTTCACTTTCCCGAACTAGGTGAAGCACACCTGTGATTTCTGTTTAATTACAATGCAGGGAGCGGAGCCTCCTGAACTCCAGAGCCCACTGCACAATCAGATAGCGACAGCGACCTGGTAGAACAATGCACTTGATATAGTGGCTGCTCTAACGGAGTCTTAATTTCAGCCGAGTAGAACAGCACCTCTGGTAACAGCTGCATTTAGGGTTGGGATGAATATCATCAGTACACAGCCTCTCCCTGCCTTCCCAATCAAAGCCAGCATCCCTGACAGCTGAACTGTTAAATGAATTAATAAGGCGAGGAGGGGGCTTGCCGACAGGGCTGCAAGTCCCTTCCTAATTTCTGCAAGTGACGGCTTTCAATTTTTCTGTCATTTGTCGAGAGATGCACATGGTTCTCTAATGAGCAGGGCAGAGCTGCAGCCAGCTCCACAAAGGCAATGGTAGGAGGATCTTCTGGTCCACGGAGAGAGGGATCCAGGTGCCCGAGGCAGGCGGGGGAAGGATGCTGGCTCTGTTCAGACTGAACGGGCAGAGCATCCTTCCCGGCTGCGCTGGGCACAAGGACTCCCAGCCCGCGCTCCTGGCACAGGGGAGGAATTGCTCTTCACATCAGGGAGTTTTGCAAACATCCAGGTAAAACTCAAAACTGAGCCTCTGCTGGGGCTTCAATCTTATGGGCTACTGTAACAAGGAAAAGGTTTTGCTCCACCTGTAGCAAAAAAAAAGAACCCCAAAACCCAAACCACTTGTATCCAGCTCCTTTATTCACCAGGCAGCTTGGGACACAGTCTCTAGCCCATTGCTGCCTACCAGCAGGTTGTTCTCCCCCAAAATTTCCCCCTGCCCATCAGTCGGATCCACATGAGACCTGAGTGTCTGTGCCGCCAGAGAAGGCTGTCGGCTGGGGTACAGCTCGCCGGTGTGCCAGGACTCATGAGAAACTCCCCAATTCAGGTGCTTTTCACTTGTTTGATCAGCAAAACCGCCAGAAGGTTGGTTTTAATGGCTTTTTAAATTTTTTTTAAGTTTGTCAGGGGGCTCCATTGCCTACTTACCCTCTTACTCTAAAAATCCAGATACAATCACAAGAAAATCTTCAAATCTAACAGCGGAGAGCACAAGAGGGAAGGAAGGATGTACAGACATCCTGCTCCACTCGTCTGGCTGCACCAGGAGCTGAACAGCACATCCACGGCCAGTGTTATTGCAGGTGCCCCATGCTGTATGAGACACCCACCAGGACAGCACAGAATCGGGTATTTTCACTGAACTGGCCTGAACGCAGCACATTTCCCCCAAGGCACGTGCTGTATATTCCTTTTTATAACTGAGAGAGGAACGTTCTCACACCCACCAGAATTACCGCAGCCCTTACGGCAGGACGGAGCGCCGTTTAACGGTACTGAGACGTAAGTTATCTGGAGCCTTCAGCCTGGGGACTGGTCCCCTTCAGTCATTTTGTGTTCGGTGCGATGCCCGTGTTGTCAGCACTTGTTTATGGGGAAGGTTTTCTCTTTTTAACGTGGATGCCCTGTTGCTGAAGCTAAGCAGACCCATTTTTTTCCAGCTTGCTGCTTAACCACCTTTACCATGGGTAAGAACATCAAGCGAACAATAACAACAAAAACTTGTATTTCCACAGCATGCTTTAACTCAAAGGTGTCACAAATCAATTTAAAACTTAAATTGCAATACCAGCTCCAGTCACTTTACTCACAGGATAAATCACAGCCAGTTCTGGAGGTGGAAGAGGCAGTTATATAACAAAGCGTAATAACTTCACACAACAAGAGTGAAAATCGGCAGGAAGATCCTACATTCATCATTTCTACCGCGTGAACCTGGATTGTCCCTAACCAGAGGTAAATCCAGTATCTCTAAGAAAACATCTGAGTCACGCTACAGCTTCAGAGACACCAGCCCTGCCTGTGAAAGGAGCCCTCCTGGACATCCCGGTTTCCTCCCAAGTTTGGCTCCTTCCGCTGCCCTGTTCCTTGTCTGAGTTACGATAATGAAGACCTGGACTGTGGGATTAAAAGACACGATATAACAGCTTTTCCTTGTTTTCCCCAGCTGATTTTCTGTGCGGTGTACATGTGTATAAATGCATGTGCTGGCTCCCTTTACAGCAGAGAGATCTTTAGCTCTGAAACAAAAATGTATTTTGAAGCCAGATACAGTTGGCTCCACTTGGGTCTGTCTTTGCTGCAGTCTCAGAAGTTGGAGCAGCAGCAAACTAGAAAAAAAAATGTAAATATTGCCAGCTGTCTCTCCAGAACCATGCTGCTCTGATTAATTTATGATGTTTTCAGAGAAAGATAGTGAATGTTACACCATATTTGAAATGAAAAGGTTAAGTAGAGTTTAAAGAAATGTGCAGTAGAGTTTAAAAAAAAATGTGCTTTGCTTAGTTTGGAGCAGCAGAATATTTAATGAATAATAATAAAAAGAATTAGCGCTGGGTTTGATAGCTTCCACATCCTAGCCTTGAGACAGAAGAACAGAAGTGTAATCAGACTCACTCCCGGCAGCAGACTGAACAACAGGAGGGTCTGTGTCGCCTGTTCTTGTTCTAAGCTCCAAAATACGCTGCTGCAGAAATTGATACCATAACTAACAACTATTTCAGCGCCAGCCTCTCCAGCTGAGGTCACCGTAAATCCAGCACCGCCGCTGTGGCTCTGAGGAAGACATCAGCTATTCCAGTCCTGCGCTGCTCAGCGAGAGAGACGGAGAGGAACAGACTCAGCGGCAGGTTATCTGGGCTCTGCAAACCCACCTGTTTCACAAACCATCCCAAGAAGTGTCTAGCTACCTGTCCCATCCCAATTTCCACCTCCGGCCTTCCAATGGAGGGATTTTAAAACGATCAGCAAGTTACATTTCATAAATACAGCCTGGATTCATGCACTAGACGATGAATAGTGCCACTGACCCTCTGCTTCTGTAGAGCCTGGATGCAGGTACAGAGCCTGCGTGTTCCTGAGAGCAATCACCCTCTCTGCCTCCACTGCGAGCACCGAGCTGGACACAATGCCTTCTTGACTTCAAGAGCATAAAAATACAGCAAGGTGCGGTGCACAGACAATGCCTCTACACACAGAGCTATACAACAAAAGAACCAGCTTTCCAACTCTCTCTTGTTTTGTAGCTTTGTTTCTTTTCCCTTGTGGCTTTCCTGTGCTCCACTTTTCACTTCTTTAACTTGAGTCAATTTTTCCCTCAAGCTAATTTGGTATGAACAGTCATCCTCCTGCAACTCCAAAAAATATTCTCTCTTCTTTCTTTCAAATGCCCTTTCTCCCTTATTCCTGTAGACCAGCTGGCTTTCAGATGGCAAGAAACTGTCAGTGCCAACCTGTTCCAGGAGAGGACGCCCCAAAAACCTGTTAGTGACCGAGAACAGGGAAGTTTTCAAATAATTAATTTCCTGAACAAACATTAAATATTATCTAGAGAATATGAAAACATATCAGTACTTAAAAAAATCAACTAATTTTATTTTTACCTACCTGCTTCACCCACAAACACTTCCACTGGTGTGCTGGTAGGGCTCTCGCCAATTACATTATACGCTGTCATTAGTACTTCATACCTCTTGTATTTTT
Source organism: Syrrhaptes paradoxus (assembly GCA_013400615.1). NCBI lineage: Eukaryota > Metazoa > Chordata > Aves > Pterocliformes > Pteroclidae > Syrrhaptes > Syrrhaptes paradoxus. Next base: position 150,037 of record VZTO01007615.1, read on the forward strand.
TCAACTCTGAAAAAGTAAAATATGAGATGTAATTATTTATACTGTATTACAGGTATTTTTTACACTCTATCACCTCTTCATCACCAGACTTCTCTCTCACTAAATACAGCATTAAACACTACAATTATTGCAATCTCTGCTTCCATCCTTCCTTAATTCACACAGTGCAGCAGGATTCGCATACTGATGAAAGATGTTTGTAACGAGATGGCAGGATTTTTTCCAGCGTTTCCTCACAGTGTTGCTCCGGTAAGAGGAACCACTCCTGATGGGTAACTAGCTAGAGGAACATCTCCAGGTCACTCTAGACGACAGGAAAAGGCAGGACTTTGCTTTGAATGTTCAACGTATGGGTTCCTTCTCTACTGGTAAGAAAGAACATAGCTTCAAGCCTTTGCCTAATCCTTGGAACTTTAATGGAGGGAGTCATTTAGCATCTGCACTGCTCAGGAACGTCACTGGGAAGCAGGGTGCAGAAGAAGATCTGCAGAGGGGTCCCATCTGAAGTACTGCACAGGTGTCCTTCTCCTTCCAAGTGACCCCAGCCTGAGCATCAATCACAGAGTGAAGGGAGGGTTTGAATTCTGGACTCCATTTGGCCATCAGGCAACCAATTGCTTTGCTGACATATAAAAACTACTCTGACAGATGAGGTAGGAGAGCGAGAGTAGAGTGAAAAAAATCTAGAAAACCCCAACTGTATGAGAGTAATTAGTAGATGCAAATGAGGGTGGAGTAGAATCATGTCAACGTCACTAGGGGAGGCAGTGCCTGAGCAGTTTATTCGATTTTGCATTTTCAGAATGAAAGAATCAATCCTAACAGAAATATTTATAATCTAAGATATTTAACAGTGAAATTAGAGAGCAACCAATAATACGAATTGCTGTATTTAAATGAGCATTTAATTAAGACACGCATGGCCAGGGGTCTAAATTTCTCTCTTTGCCAATAATTTTCTCTGCTATCTATGAATCACATAGTACCCTGAACTCCGTGGCTGACAGTGTGCTATCGGTTTGGCAAGGTTCAATAAGCCCAATCACACACGTTTGCCTAATTTCAGTTTCACAGAAATGTTTACAAGTGGTGTGTTCCTATATCTGACTTAAGAGCCCAGCATCACCCCCGGTCTCAGGCACACCACAAACACTATCTGACACATCACTAACTCTTTGATGTGACACCACTGAACTCAGATGGGCTGCAAAACCTGTAGCAAGCAAACGAGCAGTCATGATGCTAAGTTTGTCAACAAACAATGGTAAGATATGGACGATACAGTACTGGGCAGCTTGTATGTGGAAGCTTTAATTGCTGCCAGGAAAAGCCACAAGGGAGATTTTAGTGTTGTCTGAATGTGGAAGAAAATGGAACACGCGAGAGTTCATGCATGCAACTTGCACTGGGGATAGGGCTTCATTTTTTTTTTCTTTTTTTTTTTTTAGCCCATCACAATCTGTGACTCAAAAGCCTTGGGCAAAACCTATCTAGTGAACCATCATCACCACAAAGCAACTTGCCTTTTAACTCTGTCGAATGCTATTTTATTCATTTCCAATTGAAAACACCTCTGGAGATGCACATAAATTCATTGAGCCCTCTCTAAACTGGCCTCCTGCTCCATGGAACGCCTGAGCATCGCAATGCTTGAATCATAGGGCTAACGATGTGATACAGCTAAACTCGGACAGACTGCAAAATATGTAGCAAGCGAATCAAAATTCATTTAGCATCAGCAATAGTGGGTTGTTACAGTCAATAGCATTTTACCTTCTCAGCAGCCACATTTTTACAACAGCTACCTACCTGCACCGTCAATGCCTCCTGATGCAGGGAAAGCAAAGGCTTAAAAAAATCCAAAAAAACCTCAAGAATGCAGAATCATTAATCTGTGTTGATTTCTGCTAGAGCCACTGAGGAGAACCACGGGAGTTTGCCTATAGTGTATTTTGAACCATTACAAAGAGTCTCATCTAAAGGCAATGTGCACTTACGTGTTAATTCATATGTCGTTAATGCAGAGCTGCTGTTCACTGTCTTGAAGCTGCTTTGGGCTATTCGGGGTAAGCAAAGCAGAAAGCTTGTTACAGTACAAGGAAATAGTTATTGCAAATGATGTACAGCAGAGACAGAAGCAAATGATGCAGCACACACATATGCAGTTTGAGCTTTAGGACTATACCTTGAAGGGCAATAAAATCACATCACTCTCTCGTAACACATCAAAAGCATCTCACTCACACGGGGCGGTTTCATTTCTTCCTCAAACAGAGCATCTCACAAATACACAACACAGAAATGGTCTGACTCCTAGAGTAAATAGAACAAATGGGAAAAACCGAAACAATTTCTAGGGGGGAAACTCTCCACAGCGTATTGCATCCCTATTTTCAAACACTCAAAATTCAAAACCTGAAGAGCTGCAGGGTAAAGACCTGGAACGCGGGCCACGAAGAGTGAACACTGGCAATAGGACAGGACCTGTTTCTTTAAATGTGTGTTAGATTCCCTGCAGTTCCACTTCCAGAATTCAAAATTCCTGCTGTGAGTGAATTGTAATAATACTCCAAGCTGTGCAAAACCACAGGTCAGCGAGGAACAGAGGTGTACTAAGGTGAGCAGTGTCATATTATGAGGAGAAAGAGGGAAATTTCTCTTAAAACACCCCTGTCTCCACCCTTCTCTCTCATTGACTCCCTGGAGAGGTACAGCACATTTTTCCTACTCTACAGCTATCAAGAAGATAGCTCCAGGGCCAGCCAAGAAGGGAGAGAGGAAACCATCAGGTCTTGGAGGCTCCCTGGCTTGTGAGACTACAGAGCACCCAAAGTCATTATTGCGTGATAATATTCATAGCCAGTCATTCAGCCTTTGTCTGGAAAAAATCTGCTTATGCAAACCTAGGGGCTTTACATCCCCACTCTGTCCTGGTTAAAACTCTGTACAGTCTGAGAAATCTCATTCAGCACTGATTGTATAAGCCAGGTCAGCGTTGGGTGCTTACGCTGTATTTAAAGCCTCTGCTTTTTCCACACCACCACAAAAATCACTCTTGCTTTTGTAGAAACAACTTTTAGGGGTTCAGGAAAACATGGAAGATGATGTAAGATATTAAAACAGTCTCACCCAACCCAATTCTGCTGCTCTTAGAATTATTGTCTTATCCTGGGTATCCCACTGACATCAAACAGAACAAAAGCCGGTCCCTCTGTGAGCACGGCTCATTGCTGGACCCTATCTGTCAGGCTACTGAGCGCTCACATCTTTGCCTCCCATCATCTTCTTCTGTCTGTTCCTCCCTCTGATTTCCTCTCTAGACTTTGTCCAAAAAGCTTTTTAATTTTTCCATTACTTCTCTCCCTCTCCACCTTCTTTCCATGTGAGCCAAAAAGCCAATGACTAACACGGCAAACGTGCACCTTCAAACTCTTGCTCATTTTTGCCATTCTCTTCCAAAATAGGGACAAACACTTTGAAACTGTAAAAATTCTATTTCAAATTTCTCCTCAGCTGTTTGCTTATACTGCAAAAAGAAAACCAAAATGTCAGTTATAACAACTATTAAAAAATAATGAGAAGGAAAAAGGTCCCCAACTGAAGAAAATGAAGTCCCTCTCTTTTTTTTGTCTGATGGCAGCACAAAATGTACCAGGATAATCATGAACTGGAGGCAGCTGAAAGCAGGAAATGAGAAGATCCATGAGGGACAGAACATCAACTCAAGCGTGTTGGCGTAGATTAGAGCACACCATTACGAGCAATGCTGATCAGAGTTATTAGCATTTTTCAGCATCTTCACCCTGATGGCGTGAAAGCTAAAGTATCTCCAGCCTTCTTAAACAAGAGGGCATACAGGGTCCAGTAGAATGAGGGATTACCATTCTGGGATATCATAGGGTCCAAAACACAGGCTTACGTGTGAGCTCTGCTCTTAAAGCTGAAGGGTTCGGGATGGTTTTGGATTCTGTTCCAACTCCAGCGTCGTAATCCAGCTCCCGGTAGTAGATCCGGTATCCCAACAGCAAGCCATTGAGACTCTCCGCTTTGGGTGGCTGAAAAACATTCCCATTAAGAAGGGGCTTGTTAAGATGTGCATTGCAACAAACATCCATCACAAGGGGCAGCAGCTGACACCGGTCCTGTGCAAAGGGACACGGTGCTCTCCGGTGAAAATAGCCATTAATAATATCCAGGGTCAACTGCTGTGCAATTTGAAGAACACAAGTTAAAGGTAACTTTGATGATTTCACTCAGCTGTGGCAATTACAAAAGGCTCTTGACTTAACAATTGACACCTGGTGCACCATGCTAAGAGCCAAGCTCCTTTGCTTCTTGGTCCATAGAAACCTGTGAGCAATAAAGAATATCAATAAGCACGTCCCTGAAAATGCATGTTGCTGGCCACCAACAGTGGAACAGCAAAACAGTATTTCACTTCTTCCAACATGAAAAGAAATAAATTACTTTGTCAAAGACAGAATTTCTTTAGTGCCTATTTTCCTTGGGGACTGTTCAGAGAGCATTCTTCCTTTGGCATTATTTTACTGGAAGACTGATGAGAAAATAACACTGGTGTATTCTGGCTCTCATTAGGAAGATGAAAATAGGTCTAATAGCCCCAGAGAGGCATTTAGAGAGGAATCATAGCCTGATGGACTCTGGTGCATCGCACAGGTCCAGTCTCACAGGCAAACCCAGGTCTCCTCCATAACAGCTCGGGGCAGTCCGCTATATGTATGGCCATTGGGCTGGCTCAAAAATTAGTTTTTTTTTCTTCTATGACATGCTGGAAGATGCTCAAAGACATAATACCTCTGCAAGTATGCTTCAGCAGCCCCTCGCATCTTCCTTCAGACACAGATATACAGCCCATACACCAAAAAGGAGATTTTTGTCTGAATGGTTTGCTTAAATAAAGACAAGCAAAGGGATTCTTCATATTTTGGGAAAAAAAAATTACTTTCATGAGCCTAATACAAGCTAAGAACTGCAGAGAAAAAACCCATGCCTTGAGCCATTTATCTTCTCAAGATTCTTGTACTGAAATTTAAGGGGCTGAAAGTATAAATGAAAAGGATTTTAATGATGATCTCGCCTTTAATCCAGAAAGATCCCTAGCAGTCTTGAGAACTTTACTAAGGAAAACCTTCTGTCCATTGTGGAAAAATTAACTGCTGGTGTGAAATGCTGTCACAACAGAAGGTAATACTACATGTAATTTTAATGAAGTAAGAAACCATATTTTTGCAGGAAAGGAGGAAGATATTTGGTAATGACCCAATATTCTGCTTCCAGAAATGACACGAATTTTCCATTCCTTCATTACAATGGCAAGAGGAGAGAGAGGGCGGTCCTGTTGCAGTGTGAAGGACTTGGCTTTGGCTGAAGGAATTAAGTAGAAAGATTGTAGTTTATGGAAAGAAAAAAAAAAAAAAAGAAAATCAATATAACCAGAGTATAAGAAAGCTACACAGCTACCAGGAAGAGGAGCAGAAACTGCTCCCGCAAGGAGCTTGTCTTGCCATTGTCCTGAACACTGCCAATCCCAATAGCCCCGAGATCTCACTGTGCTTGCTCTGCATGGCTGGAGAACCTCATTCATCGCTATGGTTCATGCTCATTACAATGCTCCACCTTTTGGAGAAGGTCTGACCACCTTTCACCATTATTTAGCATCTGCATTCCAGAACTATCTAGGGGAGCAGGATTGTGAGGGGCATCAAGAACCACCAGAAGTGGCCCATTAAGAGTGCAGAAAACAGCTTCTGAAAGTCCTTTCCGCAGAGCAAGCTCCACCAGAAAACAGGCTAACCTTTCTGCTTCCCAGTATTCCTACTGGAAAGCGGCTCCAAGCCTCACTGCTTGGGCAGTTAGAAACCTTCATTTAATTTCTAATCTAAATAATTCATAGCTAGTTTATAACCATTTGCTCCTCTGCTAACATTGCCTTTTGCGTTAAATTGTTCTTCTCCCCATGGGGTGTTTACTCCCATGATGTATTTTCAAAAGGGCAACGATATTCCCTCTCAGACTCCGTTTTAGAATGTAAATAAATCAGCCTCTCGTACAACAGCCTCTCCTAGTCTCACACTGAGCCCCTTGTTCACGGGACTGAGCCGACAGACCGAGGTGACAGCCTTCTCCAGGGCTGCCAGGTGACATGGTCGCTCATGGACCACCTGAAACGTTCTCCGCAGAGTGGAAAAGAGGAGATACAGTTTACTGCCCATGATTAGTACATCTATCATGATTTTTTTTTCTTTTCTAATCTTCTAACTTTCCTCTTTTGTTTTCTATATGCTACTGAAGTTGCTTTAGCTCTGGTGGTGCCCTGGCAGAGAAGGGCTCCACAGCCCTGCAGCGTCCTCATGTCTCTCTGTCCTGGCAGAGGGGAATCCCAACACAAAGCCTGAGGACTGCTCCCCAGGCAAAGGGAGGCTCTATCCAACCAAGATACATCTGGAGAGCATCACCACAAAGGAGCAGAGAGGCTGCAAGGACATAAAGCCTGTCCAGCATGGAAACAAACGTCATACAGCAAAAAAATCCCACCATGAACACTACATGGATTTGTATTTCAGTTAATTATTACCTAGAAGGAAGGTGCTCTTGGAAAGATTCAATATTTTCCTATTTTAACTATTAATAATTTTATTTTTAAATTAAAAAATATTTGAGGTGGAATATCCCATAGAATCTTAAAAGGAAAATGCTACTGAAGCTGAGAAAGAGACTTATTCCCTTCTCTGCCATACAGCTGCTTCACAGACGAAGCACAACTCCTGGTTGCAGTCCAGTGATGATTTGTTGATAGCAAGCATTGTTTTCTTATGCTTTCATGTGATTCTCCATTTCTTCCTTCCTTTAAATTTAGGATGGGAAAGCTCAGAAAATAAATGGCTTGAAAACTGTCTTTCTCCTTGCCATGGAAATGATGATTCTTTCCTGAAAAGGGTACTCTGCTAAAAGGTCAGGTCTTCCCCTTCCTATCTGTCTTTCATAGACAAAACTCTGCTTTTGATGTAATGGATTATTTAGGATTTTGTAGGAAGGCCTGAGGGATCTGCTGAAATAGGTAAAATGATTACGAGTGGCAGCCCGTAATGTTGTACAGAAGGAAGAGCAACATTTTTGTGCTGTTTAAAAATAATTTTAAAAAAGACTAAAATGTAAGTTTGAATAATTGTTATCTCTCAGGTAGAAGCAGAGCAGTACATGATCCCGATGTTAACTGTAATATCCTCCAGAACATTTGAAATAACCTTGCCTTATTGATACAGCAGACCTCAATGGAAATTACTTATTTTCTTCCTGCTTTAAATTTAAAAATAACAGACTGATTGGACCAAGCAGCTGAAAGCACAGATAGTGCATCTAGAGTTTGTTTTCTGAATTATTAACAGAGCTCAAAGTTAAAAATTTAGCTTTGCTTGGAAACCTACTCTCCCATTTAGCTTGACTGCTGTTTTCAGTTTACATTATTTCTCAGACACTGCTGTGAAACTTCCTCTTAATTGGAGGCTATTGTGGGACTTGGAAGATTTTTGTTTATTTGAAAAATATAGTACGGCTGAATTACCAGGACCTATTAATATACATGTAGTAATGACATATAATCGCCCACATCTCCCTTGAGATGGCTCTGGCACAACAACCCCATTTCATTTTCATGAAATAAAAAGCATCCAATTACCTAAACAACCACCTATTTCGCATTAACTACACACCAATAATCAGTCAATTGGGAGAAGGTTTATTTCTGCAGCACATCGTGCCTCACGTCCTCTCCGTATACCTTTCTTTCCTTCACTGTGGGCTTTACTCGTAGGTGGGGTGGTAGATTTACACCTCTCCATAATTCCTCTGGTAAAACTGTTCAACATGTCTCCTATTTGTTCAACATGCTGGAAGCAACGATGCTGCTCAGTCTTATGCTGCGTGAACTTGGGCCAGCAGCCCAACACTACAGCCAGGCGTGGTTTTTTTTAAGTGCTGCTGCGTAACAATAAACAGACCCTCATACATATATTTTTACCTCCAAAAATGCAAGGAGCCCCAACTGTACTGTAAACACCTATGTACATGTTTCACCAGAATGCAATCTGTCCAAAGTTCTCCTTCTGCTGTTTGTGGGACAGTGTCTCAGGGTGGGCAGAGGCTTTCCAGGATAGGTTACGGCACACGGGCAGCACCCCACTGGCTTCCTTCTATTAATGCTCAACTCTGCAAAAAGAAACCTCAGGCACCGGGTCACAAAATGTTCCAGCATCTCCCAGGAGGCCAGTATTGAAAGATAAAGGCAGGCAGAGGAAATGCCTCTATAAAATGCAGACTTGGCACAAATACTTTCACATCCAACTCGGAGATATTACAGAGAGCTCAAACTTCCTTTCTTTCCTCTGAAGAAATCTCAACTTTTTAGCTCTCAAGGAGCCAAAAGGGCATGTGGAGTTCCTCAAAGGTAGGAGCAGGATCTCAGGCACGGCATACACTTCTGATTATTCCAGCAGCTGAATGAGGCAGTACACGAGGAGAACAAAAGCGAGCTTTTCATTACCTGCTCTTCACCAGTGCCGCACTCCACTGAATGTTTCCAATGCAGAGATGCACGGCTGCTGATATCGATGAAAGGACAGGAGAATCTGTACAAGTAATGATCTTGGGCTGCGCTACAGAAACTCCTTTACCTCCCAAGCTTTCTTTCACCGGGCACAAAGTAAAAGCAACTGCCAGAAATTTCCATCCAGCACTAAAATATGCGCCTAGATCAGGGAAATAACGAAGTAACTGCAGTCCTTCAACTTCACTACGATACTTCCCGCTCAGGAAAACATCCCTTGCAATGGACCATTGAGGTCAACAAGTCAAAGCAACCAAAAAAATTGTTCCAGAAACATCAAAATTTTTCGTTCTACCTACCTGCCACTGCACAAGGACGGAGGAAGTTGTGTGGGGAGTTACTGACACAGAACTGGGTGGTTCACCTGGAACTAAACAAGAAAAGAAAGTGACCAGAGCAGTTATAGCAACAGGGTTGAAAACGGGCAGCTTTTGTTCATCAGATTCTCTTTCTTTGCTGCTGAAGAAAGTCTTGTATCCCAGCTACTCTGCAGTGGATCTCAAAAGCAAGGCGGTGGATACGGACACCGCAGCCCAGGCAGGAGCCAGCCACTTCTCGTACAGCCCTTGCTCTACCCTGTGGCCTTGGCAACTTGAGCAGAAATAAGATAAAAGCTGAGGGCATCAACCTGGAGAAAGCTGCAGCATGCCCGCCGCTCACAAAGGACTGGAAAGCGTTTGAAAGGAAAAGTCAAACCAGCTGTGTGTGTGCTTGAAAGAGTGAGCAAACTGCTCCCAAATTTTCCATGGATTTTCTGCCACAGCTGGGGCAAGCCCACCTTGTTTTCAGGAATCTGTGTCATGTATTCAGCAATGATTTTAGTTAGGATACCTCGATTTACCATGGGTTAACCCATTCCTGTGCCCATGGTCTATAACACACACACGGGGAAGGGAAGGCTTATGGGGAGCTGCCAGCCCTCCGCAGCGCAATGCTCTGGCGGCAGCACCAGGTTTGCTCAGCAGAATAAACGTTCGGTTTGTTAAGGAGGTGAGCAGCCTTCACACTGGTTCCCCACTGTATTGTGAGAAGGCCAAGCACAACTCTGGATTTAGCTGCAGTGAATCCAAAGAGAATTGAAAATAAAATTTTAAATTCCAAAACAGTGAGTCAGTGCTGCCTCATTAGTACCAGCTACAGCCTGCATCAATACGGCAGCTGCTGTGCAGGAAGGTGGAAGAGTCGCCTTTAAAAGGCTGTTGGGCACATGATTCAAGTATTACATGGGTTCTTGTTTAACCTGGGATACTCCTGAGCTATGTCCTTTGCTTTTCTGATTTGAAAATCACATTCTCTAAATATTCCTTCATAAAATTATTTCCTACTTATATGTCTGAAGGTCACATTTAACCAGTCATTCCTTACGCTGTACTAAATACTGGCTAATTCCCAGCACCATATCAATGTGTGCGTGTGTGTATGCCGGTATTCCCAGGCTAGGGGTAAATATTGATGCTTTTTTACACTTTGCAGAGTTCCTTTCTCCATTCAAGACATCAAAGCTACTTCTGCATTCAGGCATTGACTTTATATAATCAAGGAATTAGAAGCTGATCTCTAAGGCTAAAAATAAAAGCCTTGTCAATGTCATTCACAGTTTATTAGCCCTGATCTGCAGGATTAAATGCTCATGTTTCCAGGAGCTCCATATTCTTTCTTACTCATACCTCAGCAGCTTTGCCATATTGCAGACTGATGTGGATTGTGAGTGAAAACAATTGAAGAAACTTCTTCAAATGTATGCATGGGTCTGCATTTATTTTTAATGATCTCTTGTAAATTATTCAATTTCTCCAAAGATAATGGTTAGTGCAGAGTTTGGAAGCCAATCAAACAGAGTTTCATTCTATTCTGAGACTCCTGAAAGTATGATTCGTTATCAGAGGGCACAGCAGGACACTTAAGGCTCCCTGTTATTAATTCAGCCACGTCTCATTACTACCTGTATCAATCTCCTACGATCAAAACCGCACTGGCTGCTGAATTCTCCCTCCACAGTCCCGGAGGAGAACACACCACAGCAGGTCCAGCAGACCCCGGAGCCCTGGGAGTGCCCATCCCACGGCGATGCCCCCGGCATGCCTCTCCTCCTCGCTTACCATCCTGCAGGGTTGTCACTGCTTCGGTCTCCGCACTGAAGTCGCTGTCTCCGATGTCGTTGGTTGCTCTCACTCGCAGTTTGTAAGAGGTGAATGGGTTCAAGCTGTGGAATGGAAAAAATAAGGCTGAGGGATGAAGGCATTAAGTAGTTTGCCTCTCCTCCACATCGCCTGTTCTTTGCAGCCCCCCCAGGACATGGGGGTGTTGACACCCTTACTGCCATCAGCATCTTCCCAGACTTCCATCAGCCTAAGCTCCTGAAAACACACGTGGATTCACAGCCAAATCGAGTCCAGAAAACAGCCACGAAGCTGCAGCTGATGGAGCAGCCTCCGACTGGGGCTTGCTGAGAGGACAAGATGGGCTGTTAGTCACATTCTGCACGGCTCTGCAAAACCTGGCTTTCGAGGTGCTTTCCCCGAGATACCCTCAAAACAGACCCGTGGATCAGCTCATCCTCAGCGCACGATGGGGATGGCAGGGAGAGAGGAGGCAGGCGTTGTGCCCAGGGTCACCCAGCATGCAGCAGGATGCAGAGTGCCAGCCCTCTGACTGATCCTCTAGACCACACCGTTTGATCAGTGCATTTTATTCCTACTGCATTTCAAATTAACGCTATTATCTGGATTATTTAACAAAGACAGTAACAACAGGTTCCCTGCAGGTTTTTTATCTATCCACAGAGTGATTTCCAGCTGACACAACCTTCGCAGAGATCCTTCTGTCTTGGCTTGGCAGGGGAAGGTGTGGGGGAAGCTGCCTTTTGAGTCTGGAAATGCAGAGCTGTACGTTACGGAGGATTTAGCTAATTAATTGGTAGTGTCTAGCCATCAGCTGGCAGATGTAACACTGCCTACAAATGCAAGTAAAGTTACTTGTAAGGAATGATTAAACATAAATGGACAACGGATTCTGATGGGCAGCACTCTCACATCACACATGTACTACTCTTCTGGACTTTCACAGGAAAACGCTTTTAGCAAGAGGGAGAAAAAAATCTTTTCAGTAGTTCAACCTTGTTAGGACACTGTTACCTACCTACAGCAACTTGAATAATTTGAATCATCTTCCTTGATCTTTTGTCTTCAGGAATGCCAATATCAAGTTTAAATGACATAGTTGGCTTCCTTGATTTTACAGGTTTTGACTGGAAAGATACTGGGAGTAATTCAGGGTGAGTATAACACCTCCAGGGTCAATGAATCAGGTCTATATGTGTACCTATAATTGTCAACTTTTCTCTTTTTCTGCACAGCTAGACTAAAGGATAGCAATGTATCTGGATCTTCTGGCACATGCCCAGTGAGCTGCCATCTACCATCGCCACTGATGTTTTTATAATAGACTTGCAAAATCTGTGTCTGAATGCTTTGAATACTTGATTCTCCAAAAGCTCACGGCCTTTTAGAAATAACCTGATTTGTACTAGCTGGTCGATGGAGGAAATGGACAGCAAAACAAGCACCTTCTCATAGACATTCAATTGCTTCCACAGATGTTACAAGGACTTTAATTACAACAGCATTGCTGAGGATATAATGAAGCCCGAATAACAAAGTTTAAACGTTCTGATGCTATCTATAAACTTCAGTATGGAAAACACAGACAAAAATGGTTCCCATTTCATCTGGAAAAGCTTACATAGAGATAATTGCAATGCAGCATTGAGAGTGGATTTTAACATGTCACTACTGAAAGGATTTTTAACTAGTTGTATTTTAGAGAGCATTGTGTAGCTACACGTGGTTTAGCCAGAGTAGTGTTATCTACCGCGCTGAGCTTTCACAAAGACCTTCAAAAAGATGCATTGCGATCCAACTTTAATGAGATTTATTGCACGACCTTCAGCAAATCACTCAACGGCTGTTCGTAACACCACCTCTAAAATGGGAGCAGGGACCTCACTTAACCTCTCTTCCCCAAAAAGATTGCGAAGCTGAGTGATACTTGCTTTGCCTTTCTAATCGTTGGAATTGAAAACGGTGGGAATTTCTATGCTAGCTTAGAATCGCACCGTACCTTTCAATAATGCAGGATGTTGCCTCGTGGCTGATGGAAGAGGAGTAGGTTTGCCAGTCTCCGTTTGGCAGTTCTCGCACTTGTACTGTAAAATATCGGATTGGTGAAGATCCATCGCTTCCGGGGACCCACTTCAACAGCAGACTCCGTGATGACACATTGCCCTGGGGGGTCATCAGCTGTTTGGGAGGTGCTGGTCGTTCTGTAATTAAACCATAATTTGGAAGGAGATTCAATCTAAGACAAAAAGTGACAGCCCGATCGGATTTTCATAGCGGTAATGGCACAGGAGATTGAACTTCTGGACAAGAAGTTCAAAACCATCCCATCCCTTAGCCTCCTACTGCAAAGAGGAGCAGTAAAACTGATTCTTTTCTTCCTGCAGAGAAGGTCACCACTGAATACACCTTTTTCCCAGCAACAGACCTCAAACTCGGGGGAGCCTTATCCTGGCAGGTTGTTTGTGGCAAGGTTTTTCCTGCGCCAGCTTTCTCTGGCAAGGAACAGGGAACCCTCAGCAGCTCCTGAGGCTGCTTCCAAACCCCAGCTTGCAGATGTGCAGAGCTGGGGCTGGAGGACCTGCTGCTGTTCACCTCAGAGCTCCCCTCTTCTTCCCTCCATCCCCACTGACCTCGAACCTGCAAAGTCAAACCAGCCAACACCAACGCTGAGGGAAATCTCTCCAAAGTAATTAGCCGTACGGCTTGGAGGCGAGGCAGGGAATGGCAACGCAGGGGTAAGCATGCCCTAAGTGTTTCAATACACATCTCCTTTCCCGTCACCGCGCCTCTGCACTCCATCGATTTCAATAGAGAAACTCTATAGAGTGAGGAATAATTGTTTAATTGTTTATCATGAAGATTATTGATTCTGATTAAAATGTGTGGCATGTAATAAAGCTGAAATTGATTGGAGACACCGCAGCGACTTGCTTTTGAGAAGCAATTCAATCCAACTCCATCAGCACTTGTTTCCATAAACACACCTCTGCCTGCCCACGTCCTCACAGCTCTGTACAGCCAGAACTCCATCTCCCTGACAGCCCCTAAAACCATTTCCTATATGTTTTGGCATTTCTCTGCAGCGTGCTCTCGCTGACATCAGTGCCCCAGGATTTGTAAGCTATTAGCTGGAGGAAGCCCCCGGTGCCGGCAGCCTGCAAGCCGGAGTACGATGCAAAAGGTCAATGCCTCGCGCTGACAGGCTCAGACAGGTATTCGGGGTTATTCCATCGGAGGAAGCCAGCGTCGTGCAGAGATTTAATACTCTCTGCTGATAAGCTTTAACCAGCTTGCAGTTTTGGGCAGGTCAGATCTTGCAGTCAGTCTCCCATGACTGGGTTTCCTTCTGCTGCTAACGGGAGATCTTAAAATCTCCTGTCTTGCAAACACACTTCCTGACTCTTTGTACAAAACTGTTAGTGTAAAGAGTTTATTTATGGGAGTTTAGTCACAAGCAAATGCTAAGGTGAGCTGGTTGTGCAGGAATGTAAGGCCACATGACTCAATGGGCTGCTTTTAATTTCTCGTGACATTTACATTTTCTGACTCAGTCCTGCCCTGATCACTGGTGTTGCTGATTCTGAAGGGTATCGCACCTCTGTGTAGACTCAAAGCACTGTGGGACCACCTCTGGAGAATACAGCTACAATATAGCTTGGGATCTATGGATCACAGGTATCATTGTAAAATGTGCAGATTTATACTGGGATTATCCAAGGCACTTAAAAGGACACGAGTAACCGATTTTGCTAATTTTCAAGTGAATTTTTGTGCCTGCTTACCTTAGTGTCAAGAACTACAAGGATATCAAATGCATTTTTATTAATGGAAATTAAATATCTTTTCACTCAAGAATATTTATTGTCATGTATCCAAGTTTTATGTTTGTTTATTTATTTACTTGTTGGAAAAATAGCTGCACTGGATAAATTTCTTTATCCTCCCTTGATATCAGTCTTGATGATGTGAAATTCCACATTCTTCTCTCTACACGTTACATACAGGATCCCTTCAGTCAACCCTCCGTGCCTTGAGACTCGGTTCCATAACACGCACAGAGACAAAGCAGAGCCATCCATCAAAAAGAGAAAGGGCTCCTTTCATACTCTGACTTGCCTGCTCAAGATAACCCTGAAGCACTGACAGGAACAAGGGATCGCTGTTCCCGCAGCGGAGCTGGGAGTTCTGCCTTCAGCTGTTGTGTATCCAGCTTGTGCCCGGGCTGGGAAATGTGAGCACATGTGATTGAGAAGGAGAGGCTCCGAGTTTGGAGCATTCGTTTTATTAGGCACGGTGGGTTTTTTTGAAACATCCACACGTTGGGACTTTAAACTTCCACTTTCACAGCACTCAGGGGTGGAAGAAGCCTGGGGCTGATCAATCTCATTGATGGACAGCATCTTCAGCAGAGGCGCTTTAAGTTTCCTGATACAGCTCTAGAGGTTCTTTCTCTGAGAACTGCCCTGGGAAGGCTGCACGTGGCCTGGAAAGGATGCCAGTGGGAATTTAACACCAACCAGAAGCAGCTGAAATGCACCCCACAGGTCCTTGTTGCTGGTGGTTGACCATCAGGGCCATGTCCTCTCTTCTTGGGAGTGTTAAAGGAAAATAATAAGGAAGACACTGTGGGCAAATCGCACGGGGAAGCCTTCCTCTTGCACTAACGATTTGCAAGGTGTAGAAAGGACTTAAAATGAGAGATTACTTGGTAAGCACATTCTAAGAACTAAATGTAAATATAATTGTTTGTATTATAGTGCAAGACTCGGGCAAGAGCAGGCAGACAAGCGCGTGCAACAGCGCTAACAACAGCTGAAAGACATCTGCGGGGTCTGCCCCAGTCACCTGCTGCAGCAGGCTTCTCTCGGAACAGCAATTTTTATACATCGCAGAGGTTGCGTGGTTCTAATTTTTGAGGGAGCAGTTTTCTTAAAGATCAACATCCAGACAGCACAACGGGTCCGAGCAGCATGTGGCACAAAATCCAGTGATGCCCAAGGGAGCGATGCTTGTAAAGTTCCCCTGGCTAGTTTTAATGCTGCCAGCTCAAGAGACCAGGGGGATGTGGCATATGGTACAAGACCCACACTCCTGTTCTCTACACATATATTCTCTTTTAGCTCTGAATTAAAAAATGAAATCTCCATGCACAAGTAGAAAATATAATTTTTCTGACAGCTCTAGAGATCTGTTCTAAGACTGGAGAATGGAGCAGTTACTCGAGCCAAAGCATTAGAAACAAGCCATGATGCAGAGCAGACTCTGCAATACCTTACTCATCTTTCACATTTTTACGTGTTTGGTGTCTAAGCACCTGGCTTCATTTATACACATGTAACTCCTTTCTTCAGGTAGGTTCCTTACAGAACAGAATTTTATCGGAGATTCAGAAGGTGAATAACCATTTTATGCCTGATGCAAGAAACAGAAAAATTCTGGGCAATCCTGATGCAAACACTCTGCTCAAGGATGCGGCAATGAGAGGTCGGAGTAATTACTGACACATCAGCTCAGGACCGAGGTACAATGGAGGAGCCGTGGAGAAATCCTGCAGCAACACCACCTCTCATTTTGCGTTCCCTAATCAATATAATTCATCCATCACTTACTTTCTTAAGATTGCAATCTTTCTAGAAAACAAGAGAGCTGAAAAAAGATCTGACTGCAGGAGGAGGCTGCATATGGCCAATATAGCAGCTGATGGAAAAATCAATCTCCAACAGCCCGGCAGGTTAGAAGAACTGTGTCTCATAAAAGTCTGTCTTGCTCACCAGGTTTCTCAAATCATGATGTTGCTATGGTTTGGGGCAGGTTTATGGGGTGAGAAGGAGGAGGTGTACAGGCTGCAGCTTGTTATTAAAATTCCCCTAAGTGTAACGCAGGCTCCAAGGCACGCAACAGAAAGCACCTCAACCTGTGGCTGCAAGCATTACCTCTTTTTTCTGTTGTGATCACTGTGGCTTCCAGAGGCTCCCCCCAGCCCTGCCTGGTCTTGGCAGACGTCCGAAAGATGTACGCTGACTCAGGGGCAAGATCTGTAGCCGTGAACTGCCGGACCGTTGAGCC
The DNA here is from genome assembly GCA_013400615.1 of Syrrhaptes paradoxus. Classification (NCBI taxonomy): domain Eukaryota; kingdom Metazoa; phylum Chordata; class Aves; order Pterocliformes; family Pteroclidae; genus Syrrhaptes; species Syrrhaptes paradoxus. The sequence goes on from VZTO01007615.1 coordinate 166,846, forward strand.
AACCTCCACCGTCGTGAACTTGTTGGGGCTGCTGCTGGCCAGACGGTAGGCGATCTGGTAACCTGGAATCCAAGCATCAACAAGAGAGGGGGGAAAAGAGTTAGGATTTTTTTCTAGCAGGGACAAAAGAGCATGAAATCTATTCATTTATCATAATTACTTGTTTATCTGAGACCGGAACAAATTAATTTTCTTCCTTTAGTCCTACAAAGCTGTATGAGAGCCCGCCCCAGCCAGGCGCTGTACCTTGCGAGGGAAATCCCACACAGTGAGCACACACACACTGCTCACTACTATCTGCCATGAAAATGATTTCACTTTCCAGCCTTTATACCAACACAATGTTCTAGTGGGAGGTGTCCCTGCCCATAGCAGGGGGGTTGGAACCAGACAACCTCTAAAGCCCCTTCCAACCCAAACCATTCCATGATAAGATATAAAACCAGTTTAATCTTTCCTGAGCATACCAGTACCTTTTTGGAAAGGCAAAGGAGCAAACAGAGTCCATGCAATGAATGTCACCTGGTTGGGCCAGTTCAAGCCAACACTCTGCTCTGGCTTTCCCCCCAAGCACACAACACGCTCACGCGCTGTTCTGCCCTCTCACAGTTTCAGCATGGGCTCAAACAAAAGGTTCTTCAGCTGCAGAGCAGCTGGATTGCCCAAACCGTGCAGCCTCCATATCGCTCGCACAACGGCTTGCTCCTGCTTTTTACACTTGCCTTTATCTCAGCTCTGCCGCTCCCCTGTAACCGTACAGCGAGTGCCAGAACTGCCAATAAAAGCATCCTCCTGCTGCCACTCAACATCGCTGCCCTTGCCCACAGCCCAAGGAAGACGCCTGCAAGCTGTGAGGTCCTGCTTCAACCACGCGGCACTTAATAATCAATTCTGTTGATGCCTGTAAGTGATAACCCCCATTCCAACCTGCCTGACAATTAGGAGTTCGCAGTTAGCCTGGATTACTAACGATCCAACTGTGCAAAGGAGGGCTTCCAGAGCTCTCACGCACCACTGGCAACAACTGTCCCCCAAAGAGGGTCTGCCAAATGTTCAAACCTATTCTGTAAACCCAGCAACTGAATCAGGCTCGCACTTCTGGAGCTCACTGGTAACTTTGAGTCCAGCTGCTGACTTCCAAAATGAATTAATACCAGAAGTGGTGTTGGGGCTTTACTGCCCAGGCTGAACACTGTTGTATGATTAAACGCTTCATGGAGTTACCCAGGGCAGAGGGCAGCCAACAAACCCAAATCAAAGCAGCCGAAAACAAAACAGTCATGACACGATTCTGCCAACCTTCTGCTCATCTTCTGAATGACAAAGGGGCTGCAGCAGCACCTGAGACCATCTCTTTCTCTTGGAATTAATATCCCAGCTAGAACCTGAACTCCCAACCACATTCTGGCTGTAACAAGGACCAGCGGAGCCAGACCTGGCGTGCTTCATTTGTGAAGGTCAGTGCATGAAAACCGAGGTTTTTATCTTACCTGTGGCTATAAAACTAAATCAATGACATTTATTTCCCATGTAAATATGCAACAATTGCCATGTGGCCCCTCACACAGAGCTCCTGCTCTCTCTTGAATGAATGCCATACCTGCATGTGGAGCACGCCGTCACAAGCAGTGCCATTTAACTGGGATACAGATGGCATGAATTTTGGTGTGCTGACTCTCATAGTGCTGTAGATGATGCACCAGTGTTTCCTTACCTTTTGGCAGCTGCGAGGGGATGTGGGGCAACACCCATAGCTGCTTCATACAGAAAAAATCTGATTGCGCCAACACCTCAAAGAGTGACTCGGCTCTTCCGAGCACCTGTGGCTTCAGCCCGAGCTCCCATAAGCAGCATTTACAAACAGGTCTGGGCATGGAGCTGACTCACGGAGGTGCCTCAACGTGCTCCGGGCACCCACATTTGAAAATGGGCACCCGCCCGCACCACCGCAGCTGGCATCAGGCACACGCTTGCGGCGATGTTTGCACAGCTGGGGGTGTAGCATCAGACTGCTAGATAAAAAGTGGCCTGATCTTCCCGAGCATGCTTAGATCCCAGCAAAGTCTCAGGGTCTTACACTTCGAACATTTCATTTTTCCACCTGTGAACTACCTCCTTTTATCCACGGCATCAGCTCTCCCAGTACTGGTCCAAAATATTTCAGCAAAGTATTTCTGTCTCTTCAGTACTACAGTATTTTGATCTTTTTTAAAGCCCACAGAAAGGCAGATAGCAATGAGGAGGAGGAATGGATATGCTACGATCTTTTTTTTTGTTTATACAGATGTGAAGAACGTGGGAGTGAAAACCCCGGTGCAGGATCTCAATAAGGGGGAAAAAAATAGTCAAAGAAAAGCACTGGGGAAATTTTTACAGCAGCAGGAAAGATGAAAGAAGCAGCGACTGAGATTGAAGAAGAAGTTTGATAAAGGGACATAAGACGTAAAGAATAAGACCTGGAGGGAAACAGAGAATATTAAAAGAATAGAAAAGTTGATTTATCTAGTTATTAAAAGATAAGGATGATATCTCGGATACATCCTTGTCAAGCAATTTCCTCTTTTCGAAACCTTTGTAAAATATAAAGTGGAGTTAAAATGTAAGGAGGGAATAGAAAGAGAACTATTTACTGCTAAACGGCGGTACCCGCGCTGGAAAGCCCATTGCAAACACGCTTGGATTAGGCAAAGGAACACACACATATCTAGGCCACTATAATAAATTCGACAAGAGTAGTTCCTTGGCTAGTGTAAAAACTAATTTAGCCATGAGAAAGAAGAAATCACTTGTCACAGCCTGTCTCTCTGTCAGGCTCCGCAAACTCCCTTTCAATGCATCCCTGCGAAAAAAAGCATCAGCCCTCGCTGTCCTCTCCTACATCTGCCACGTTGGCTGACAGTCTGGGTAAATATCTGTTTTCCTGGGTATCCCAGGCAGAGTTTACACAACCAGAGCTGTCACCTTTACCGATTTCCTCAGAAACTCAGCTTCCCTTCATCTGATTCAAAGGTACATATCCAATCTCCGCACCAGAACTCAGCTTGCTCTTATTGCCACCTACAAACCACCTGAGATACACCCAGGATCTTCATTTTGATCCCTTACATCTCCGTCTCCTTTTGGAGAGTTTGGGACAGCCGGGATACACACCAGCATAAAAAGCATCTTTTTTTTTTTTTTTTCTCCCCCTGAGTGACACAGAAGACACAGTATTTAAACCACAGCTTGGATAATAATTAGGGCTAGTGCAAGATCAAAAAGATAAAATTATTAAGTTGATGAATTTCAGCGCCAAGGGATGGGAGAAGACAGGAAACATTAAGTGAAATCAAACGAGGCAAATCAATAGAGGTAAATGGAAAGTGTTCAAAGAGAAATTAATGTATGCTCGAGGGCTGTAAGAGGCAATAACCACAATTGCTGCAGTGGAAGAATAAGGAAGCTTCCTTCCCTTACTGGGTTATAACAATAAGATGTCACCGATATGTTAAAAAAAATAAAAATCAAAGGTTATGAATGAAAGCAAAATTTTTAAAATGTGATCAGAGAAAACTTTTTTTGGGAAAGGAATATCTGAGGGAATATGAAGTATATGGATGGTCAATAAGAATTCATACTGTTCTCTTAATTTTTCCTTTTTTCAACCCCCTTCCCCCCTCCATGCAGCATTAGATCCCAAATCTCTTCTGCTGTTGGGAGCTCTGCACTTCATCAGGCCAAAGCAGCATTAAACGAGCCCTGAAAGATCAGCTCTTCAGGAGTTTGTTTATTTATTGAAACTAGGCGTATTTTTGCATTAGCATCTTTTTAAGTATTTTTTGCACAACGGCAGGCAGTTCCATGAGCTACGCTTTCTGAACTCAATAAATGCCAACAATCTGAACCGCCTGTTAAATGTTAGGTCACTGCAACACAACCGGCGGATTCCCCAAAGCAAACAGGCAGGAGGATGACAACACACCAGGAATATAAAAAAGCTCCCGAACTCATCACCATACAAAGCCCTTCAGAACTGACAGCACGCGTTCACACGGGCCACGGTGCGGCAGAGATACAAACATTTATTAATTTGTCACAGAACTTGGGGAAAGCCAAACGATAGCGGGAGGTTACGGTCTTGCCTAGCGGAGCAGCAAGCCGGTTTGTTGATTTTTCTGCTTATCTGTTTAAGGGCCAGCGGGTGTGCGAAAGCAGCCTAGGATCAAAATATGAATTTGCAAACACGGATTACATCCAATTCTGGTTCTAATTCTCAGTGGAGTTCTTGCACTCTTTTGCAATAAGCTTCAGGTAAATGCTAAATACAAGGATACCATGAGGAATACTAACCAGGGCCGGGGAGGATGTGGGTTGAGCTCTCCTCTTCAGGGGAAGCTCATAACTAGAAGTGCACACATCATTTTTCCTTAATAGTATTTGAAGGAATTATGTTGGGTGCTAGCTGAACTGAGTGCAGAAAAGAAGACGGAGAGAAGCCTCAGATGGTTAACGTAACATTCCCCAAAAGGAGAAATGGAAATATCTAGCAGTCTTCCCCAGTAAAATATTTAAACAAACAAACAAGTGGTTTTCCCTCTTGGTGCCTGCTGGTATTTCATCCTTCTAATCTCTCTCTGAAATTGTAGAGCATGTTTTGATATAGATTAAAAAATGTTAGCTGCAAAGGTGCTTGTATACTCAGAGGACAAAGCGAGCGGAGCAGGAACATTAGTTCAAAGGCTCTGAATATAAGTTGCTCTTGCAAAGCAAGGAGTTTTTCATTCCAACCCCACCAGCGACTACAAGGGCACTGCGCAAAATTATGTTAACTTATTTTTTCCAACAACTCCACTTCAGTGCACTTCACTGGTGTGGTTACAATGATGTTTTAAAAGTTCACTACAGAAATGAGATTTCAAAGGTGTACAGGAAAAAAAAATACATTTGCAACCTTTCCTTAGAATGCCACACGTTGGTTGTTATCTGTTTTTGAAGGACTCCTCACTTCTTGGGAAAGATCACAGAATGCATGAGCAATTTTTACCTGTTCTCTCTGACACTGGCAGCCAACTACCTCCTCCACAAACCTCAATATTCCTACTGTCAAAAAAACCCAACATAAAGGAGTGAGAACTGTTGAATAAAGACAATGGACTTCAAAGAGGTGGACTGGGGGAACTGGCAGGTAACGTCCCCATGGGAAGGAATTCTAAGGGAAAAAAATAGTTCAGAGTAGCTGACAGTTTTAAAAGAGACACGAAAAAAGGTACAACTATCCCAACGGGGACAAAGATGTTCAGAGGCCAATATGTTTGCATTCAAGCTCACTAATGACCTGAAAACCAAAAATAAATTGGGCAAAAGTTGAAGCAGGACACTGGTCTAAAGGAGTGTATAAATAGACAGCACAAGCATGGAAAATCAGAATGGCTAGAGCACAGGGCGAGTTAGAACTGAAAGGGCATCAAAGGCAATAAGAAAGATTTTATAAATACACAAGGAATTCAAGAGACAGAAGGAGGACAGGTCAACTACTGGGAAGAAAAGATGAGCACAAGACAGGTGAGACAGAAAAGAACGGAAGGCTGACACCTCCGCTGCTTCGTTTTCACACACACAGGAAAGTTGACGCTGACTTAAGACAAATTAAAACTGGCAACAACATAAGCAGGGATGTAGGCTAGAATAGAGAACGGGTTAACGAATATTTAGTTAAGCTAGGTGTAATCAAGTCAGAAAAGCCTGATGAAATTTGCCCTGCAGTGCTTATATAGCCCGCTGGAATAATTAGTGATTATCTTCAAGAACTTGTGGAGGACAGGTGACATCCCAGAATATTAGAGAAGGGCAAACAGAGCACCCTATCTTTTGAAACGGGGAAAGAAAAACCAGAGGAATTATGGACAAATCAAGCTAAAGTTCAACATCCAGAAAGATCCTGGAAACAAAATATGAGTCAATATGTAAGCATCCACAAGGATAATAAAGTGCCAAGAAACAGCCAATATGTAATTTTTCTGGAGCAAATAATAAATAGCAAATTATCTATTTTCCATTTTGACAGTGTAATTGGCCAGGTGGGAAGAGCAGATAGGATCTACACTGACCTGAAGTAAGGGTTTAATATGGTTGCACACAGCCCTGTTAAAAGCAAACGAGAGAAACAGAATCTGAGAAAAATACTACACTTTTGGCTTGAACACTTTAACAAAAATAAGTCAAAATGTTGTTATCAGTAGTTTGCTAACAAACTGGGAGAACATATTAAGTAAGGTCTCATGCGAAGAAGTGATGAGTCTGGTTCTATTCAATATTTTCATTAATGACCTGGCTGATGGAGTTGACAGCCTACTTGCAAACTCCAAAAATAAAACCAAATTGTGAGTGGCTGCGAGCCCTTCAGAGGACAAGAGTGTAATTTAAAGTGATCCTGATAATGAGGAAAGATGGTCTGGAATCAGTAAGATGAAATTCAATAAAGGCACCTGCGAATTATCACACTTAGAGAGAAAAAGCTTAATGTACACACAGAGGAGGGACTGACTGACCTGGAATTGTATTGCAGAAGAAGGGTCGAAATTAATAGTGGGTTACGGACCTACTTAGTTACAACATCAAAAAAGCCAAGGCAGGACATGACCAAGTATCCTGGGATGTATTACTGGGAATGGACTATGGGAGACATTGGAGACAACAGTCTACATGCTAACCATGCCAAGCATTCTTTACATTTCCTTCCAGCCCTGCATTTGGATGATTTTATCATCACCATAGCAGCAACGAGTGAGAACCAACTGAGACGGGGATGCATTGCGCAAAGCACCGCGCAAAGATGAAATAAGAGAGAGTTCCTATTTCACTGAGCTTGCAGCTTCAGCAAATAAGGCTGACAAAGTGCAGCAACGTGAGACATTGAACACAGCTGGGAGAGCAAAATCTCTTTTGTACTTTCTCATCATTTCTATCAAATTATTTTTTTTCCCCCCCTTAACCACATCCTGTGATTCAAGTCCCAATCTCTGCTGAGAGCAAGTTCTGGGACACACAGTTCCTTTAAAAAAAAAGCAACAAATCAAACCCACAAGACAACCTGGAAGCCAAGCTTCCCCGAGCTGCAGAGAAACCCCGCGTGGATCCGTCTCTGGCAGCTCACCACTGCCAAGCTTCACACAGACACTTCCTCATGCTCAGAAAATCCCCGCAGCGGCCACCTTCCGATCCCATTCGATGATTTCCCGCATCTTCAGGTGTCAGATCACTTTGGGAAGCTACACACCTGAGCAAACACTTGGAGTTCTTGACTCAAGATTTAAAAGCAATGCAGGAGTGGTTTTCTATGGGAAGGGATGCCAGCAACGCAGGACCATTTGAAGTGGGCACCCTCCGCCCAACAATGAAGGCTTTAGGAAATACTGCTAAAGGATTGCACAAACCTGGATGACGGCAGTGAAATTAGAAGCAGAAAGGCCTGGCAGACTGAGAACTAAACAAAAACCAAAAGCTTTTGCTTCTGTTTTCAGAACTGAGCGACAAATCTTTTTTCACCAGCAAGAGTTACCTGTAAAATGTGTCTGATACCAGCACAGAACACAAAGTTGCTGTGTAACTATCAGCTACTTTAATTTGAGAGGCAAGAATGAATTACAACATTGTAAAAGTCTTCTTGTTTGAAGTACAAGGAGCTGCTGGTGTACATATTGCAAAGGCAACCCAGGAGCCAGGAGAGCAGGAAGGTTTTTCATGAATTTTTGTCATGCCTTCCTGCCCCTCTTTCCCTTCATGAAAAGCCAAACGTGAGTTAACTCCTTGGGACCTATCAGACACTATTATCCAAAGGAAGCAATAAAACAGAAGCGGGCACGAAACAAACGTTGGGCATGCCCGGCAAAAGCGATTTGGGGAAAGGAAGGGAAAATCCAGCATTCCGCAGTTACATACCTGTACACAGTTTCCCACCAGCCAGCCCCACAGGTTCCAGACCCAACCGCAGATGTAAAGAGAGAGGGCAATTCAAACACATGCCATGACTGATGTACACCACAGAGCCACACAGACTTTTCCTCCTCACCATGGGGTACCATGTCTCAGCTGACATCAATACATTTTTTTTTTCTTTAGGACAGATTTGCTTATGTGTGGTTTCTGATTGACACGCAGGGGGAAGGAAAACCCAACAGCCGGAGCTTGTTCTGGTCTCCAGCCCTCTCCTCCCAGCCCTGGGTTTGCTGCTCCCTCTTACCCAGAATAATTCCGTTGGGCTCCTCCGGCGGCTGCCAAACAATCCGTACGGATGTCAGCCTCACCTCGGGGAACACCAGCCTCACGGGCGGCCCGGGGGCTGCAAAGAAAAACAGAGATTCTGCTAGGAAGCATTGTACATCTGAGGAATAACAAGTTCTCTGCTCACCCTGCATCAGTGAAGACGGCAGCTCCAGCTGTACCTCCCCACTAACAAACAGCTGCTAACAGCCCCTATGCACATACGTGATATATGTACCTGGAACAGGCTGCCCAGAGAAGCTGTGGGTGCTCCATCCCTGGAGGGGTTCAAGGCCAGGCTGGATGAGGTTTTGGGCAACCTGGGCTAGTGGGAGGGTTCCCTGCCCATGGCAGGGGGTGGCACTGGATGGGCTTCGAGGTCCCTTCCAGCCCAAACCATTCTGTGATTCTATAAATTTATTCCTAGGAACCCTGTTCATAGCCAAATGCCTCCAGTACCCACTGCCACCGAACATGACACAGAACTGGTGCAGCCTGCAGTGTTTTACCAGACCTGTGACATTCCTTTAGCAGGATGCTCTGACCTCTGCGAGAGGCACCTCCAGCAGCACAGCGAGGAGACCCCGCGAGCGGCCGCAGCACCGCCAGGTAACTGATTACACGCTGTGAAGCAAGTCACCGAGCTGCCTTTACAGAGAGTTATGTGTCAGCTTAATCTGCTTCATACCTGTTGGAACTGAGTACTACCTCCTCCCATGTCATCAGCACCAGCTTCAAACTGTCTCCTGATTTTACGTGTGCATTTTAACCACGTAGGGCTGAGCAGGAGAACCCGAGGCAGGTGAGATGCACGTTACCGCAGGCGGCTGCTGGCTGCACTGACCATCCCGGGTTCACAAGGTGAGGAGATGCTAATTCGTACATTAGCATCCACAAAATTTCCCCTTCAGCACAAATTCCACCTGCATTACCCCTGACAATACTTTTAATTAAGTTGAGCCCAGAGGAGATACAACATATTTATGTCAGGGGTATGGAGATGGAAGAACAATTTGTATCATTTGCCAACATGCACTTACGGAGGGAGCTGCTATAATGGGGTTATCGAAAATAAACAGTTTTAAATATTTCTCATTATAGCCCAATATGTACATTTCAGTGAGTACTTTTTCTCTCCCTGCAGAGCTGTGCTAACAGTAATCTCTCTTTGTTTCCTTTCAAAGACAAGCCAAGTCCCCCACCCAGGCAGAATGGTGAGAAAATGGCTAAAAAAATGTAAGTTGCTGCTGTCCCTATTCCCATTCCTGTCCCTGCATGCTCTTACTCCTTCCCTGCACTCCATAGAAAATATCTTGTTAAGCCACAAGTTTGAATGTGTTTTCAGCCCAACCAATTACCTTAATGGAGTTGTTTGTAGAAACCAATGTTTATTCCATTACTAATGAAAAGATTTTGATGAAAAAAGAGACTTTTTTTTTTTGTGCATCATCAATTGGGAGCAATAAACAGAAGCCTCTCACACTGATAGCAACCTTCATTTAAAACCGGAAAGGTAATAAAATAAAAGTAACTTCAGCATCTGCAAAGCCAAAAACATTTTAAGAGTTGAGCTAAATTTCTGTAAAACCCCATCAGCAGGAATGCTCCCACCACCCCAATGGGTTCAGACAGCAGGGAGAGGGGCTCGCTTGGGTTCCTTCAACACAGAGTCCCTGAGCTCATGGGAAGTGCTGGAGGCAGTTGCAAAAGGAAACTGGTATGATCATCTTCCAGGGCCAAGGACTTATTCTTTTCAGAAAATAAATGAGAACGGGTTATCAAAGTTGCAAATTCGATCTCTCTCCTTCAGTCAGACCCAGATTTGTTTATTGCTTTCAATTGCAGCACTCTTTTTTTTTTTTTGAGCGTGATTGAACTTCAATAGGAATTTATAATTGGGCTCTAAAAACTGTCTTCAATAGAAACTGTCTACACCAAGCTTCAGAGTACAATGTTGGAAGTTTTTTTTCCTTCATGAGCTGCAGGGAGAGAGGAAAAGGGTGACACTGGTTTTCTGTGTTTTTGTCACATCCTCAGCCCATGGAACGGTGCTGAGTTTTCCTAGGCAGGGAACAAGTCCTTTAGGTTTAAAGTTGAGAAAAAAGTTTAAAAAAAATCCAAATAGCCTTAGTTTGGGCTGCTGTCTATACTCGCATCACTAAAAGAAAGCAGAGTAGAAAGGCTGGATCAAATGATACTTCTTTTGGTAACCTTTAAACTTACCATCATCCTTGGTTCTTTCTATCACCGCAGGAGAGCTGGGGACCCCGTCTCCGATCCGCGTGAATGCCAACACCTGGATCTCATAGAGCACGTATTTCCGCAAGCCAGACAGCAGGCAAGACTGAGTGTGGTTACCTCGGACTATTTGGCTCTTTGGTTCAGAGTCCAAATCTTTTGCTTTGAAAAGTATCTGCAGAATAAATGGACATGAAATATAGAAAGAAAACGATTGTTACATGAGGACCAAAAAGAGGGGTATGCCTTTTACATTCCTCCTTTTCACCAAATATAAAACGAGATTCTATTCACCAGTCACCTCTTTAAAACTAGCACACTTCCTATATCTCCTCCAGCTGATTTATGAATTATATGAATATCCAGCAGGTGAATAATAAATAACAAATGCAAAAACATATCCAGGTAAAGCATTAAAAAGTAAGTAAGCATAAAACTCCAGCTGCACACCTTGTAACCCAGGATGAGACCATTCTGCTCGGACTCGGGGACCGCTGTCCATGTCAGGAGGATCTGGGTAGAACTCACGGCTTCAGCAGAGATGTTCTCAGGAGGAGCAGAGGGAACTGGAACCACACGGCAGAGCCAAAAGCAGAAATGAGTAAGACATAGTAGATAATTCTGCTCCATCTCCCTATCTGCTTGGGATTGTTCCAGGATCCCATAGAAGAGCACGCAAATCCAAGAGGACTGGAACAGGTTCTAGGCAATCCCTTCTTCTCTTGTGCTCATCCTACATCATCTTTACATTTCAGCCGGCTTTGCAACTTCTCGCCAGTTCATCCCAGAAATCTCAATGTTTGTAAAGAGTTTAGCATTTAATACTAATCAGTGTCTACAGAGAGACAGTAAATACAGACAGATATGAATAAATTTCAAGTTTATATATTCACAGTAATAAGAACCAAGTCTAAACTGCTGGACTTCTACAGAAGTCTCTTAGTATTTCTTTCCCATATGTTTTATTCATGCCAAAAGCTAGAAATCTTTATGAACTGGAGTTTATCTTATGATACAATCTGTTCTAACAAGAAGTTTTACGCCACCCTGGCTTCCTATATTATCCAAAAGGAAATTATAGCATCTTGTCTAGAGTTAGCAATAATTCCAACCACTGGATTGCACTCCCAGTTCAGTAAGAAGTTCTTTAACCTCTAAACCTTTTGATTATGTGATAGCTCTCAACACTTGCAATACATCAATTACAGACGGATACATTAACACAAGGTGTATTTTCAGGGACTGATACGGTGTAAATGAGAGAGATGCCCATTTCATTTATGTTGCAAAATTGGCTCTTACGAAACTAGAAACATCGTTAGAACTGACGGCACAGGAACACTGTAATTTTCTCTGACTCGAGAAGAAAAGCAAACTTGCATTTTCTCATGCCATTAAAACTCCAACCGCTGCAGAACTACCACACAACTGCAAGCTTTTCTAGGCGAGCTTAATAGCGTGCCGTGTTACGCAAGCAAAATTTGAGGCTATTTTTAAGAATTCACATTTTATGCTGCCCTTTTGCATTTTTTTTTTTCCTGTGGCATTTCCACCATCTGAAGGGTACAATCTTTTCTAAAGCACGATACACCTGTCAGGCCTCAAGAGAACACTTCACCGAGTTATGTTACACAAGCACTTATGGACAGTAAGGCTTGATTAGGTCCCTGAATAGATCACAAAAAGGAGCACAAATCTCTGCCAAAAGTAATGCTCTCCTGGCTGTCCGAACAAAAGAACACATCCACTGGTTTGAAGGAGAGCTCCTGGAGCTCCTAGCAACATGAATGAGATAATGAATATGACACCAGAATTAATATAAATTGAAAAAACAACAACAAAAAGGCACCCCCCGTGCACTCAAGGTTAACTGCAGAGTTGGTAATTTCTGAAACAACTTCCCCGTTATCAATTATTTGGGACAGGAGAAACAGAGCACCATCACACAACACTGTACCAGACCAGAACCCAATTTTTTCCCCCTCCAACACTGAAGTGCCTTTTCTTTTTTTTTAAGTCTTCTCCTAGATTTATCCCCCACAAGGATATAATTATGTTAAAGGAAAATAGATTGCCAGGAGCCATGAATGTCTCTGGATAGCTGCCATAACTTTATCTGTAGATCTTCACAAAGAGCTACTCCCACATGAATCACTTCTGGAGAGAGAAAGGGTGGAGGTGGGTCGCAGGAAACCAGGACGCGTAGAGGAAAGAAGCCCTTTCCAGCCACATTTATTTTTTATTTTATCTGGTTTGAAGCCTTTCAAGAGAGAAAAAAGTTTATTTATTTTACAAATATTTCTTTTCCTCTTTGATCAGCAGCCAGGAGGTTTCCTGAACTCACAGAAGGTGGAGGCTGTGCCCGGGCTGGCCCCGCGTGCACGCTGGCTTTGAGGTGTGCGTACGATCACGCCGCTGGCGGGGGGACGCGAAAGATAACAAAGGAGAGAAGGGTCTATCTGAAGATTGATTAGCCCAGACTCCTCTTAATTCCCAGCGACCAGCCAGAGCAGCTAAATGTCCCCTCTCCCTGGAATCTAAGTCCAATGCTAAACAGCAAACATACTGTGTTCATTGAGTGTGCTTTAATTCTCCAGGTCTCATATGAGCACTGAGAATTTTATTCTAATGTGGATGTATGAACTCAGGACCTGCAAGTGATATTATGGATCTTATTGTTGCCAGTCTTTTACCAGGTAACAGACTTTGATCGACCCTTTAAAAATGAATTGAAAGGTAACCCTCATTTCTCCGACCCCTCTCCTCTCTCAGGATATCCTCATTCAAAGAAATTTTAGTTTGCTAAGACTAATTAGTGGCTCGAGTGAGAGACATAAATCCCTCTTTCCTCTGCAATCTCCCTTCCCTAACGCTGGTTTCCTTAACTGTTGCACTGAAGACTTTGTTATAAGCTCCAAAGCCGAGTTCTCATTAGTAACCTGCAAGAACAGCACAGAAGTCAAGCAACAGCATCCAAAAAAATCCCAGAGCTTTAACGCCATGAACCGGAAACACCGAAACTAAACGATGAGCTAATCCAGCAAACCGCCAGCTGCACGATGTACTTTAAAAAGATCAAACGTAGGAAATTATAGAGTTACTGGCACTTTGCACTTGAACTTCAATAAGAACTCAAATTTTTAAGGTTATCTGTGTTGGCATCTAAGATCAGGCATCCTCTTTCTACATCTGATGTAGCTGTATTTGAGAGACAGCAAATGATGCTGGTTTGTGTTTCTAACTGGGCCAAAAGAAGATTTTAGCAAGCTAGCCCGTGTCCTGGCTTTCTAAGGAATCTAGATAGTGGGATGCAGTGGTTTTCTCCGCTTCTGCAGCTCATTTTAGCTGAACATCCATCACTGGTTTTTGAAAGTAAAAATTAAGCTGGCATATTGTACATCTGCCGTCAATTAATTAGAGCAAGGTTCATGGCAAAGGGAGCACAGCCGCAGTACACAACCGTTTTGCCTATAAAATGAGATACCGCAGGCCAGATTCTCAGCTTGTATAAACTGACAAATCCCTGCAGTGACATTGGACCACATCTGAATTATCAAGCGATGCTTTATCACACCACAGTAATGGCTCCACGAAGGTCAGTCCCTGAAACATCAAGAGATTGATCCTTGCCATAGATGTGTGGCCATGCTTGGATAGCAGATGATTTTGTAAGACAAGTACATACATTCATGTAGCTGAATATTAGGAGTCTGAAAATATTAAGGCACTGGGTTAGCTGTATTTGAGATGAATCGTTTGAAAATAAGAGGGTTTATATTTAGATGGAAGCAGCCTTGTCAAGGTTGTTCTAACACATTAGAAGGTTTCACATTTTCTTGCTTTCTCTCTATTGTACCTATTATCATTTTTAATTTATTGAGTGGAAACTGAGCTTGTTACTCTGAAGTTATTGTACACTGTAAAATTTAATGAGTTATTTAATTTCTAACATTATAAAAACCCATTGTTGGATTGATAAAACCTGTCCTGTTTAAAAATGCCAATCCATCCCCCTCCATCTTCAGCTGCTTGAAACCTTATCCCCGATTTTCATTTCATAGGGTTGCCCAACTGGTTTCTAAGCCTGGGCTACCAAACCCCAAAGTATTATTTATTCTCTCAAGAGTTTTTTGGTTTCAAAATGTTTTATATTGAAGAACTCCAGAAACCAGATAGTACCTGTAATGTCCTGCTCCTTCACTGTTAGGATGTGTGTTCAGCTCTTAGTGATATGATCACACATCCTATAATAAACAGAAGTGGTTCAAGTACAGCTTTATTTTTAATGAAGATTTTGGACTCCAGTGGCCAGACTGCCATTAGAAGCCAGGAGCTGATTTAGTGCCTGGGCTCTAACTAAAAAAAAACATTTAGGACACCAGCTTTTAAAGTACTTTGAAAACACAAACGATAAATAGAATTTTTCTTATAGATCAGAAGACAGACCTAACAGTGCTTTGACCTTTCTCTCTGGCTTTGGGTATCTTTTATTTGCATTTTAACCCCATTAGACTGTGCACACAAGTTAACTGCAGATTCCCTGAAGTTCTCTCATGCAGCTTGCGATGATGCCAGCGCTTCTTGCATATTCTAAATCTAAGAATATACAGCCAAAAGTCTGAGCCCTGACTTGCTCTGTTGAAGAAACCAGATGGTAGTATCAAAGAAAACACATGAAAACACCCAAATGAGTCCTTACAGCCTCGATCATCCCTTTGTGTTGTTTTGATCCCAGTTTCTGTGTGCCTCCTACAATCAGTTTCAAGTTAACCTGCTTTTAATACCGCAAGAGAAAACACCAAATACACCCGTAACCTCTGATCTTTAGATGCTGAGTAAGAGCACTATAATCCTAAGGTTTTATGAAATCACTTAATCTTAGTATTTACTACATTTCAAAAGAAGTGTTTGAAGAGCAGCGGAAAGCGGAGAATCTTTTTATTACGATACAGAACACTTCAAAACTCTTCCGTCTGGGTCATGCTATCTCTAGCTCCAGCACAAGCACGCCTTGTTTAAAATACCTCCGGCAATAGCTTTCCAATTACTGCTTCCCAAAAAGCAAGGCTTTAATGGAGGGGGATGACTCTGTTTACCCTTCTCCTTGGCTAGTTCAAAGGCTAGTGATCTGAACCTGCAGACCAAATCCTGCTGTGTTCACACTTCCCACCCCGTACCGCGGTGTGGTACAGAGTGCACAGACATGCACCTGTGTGTCTATGAGCGTAGGGTAGACGTAGGATTAAATTCCAAATATTTTTAGTGAAGAAAAATGGGAAAAATAATAATGAAAATGAACCTTGCTTAAGTACAGGTCACAACAGCTTTTATTATTAAACTTTTAAACCACGTAATGTCATTGATTTTGTTATTCAGTTGCAATATAAATTAATTTATCACGTGCATGTAGGGTAGGGTTGGAAAGAGTTTTTGTGGAAGTTAACAGCCGGAGAGCAGCTTTTCAAGATCTGTCTTTACTGTTGCTACGGAGCTAACAATAATTTACTGTTGCCTGAGCTCAAGAGTTTGCTTGTGATATTTGAAGCCTGCCGGCACGGACAATGCAACAGGACAATACAGCACTGGTGCTCTAGGTCTAGAGGCAGGTTGTGTCTCTATAGTCCTGTACACACAGCTTTAGAAGGCAGTTTTGAAAACATATCATCAAAAGCTCAGATAATTATTTTATTTCTATATGGGTAATCAGCTCTCTAAAACAACTTGTGCCCTTTTAGAAATATTTGGTGCTTGAGATTAAATTTCAAAAAAAACTCACAACTGTGAGAAAATCTGCCCAAGCCTACCAGCAGAGAGGGAAATGGGGAGAATGAGGGGCAATGGGGTACAGGGAGGGAGAGGAGGCACGAGAGACCTGCTCAGCTAGAGAAGGCTGCGTGCAAGCTTTGCGTGGTGTTGTCCGTACTGCTGCCAAACGAGGGCAGGAATGAGGAGGGGTTCTTTTGTTTGCTTCAAATAATTTTAAAGCAAGAGGTTTATGCATGAAAGTAGTGCAGGAATAAAATAAATAAATAACTCCCTCAAATGTGTCTTTTTGCCTTCCGTGCATCTAGAGATTGGTTTTTGAATTTCATTTTAGATTTAATAGATCAATGAGAAAAAAAAACAACAAAAGAAACTGAACAAAAGGGCAGAAAACACTGAAATTCTCAGATGCGTCTTTCACAGCAGACGTGGTGCTTTGACTTACCCGACTCCCGCGTCCGACCTCTCACTACTTCGCTCCATGGTCCTGCCCCGATGGCGTTGAAAGCCTGGATCTGCAGTTCATACTCCGTCCACTCCTCCAGATCTTCAATCGTGTACTCTCTTTCCAGTCGGTCATTAATGACCTTCATCAGGGTGGGAGACTGCAGGTCCACGCGCCAGAACTTTACCCTGTACCCCACGGACTCCGGGTTGCCATTATACTGGGTGTCGGGGAGGGGCTGGCAAAAGACACAAAGAAAAGCCCAATATTCTGATACCAAACACAACGCCAGGGCTTTCCAAACTACGTACCAAGGTTTATAAGGCCATAGGAAAGCAAAAATGATCAAGAGGTGGATTTTCTGGTTGATTTATGTTTCATGATCTCTCAATTTCTGTATTCCTTGAAATATTCTTTTAATTTTTACCTTAATTTTGAACCAAAGAGATACGGTCACAGAACTATGCCATTTGCTAGTGGGTGTATCTGCAGAGATGATATGAATACAATATATTTCAGAGCTTTGTGATTAATTATGGAAATGAATGATAAATTGCTGAAGCTTGTGACAAATTCATTTATCGTACATTTTTTACTGACTCTCTTGCCTGCTCATTTATCGGTAGAGATTTATTCTAGTGTTCTAACTCCCCAAGCAATTTCAGAGATTAAAATATGAAATAATTAGCCTACTTCATGAAGTTTAGAGTTTTTCCACATAAAACTAACTACATGACGCCACGGACAGCTGAGATTCAGTTCTGAATCCCTGGGAAAGTTTGATACCCATTAACATTTCACATCTGAGAAGACCGTATCCCACAGGGACGTAGGGCTACAAATGTGACCCTTATGCTGTAGGAAGGAGGGAATTCCCAGCTCCCAGGGGGACATAGATTCACCTGCAGGTCTTGAAAAAAAAGAGATGAAATGCTTCCAAAAATTGACATTATTAACCATGAAAAAGGTACATCAGGTCATTTTTAGCCATGGCTGTTGCTCCTCTTGAACCTTGAATAGTTTGACTCATGAAAAACAGCCTCTGAAAACAGCCTTGAGTTNCTGAACCTTGAACAGCTTGACTCATGAAGAGCAGGTTTTCAGGTAGCTCAGCAAGGAAACGCAATCTTAAAAAATGTCTTAAAGCCTCTGAAAACAGCCTTGAGTTACTCCTCATGGAAGATACGTAGGTCTGGATAGAGTACCAAAGGTTTAACACCATGGGCACGTTATTCACATGGTAAAGCCAGGAGTGAGTTGTGTGGGTCCTATCAAGTGAACTGCAATGGCTTTTCTTTGGACAGTGAGGTGACACCTTCAAGTTTGACGTTTTGGTCTTTACAGTTCAAAATTCAGTGCAGTGTCCCATTGGGAAACTGGAATTACTCCTTTCTGAAGGGAGAAAACCCTTCTGGTTTCTAGCCTGATTTTGACTTCCAGCCATAATGAATTTATGCATGGAAAAGCTAACATTTGGGCACAAGGAAACCTGTGCTTCATCAACTTCACACCACAGTAACCCCAGTGGAAAATTCTGCCTAACAGGGGAGAAGAAAAGCCATTCTGGAGCGGGTTAATTGCCAAATAAATCCCAGCATGGCAAATCTGTGGGTAACTGAGTCAAAGGGGCACAACGATGTCATCAATCACTGCATCTCCACAATTAATTATTGTGGTTTATGTTTTATCACATAACTCCACACCCTTTCCCGTGAACATAACCTTCCTACAGGACTGAAACCTGCAAACTTTGCTGCCTGCCTCTGAAGCCCAGCCATTCAGTACCTGCGGGACGATTGCCAACAGCCAGTGTGCGCCTTCTGGGGATGGTTTTGTACAAAGCAAACAACTGAGCCCCAGGAAACTGCAAATTGGTTCAAGTATTATATTCCTTGAGGTCCCACTAGAGGTCCCACACATTGACCCAGACTGTGGAACTAGAGAGTCTCAAAAGCCAAGGTTTTACACACAGGCATCTGTTCCCCTGATGAAGTGGCAGAAACAGCGGCAGCAGGCAATTTAAGTGATTAATACGGCACTTAAGCTAAGCCTCAGATTTCCGACTATTCTGAAAAAAGGAAATAATTTTCCTGTTATTCCTTATGCTGAACGCAAGGAAAAGGCATTCCTGAGTGCTGGCCTGACCCCGTACAAAGCAGCTGCACCCCAAGCACCAGCACCCCGCTCCCGCCAGCTCACCACCCATCGCAGCCACAGGCTGGTCTCGCTGGCCGTGCGCACGGTGACACTCCCGGGGGACACGTCTGGCGGAGCCTGCAGCGTCTGGATGACACGGGAGGGCTGGCTGAGCGGGCTGGGACCCACCACGTTCACCTGCCGCATCCGGAACCTGGAGCGGAGGAAAGATGCAGTGCATGCTGTCAGAGCTTAGCAAACAGTAACTCTCTTTCCAGAACAAGAAAAAAAATGGAAAAAATACAAATTATGTGTTTCAAAATGTTCCACAAAGGTTTTTGCATGCAGGTCCCCTTTGCATTCACTGCTGAAGGCTTTACGGTAACCGCTTTCAGATCCTCTCAGGTATTAAAAAAAATGAAAATGAGATTAGCTTAGGGTCTATTAGAAACTTAGGTATTTGTGTGAGAAATTTATGTTAATTATACCAAGCCTGATGAGCTTATGCTAGCAGTAAGTGATTTTCTCTTGCGATGCTTGTACAATACATTTAGAAAGGTATTAAAATATCAAACTTTGGATATTCTCATTCCCTGTCAATATAAAAAATACACTAGCGATAACATTTCCCCTCAATTACTGGTTGAAAGGAGCTGATTTATCCCCGTGCTGCATTTTCAGCCTTCCTGCACAAGAAAGATTAAGTTATTTAATATGGATATGCGTCTTTAAAAAAATACCCTGTCTGCTTGAAACCATCTCTTCTACAATAGAAATCCCTACTGGGTCACAAAAGATTTAGAGAAATCTTTTTTTCAAGAAGCACAAAATAATTAAGACGTGCTGTACATTTCAGATGCTCTCAGCCGTCACAAGCAATTAGAGGTGTCCAGTGTTTCCACACAAATACGTGACCTATTCGTACTCAGAACTTAATTTTTGGACCTAATGACTGAGCTTGGAAAAAGCGTGAGCTAGTCAACAGTATCAGCTCTGATCTCCCTAGAAAATGCATTAAAGGAAACACATTGGACAAATATTGTCCTTGATTTCACACTCAAACATTGGCACAAAATACAGAAAAGAAGCTGGCCGTGAAAAACACGTTCTGATAATTAGCTTTCGTGACATATTTCCTCAGTGGGCAATGACTACAGCTGACTGAAGGACCACAAATCCATTTGGCAAGAATTTCCTAGGTTTCAAAAAATTATATAAAATTGCTCTATGCTGAAACAAAATTTTAAAAAAGCTCATATCTGTGTATGCACAAAAGAAAAAAAAAAGGCAAAGTTCAAGGAGCTGCTCTAGTCTACAAATTATGGAGAAAAAAAAAATCAGAGGAGAGCTGGAAGTATGGAAGGTGCCAGTGCCAACCAGCATAACTGCACCTGCGAGGTGTGCAGGTCTTTCTCTTTTTGCACAGACACTGAACATCGAACTCTAGTACAACCTGCACTTTTCTTTGGCTTTGCAGCTTTAAGGGTCCATCTTTATGAGAGCAAAAACCTTCTCAACCTAAAGACATCTTTCCTAAACCTCTGCACCAGAAAGCTCTGCTGAGGTTCCAAAATTTTCAAAAAGCTTTTAGTAAAATGTTTTGCTCTTGAGGATGAGGCATGAAACACTCCAATGGAGATTTTGTAACAAATTCAGGATGCTCCTAGGCTTCTGCTAAGGGAAGAAATGAGTGTACCAGCACTGAATTAGTTGAGCTTTACTTGGTTGTACCTACTACTAGCCCACAACAGCACCGGGGCTAGCTGAATAAGAGACGAACTTCTAGTGAGCTGATTTAACGCTGTATGTCCTCGCAACCACCCTTTACATTAGCAAGCTATTTCATGGAAGTATTTTTCATTAGGATTGAGTACCTCAAATTCTCCAAGTCTTGTCTATACTAAAGCAACGCATCACTTGAATTGGATTGATTTAAAAATCAATCTCATTTAACTGGGGTGTACCCATAACGTAGACCCAGTTCAATCAGTTTAAGCAGTGCATATATCTATTAAGCTTAAGTTGGTAAATTCTTATAAACAAAGGTTTCATCTAACTGATGTTGCCAAATTAAGCTAAATCAATAAAACGATGCTTAAACTGACGTAAATATGTAATTACAAGTTTGCAACAGTTTAACTACAATTGATTTGTCACTGACGGATGCTACACTGCTGTGCCATTTAGATGAGGGAAGTCACAGCCTATCAGTTACCCATAAAAGCATTTCACTGTGCACTTGGATATCCCTTTTAATGTCACAAACCGCAGTGTATGTAAATTACAATTAACAATATCAGACAAGTAATTTTAAGTATAAACTATGAAAACAGCCAGCCTTTCTTCTTTTGTTCAGATTAGAAAACACAGCCAGCTGTTTCCGATTAGGAAAGCTGTTCCATGCTGCTATTTACTCATTGTTTTTCATGCTACACCTAATTACCTGCTGTTCTTACCTGTAATGAGTGTAAGGAGTAAGGTTCGGTACCTCCAGCATCTGAGCATCAGGTTCGTTCTCCACCTCACGAAGAGTCACCCACTCCTCCTCATCCCCCAGTACACCAACCTGCAGATGGGAACGGTGAGAAGGACACAAAGCAGACTATATATGCCTCTATACAAAGACACATACCTATAACCTCTTTTTCAGTGTGTGTCATCACAGCAGTAGAAGGTCAAATGCTTTTAAATCCATATTATCCAGCTAATATTAATTTTTATATGACAAGGCACTAGTTATTTGCAAAGGGACAGCACAGCCAAGTTACCCAAGTTTCCTTGGACCTGTTGGGATTTCACATGGATTTTCTGATAAGATCTATTCCAAAAAACACCATGAGAGAGTTAATGTCCTGTTCAATCTTACTGCCACAATACAAAAGTATCAAGTAGTAATAAAACAAAATGAAAAATAGCCTCGATAATAACTTGCGGGAACTGATGCATACTAAGTAAGTCTCAACAGAGGCAAAATGCCACAGAAATGAAGACAGAGAAACAAGAACAAAGTCAAAGAACAAAAGTGTTTTAACCTCATCTGCTGCCCTGCACTTAGACCAAGATTTTCCACGTGCAATCCTTTGTATTAATTAATCACAACATGTTGCTCAGCACAGTCCGTCGGCTACAGCAGCGTTCGAAGGGACAAACAGCGATGAGAATTCGAGAGCATTACTTTCTGTACAGCTTTTTGGAGACAAAATTAAAATGAACTGGGACTTCAAAGGAAGTCGACAAGGTAAGAAGGAGCAGAGTCTGCCCTGGGACCCTGGAAGGTGCAGCACCAGTAGGCAGGGTTGTGCGGGTAACAGCCACAGTAGGATGCGGAGAAGGAGGCAGAAGAGAGGTGGTAAATGGCTGGGCTTCGCTTTGGAGAGTCTCAAGTGCTGAAACACAGGGGATCTTAGACAGGACTCCCTGATGTAATTCCCCAGCACCACGCACATTGACCTGGTGTTTCAGCCCTACCCCACAGGGCAGCACCAGCAGCCCAACGCCCTCGCCCTACCCTGGTACCCACAACCACGACCTGAGGGATGCCCGTGGTACTCCCTTTAGTGTCTATTGACAGACTTAATATCCAGGAAGATGCCTAGTCCTTTTTTAACCTATTGACACAATCTACTCCCACAGACTGCTCTGGCAATAAATTCCAGAAGCCCAGGACCCACTGTGTAAAGAGCCATTTCCTCTGATCTTTTTCAAACAGATCCCTTACGAGTTCTGTGTACTAGGTACAGCCAGAGACACTGTCAAAGCACTCAACAGGCAATGTAGCCTAAAGTATCTAGCATATCCCAAGTATTTCAAATAGCAAATTAGGTTTCATTCACTCTTTTATTTTTTTTTCCCTTCAGGAGACACAGCCTGATTTATTTATAGATGTTTTAGTTCTTCCCTCACTCAGGAGTTGATGTGCTGCATATTTATGTTTGTGCATGAAGAAATGACACGAGGAAAATTAGGCCAAAGAAATAAGTTCTGCATTGCACTGTGAAAAGAAGCCTCTGTGATCTCCCCGGCAAAGGGCTGCTTTCATAGAGGGACGCGGTTGCACAGGTCTTGATGGGCCTTTCGGTCCTGTTGGTTATCAAGGACACTGCCACACACCAAACAACATATAAAATAGATGTCAGTGGAGATCATGGGCCTTTTAAAATTCCCAGTCCCAGCTGAGCTCCATAAATTTTTGTAAAGTCCACAGATGCAGAAGCCTGAAGGAAGCAAGTTGAGACAGGGTCTGCGTGGTAAAAAACTGAGCCCAGAGAAAAAAGTGATGATAAAGAGAATTAAAAAAAACCCGCAACCCTATGTGAACAAAGGATGAGAGGGTTGATTTCAGTCAAGGAAACATAGAACAATTTTCTTAAAAGAGTTTTTGATTAATCCTGTAGAAACTCTACAGTAAATGCTTATTTTTGCAAAATTCCTTGCTCTTAACAGCATCACCTCAAAGTGCTGCCATAATTGTATAGCAACAATCCACGGTGCTTTGGAGCTGCAAACAATCCCCAGTGGTGAGTTAGTCATCTCTCTGTATTCTAAGAACAGCTTTTTAAAATATTTCTTGCCAAGCCAAAAAAAAAAAAAAAAATTAAAAAAAAACCCCCCACAGATTTCAATGGTTATGCAGCAGCAGGCAGGTCATTAATACACATTAAGGACCACATGGTTCAGACCCAGAGGCCCTCAGGGTTGTGAACAATTGACATTGACTCCAGCTTGAGAGGTGTCCAACCCCCCTGACATTTACCAGCTGGCTACAAAGGTGGAAATGTTAAGGAGCTTTTACTGATTGAGAAGCAGCAAAACCTTCTCTGTGCCCAGCGCTATGGCAAGCCCCTCGAAAGCCGTCCCCGGAGACAGCTTTCTGGTTCCGAATGCTCTCCCTGGCAGGAACAATGGGTGCAGCCTACAAGGAAATGGGAGATGCCAACCAAGCCCGGCATGTTGGTTGTTCCCAAGTTCAGGAACCAGCTGGTAAACAGGGGGCCACTGCCTGTACTGGGAGGTGGGGGACCCGGGGCAAACAGCAGGGCCAACACTCCCAACACTTTTGGACTATTTTTCTGCTGAAAGGTAACAACAGAAAGGCAGGAAAAAAAAAAAATCAACCACAGGTATAGTTCTGTGATTCAGCAAAAGATATTTAGGAAAAATAGATCAGGAACTTGCTTGAGTTAGAATAATACCTTGTAATGTTCCCAGGATCTGGAGCCAGAATTTGGAAGACTAAGTCAAAGAGTCAGATCATCTGCTGAAATCTGTAGTACGTGTAGAGAATGCTGCTTGTACGGGGAGTTTGTACAAAGGGACTGAAGGGTGAAGGGCTGTGGAGTAGCTGGGGTACAGCCTGGGGACTCCTGCGTGACCTCTGACTTGTGTGGCCAAGCAATTCAAGTCAACATTACTCAAAACAAGCTTCATTTATTTAGCAATAATGTCAGAAGAGTTTCTGAAGGCAACCTTCATCGACGGACTTCTGTATTTTTAAGTTCCACAAGATCTATAGTAGATTCCAAGTTTCAAGCTCTTGGAGGAAAAGGAAATTATTTTTGCTGAAACACTCTGATGTCAGATCAGAGGAAACGTATCGGTTTCAAGAATCAGAGTACAAAGGGATTCCCACGGGGCAAAAAGAACTACGGGCAGCGGGAAGGATAAAAGAGTCCTTTGAGGGCCAGGAGAGTCCACTATGAGCTGCTCTGCATAAAGTTAATTTGGAGGCTTCTTTCTTGTAGCTGTTTTTCGGATAACAGCGTACGCAAACTTCAGGAGAGGTTTATGTTTGTTGACAGATGCACACACATTCGTGTGAGCATTGTTTTGGGAGGCAGATGAGAACACCAACTGCTTTTCTGTTACCATGGGCATTAAAACTCCTTCAGAAATGCTCTCTGCATCTTCACAGTTCTCCGTACAACAGGGCCACGATCCCCAGGACTGCCACAATAACACCATCTACATCTATCGAGACGCTTCATATAATTCTCGAGAACGATCGGCCATCACAAGTCAGCAGATATTAATTCCCATCTCTCTGCTGTTCCCAAGGCATTACAGTCAATAAAAGGGCATATTCATTTATTGTTCCAGAAATGAGACTGTATAAAACAATATTGGGAGGGATGTCAGAACCCTTCACTTCTCTGGGCACTAGTGTCTCCGTTTCTAAAAAGGAAAACGTCACATATTTTATAAAGTGACTTAACATTTGCTGATGGAAGGCACTATATAAAGCAAAGTTGCAGAATTTTGACTTAAAATTAACTTCAACCAAAAAAAATTAAAATTTTGAATGAAAAATCATTTGCTGTGATATTTTCTATAAGATAGAAATGCTTCCAAAATTGGGAACAGACACAAAGTGCTAACTGTAGGAAAGGAAAACACAATGTTTCTGTACATTACAGAGGTACTCTGTGTTCTCCTATAGTTCAAGACATGTCAGAGTTTTCATTATAGAGGTCCATAACTCACACATTTGAAATCACTTTGGGAGAAATTCCGTTCACAGGATGTCAGCCTGGGTGCAATTTTTTTTTTTCTTACAAAATCCTTAAATCGATTCAGCCATTTTTGATTTAAAGATTGGCAAAGGCATAAAATTGTCAGAGTTTCAGACGCTTTATTTACCATCTCTGAAGTAAGAACGACACCAAGAGAATCACTTTGTACAATGGATGAATCCTATCCGGGTCACCGACTTAACCCACAAAACCAGATAAATTCGTGGTTACAGTCACAACGTCTTTCCCAACTCACAGCTCTACGAGGGAATACAGTGATAATACTTTAAATGCTTTACTGCTCTGAAACTCTGCTGCTGCTCACCATGATATTCATATAAAATCTCTCTAGAAACCAGCAGAAAGGCTTTAAGCAAAAACTCTCTACATTAGCCCACATACTAGGCAGAAGGTAGCCCAGATTTTCTAACCAGCCACTGGAAACCTTGACACTGTGGACTGAGCACCCACCAGGGCACAGTCATGACGATATCATTTATGCATTTCTCTTGACAAAACCCCAGGAAAAATCCAGCACGAGAAAAATAAGCTGAAACAGGGTTGCAGCAGACAGAGTGCAAACACAAAACCACACGAACAACAGCAGGGACTCAGTGCCGTTCTTGGGTGCAAATTGCCAGAAAAAAATATCTACAAAATATACTCTAATTTCACCTGAGAGTACAGGATGATTGGAAGGATTTACTGAAATCCTTTGGGGGTGAACGTGTTACCTGTGAGTGTCAGTACCCCAAGGTAGTTACTGCTGGTCCCTCTGAGCAAGTGTCAGCAGAGCCTTTGGATTACATTAGACCTTCTTCTCTTTAGATTATACTGGGTGTAATGGAAAAACAATGTCAGAAATATTTTTTAAACAGCATTGACACATTTTTGTAGTTCTCTGTTTAGAAAACCAGCTTCCTCCAGTCCTCTGAGTACAGACGGAAAGATGGAAAGGAAACAACCTAGTGATTTTTAAGAAATCCCTTTGGAAGTACAGAATGTAGCTTCACTAGAAACACAGAAATGAGATTTTTAACTCTTGATATTTCAGTATCTACCAACACTAAAAATCTTAAAGAACCAATTCCTCTCTCATTGTCATTGACATAATTGAGAATTAGTTGCACAGCGGCTCCCGTGAATTTACACCCCAGCAGAAAAAGCAGAAGTCAAGGCCAGATGTACAAAATTTCACGTCACCTGGAATTCCCAGCTGTGTTTTTCAGCCAAATTGTTCATGAAGTACCAGACTTCAAAAATGGCACTTAGCCAAAATGGAATACTTGCAATATTTTCTAGACCTGCTGTTATCAAGGAAGCTTTCTGCCACATAAAGGAATAAAGAAAAAAAAACACGCTGGTGTGTGTGGATACACAATAGCTGAGGCTTGTCTGTAAGGACTCAGACATTCAGAGTAAAGGGTACACGCCAGCAGAGATGGAAGAGAAGACACAAAAAACTTGGTCAAAAAAACTTGTGAATGGCTGGAGATGTAGCCCCTGTGCCTGCTTGGGCAGAATCTTTATTCTCTAATCCAACTGATTAATTGCAAAGTACGCTAGAACATTAGAGATTAGTGTTTTATAGTTAGATGTGATCCCATCACTCGGCGACACCACCTGTTTTAAAATCATAATATGCAAAACCACACCTTAAGTGGCTTTTAATTTAATGCGAAGGCATGAAACACTTAACCGTGCTATTAAAAGCTGTACATGGGTCAGTGAATGAAAGATTCAGACAGAAAAAAAACCCTCCCTATATTTCTATTTAGAAAATACTGTCATAGGGTGAGTATAACCACTGCCCTTCAGTCTAACATAGTCCTAGGGAACAATTACAGTTGTCTGTGCTACAATACAGATGTTGAACAGCAGTCTGCATCCCAGCACAGACATAGCACTGCTTAGAACAGACTACATGAAAGGCACAACCACTATTTGTACCAGGGCTCTTCAAGAATGCAGATGAACTTCAGGTAAATTATTATTATTATAGTTTTAAAGCAAATTTTTTTCACTTCAGTGGCATTTTGCAACTCACAGAATTAACAAATTCCTGCCAATATCAACGTGGTTGCTCCAGCACAAAAACACTCCTCAGAACGTACCAAGCCATCATATTCTGGGATTTCAGTGTTTGACTCCACACATGCCATAATGTGTATATAAAATGTACCAACTTGTTCACAACAATCTCATTACCAACTGAAGTGATTGTACCAACATGTCTAAGTGGTGACGATGATTTAAGAAGTCCAACATTTGGTCTTAAAAACAGATTATATTATTTACAAAGATCTGTGGGTGGAAAGGAAGAAGCAAAGCTCATCTGTCAGGAGAACAAATGAGGAATTTACAGCTCCTCCGAGGCATAATGACAGCAGGAAGAGGGATATTGGTTAAAGTTGATGAAGAAGAGACTTCACCCTATCCATATCTAGAAGCCTGAATAGAAAACCTCAGTATATTCCGTTACAAGACAGAAAAATACACTCAGTCTCACAAATAATGGTATCCTGACTGTTCAGTGCAATTCTTCCTCTATTTCTGACTCTATGAGATAGTAATTCCAGGTTTGCATCTGGTTTGAAAATACACCTAGCAGAAGCTAAACACAAGTTTCAAATCTGTGTTTACACAAAGGGATGGACTTCAGCTCTGCTGTGTGTGTTGCTTAAGATGCATCTGGTGCTCTCAATGTAAGCAAAGCTGCTTTACAAAAATCCCTGTGAATTACTTAAAAGATAAGCATTCTCACATTTTTATATATTTATATAGAATATTTTTCTTTTGTTCTGAGTTCCAGAAGTCACACCATTCATACGACCCTTTTCCCACCAGCTACCACACAGACATTTCTGAGCTAAGCCTCTTGAGCCCCCTTGCACACCAGCCTCCCCAGAACCCCCCAGAAGCTACCACCAGACCATTTACTGAAGAGCTTTGATCCAAAGTTAAACAAAACCCATAATCCAAACAGCAATTCACTTTTTAGACCCTTTTTAACCCCTCAGAAACTTAATTGAGAGCTTTTTCTCAGGGACATACCTGCCCTTCGACTATCCACTTGGAGATGGAGGTTTTGCCGTCATACCCCGGCCGGAACTGGAGCGTGGCAGAGCGAGGGCTGATGTTGGAAATCACCAGGTTGGATGGAGCACCTGGGAGTTCTGAAGAAAGAGAAATGCAAAAGAGAGGTGGAAACACTCTTTGTCTGGGGCCCAGAAACACAGGTTGACATTGAGTGTTTCCGTATATAAAAATACCTTGGTAACAATTATTATAGAGCAAATAGCTACATGGTGTTTTGGTTTGGGTTTTTTTGAGTTTGGTTTTTTTTTTTCCTTTTTGGTAGAGTATTACATACAGCGTTACTATTTCTGCTGCTCTGAGCATGCACCACATTTTTACAGACCAAGTGAGAAAGGAAAGAGCCCATCTACAGAACTACAGCTGTACAACTGACAAAGCTTGGTGGCTCAGGGGGAAGGTAGTTCCCAGCTCCAGATCTGCCCATCACTCATCAAGCCACCTAATTCCACTGTACTTCTGTTTCTCCAGAATTAAATGAGAATAATTTTAACTTATCTCTATAGAGTACATACAACTTTAATATATTAATAACAGAAAAAGACTCTTTTTTTTTTTTGGGGTAGTGTATGGGGAAGATTTTGTGATTCTTATATTGACCTATAATGGATGGGTTTTAAAGAGTATTTCTGGTGCCTGGATACAGTAGATGAATTTTGTTAAATTTCTATTGCAAATAAAGAGGGTGACCTTCTACAAGAAAAAATCTGCGGCCCCAATCAGATCGTTGCCTCACATCAGTCAAGCTCACAGTGGCATTTACATTTTTAATATTATCTGAATTATCAACAAAAGCAAGCCCAGGAAAGAGATTAAATATGGATTGTTTAGAATAAATTCCCAATAGCACCTGCATTCGTAAGTAATGGAAATTACTGTTATAATCAGTAATCATTCATAATGTCATACTATGTGCAAATGCAACAGGCAAAAAACGGGCAGCTTTTTGGCATATATTTCAAGTATGCACAAATGCACAATATTTCTTGATTCTTACTTCACATTTGTGGGAACTACAATCAATAAACTAACCCTGACCAAGCAGGATAACGCTGTTATCTGGCTAGCAACAGGGAGCATGGCATTGATCTCGTCTACAGCTTGTCAGAATTACCTATGATTAGGGACAAGAAAGGCAAGCATACTTCAAGACATACAGAAAAGTTCAAAAATACCAGAAAAGGGAAAAACTGGATTAGGATCAGTGGTGGACATTAACTGCTCCACTTTGGGGAATTCTACTTGTATAACCTATAAATTAACTGAAACTGCTTGTTTGAGGTAATAATTGGCTTTTTAGTTTGCTTTCTATGAGGGAGAGTGCAGAATTTTAAAAAAAAATGCAAAAAGGCTGAATTTTCAGGTGCCCAAATAATAACTCAGACAATGCAGTACAGAACTACCTCCTCCCAAATCTTTCCTGGGTCCAGCTCCCAAATTGAGTAAATAAGATTTTAGTTTCATTATACAAGTGTCCTCTAATAGGTAACATAAGCTATACTACTTATAAATGGAAAAAAATTTCCCTTTTAACATCATCCAAACTCCATTTTTTTCCTCAAAGCAACACTTGTTTGAGTTGATTCAGGCTTCATTCTTATGTTACTGTGTAAATGTCAAGAGATTCTGTATCGTATCCACTTTATTACTTTGTCCATTCCTTCTGACATCCCCACAACTTTTTCTTTTTTTTGTATTTGTATTAAACAGCCTCCATTTTCTTGTAATTTCAAATTCCAAGTGTGTTTACGGTAACATTTTAATCTGTTCTAAAAATTAAATTTCAATTATATGGTAAAGAATTCCAATGCTTCTCAAAAAAAAATGATTTCTATCATTACCGGACTCAAGTTAATTGTGATCTTTGAAAAACATGAAGAATCAGCTCATTTTAAGTAGTTTCACTGAGTTTTACCAACCTGGGGGCACACCAGAAGAGATGGTGGAGGACGTGACCCATCCGCTGCCTTTTGCGGTCACAGCTGCCACCTCGATGGTGTAGGTGGTGAGAGATGACAACCCCGTGATCTTGTACTCCAGCGTCGTGTTGGATAGCATGCGGGCAAGACGAGATTCATTCCTGCCATACACCTCCCAGGAGATCTGGTACCCTGAAAAACAATCACACGGCAGTCAGGGGGCTGGAGCAGTGGTGGGGTCTAGTTTTTCAGCTGAAGTAAGTTTTTTATACGATAAACCAGAGACTGGTAAATTCCTGCATCTGCAAGATTTGTGTGTGGTCAATGGTGGTATGACTTGTTTCTTACTCTACTCCATTGTGGTCACCTTTTATAAGGATAAAAAAGTAAATTGAAGTAAACACTGGCTAAAATACCCAAGTATTTTTAAAATGTTGTTAATTCTAATAAGCGATTGATGTAGATACCTCACGGATATCATCTGCCCATCAGATTACAGATGGGGGAGGACATGGAGCCTCAGACGGACTCTTTTTTTCTATGACGATACAGTGCTTGCTGTGAAATGGCCTGGACACCTGGGGATAATCTCCCAGAAGGGTGGACTTTCATTCTGTGAACTCTACGAAGCAAACAGGAAGAAACACTGGAAAAGATATCATCTTCTCACCAGCTGGAATATCTAATTATAAAAATCTCTGTGTGCTTAGCAGGGCTACTCCCTTTCAAGGCTGAAGTAACCTTCACTGCTGTGGAAATCTTCTAGGAACTGACAAACCTCTACTCCCCACTGCTTGTTCTCGCAGAAATCCTTTAGCAGGGTGAATCATTATCCTTTCTTTCGAAACCATGGTGTAGCCAATGCATTGTCCAGAACTGCACTCGCCCTGACCTCCGTATTATTCTTCTCTCACAACCAGCCTTTCCTTTTTATCACTTTCATAATCATTTGCCTTCCAAGAACTTTTGAAACTTTCTGCTGTCTGATTTACTCGATTTTACCTCCAAATCCGCTTGTCCTCCTCCTGCCCAGTCCCACTTTGTTCTCGTTTGAACCCATTTGAACCTCACTGTGCCAGTCTCCAGAGAGCGTGTCTGAAAAGTTTGCTTGATTGCAGCTTTCTTTGTGATTTGACTCAGGGGGGAAAAAAAAATACACATAGCTCTTGAATGCCTGTGAAATGGAAGTGAGTGAAAAGGACTAACAGAAAGGAACCCTACGGAGTGAACCATGCATGAGGCAAGGCAGCCAGAGAAACTCCCTACTGGGTTCCTGTACCCATCATCTAAGATGAGGAATTCAGACCCGTTGGGGGCTTGAGGTTTTTTCTTCTTTTTTTAAAAAAAAAAAATTCATGATAAGCTGATGAACATATACAAGTTGATGTAGCAAAGTACCTTATGATATTAATCAACAGGGAAACATCATCTCATGAGCTAAAACCACAGTGAGACAAATATTTCAGTGAGAGTTAGAGGTGTGAGGAGTTATTCTTCCTCTGGTGCTGTCACTGTCAGAGATTCACATTAACCCAATTTTGCATGAACACAGGCTCAGAGTACTCCTATAGTCACTAATTATGTCTCAGGTGAGGGGCAGTGATTAAGAGAGGTGATACTTCAGCAATTCCAGCTACACCACAACCGTCTGTCTGACTTGACCATGCACTGCCTAGGGGAAGGGGAGAAACTCCCGAATGCTCACCTGGAACCAGTTTTAAGTAAGTGTCTGAGTGGAAATTATTAAGCCAATAATTTCCCAACATCTCAGAGACACTGTGGTGTTTCAATGGGCTCTGGAAAGGCTCGAGAATCATTCACCAGTGATCAGAGTTCATACAGCACAGGCAACATTATAATCCATACAAAGATTTTGAGAGAACTGAAGGACTCTATTGCCTTTATTAACGGGGGTGAAGGGAAAGGTGGGGGCTGACTGTCCCTTCTGATGCTCAGCGAAGAGGCATGAAGGAGTTTCAAACAGAACCACCATCACAAACACCCTTTTCTTTCAAAAGCCGTGGGTGCTGTTGTTCCACACAGGGCAAAGCGGAGGAACAAAGAGTCCAAGGAAGGTGCATGTGCCTCTTCCCAGCAGAGGACACGAACCCAGCAGCTGTGTCCCCAGCCAGCAGAACACCCACGTGCAGCCGTGGATGGAGTCGAGGCCGGGCGAGGGCCACGCCACAGCTCATCTGTCTGCCCGGGAGCTGCGGCCAACCCAGCTCCCCCTGCCTGAACCCTACACACGGGCTGGCAGAGGGAACCAAGGAGTGGCACCTCAGAATAAAACCAAATGTGTTGCTCAGAGCAATAAATATCCAGAAAATAAGCAGGGGACTTTTAATGCTTTCCATTTGTTGCTTACAAACACCAGGAAGTTTCATCCCCCATGCGCTAGGCAATCTTAAGCGATTGAGATATCTTCATCTAGATAAGCTTTGGATGTACATCAAATATTGGTGATTATTCTCTGAACATTTTATGTTTTCTCCCTTGTGACTATAGGGATGAGACCTGGCTTTCCCACCCATTAGGCCCATAGTCTCTATGCATTTATTTACTGAAAAAATGTTCACTGGGAAAAAGAATCCTGAGTTCACATGCAAATTGATGAAAAGGCAGAGGCAGCATTTACTGCTGGATATTTCCGTCCCCAGTATACAGTTAAATTCTAGTTGTATAATAAGATGCAAACAGAAAATACGTACATACGTACTGAGCAGCCACAAAGCCAAACGTAACCATGCGTAACAAAAACAGCCGAAAAAACGCTGAAGGAAAGGAACAACATCCACCGTACCCCCAAGTAGCACTTAAGCCACAATGACTGACAGATGGGCAGAACTTTAGGACATGTGGTTGGTAAAAATGCTCTCTCTGTTTTACAGACGTGATCCCTGCCAGAAATGTGCACGAGGGAGCCCAGCCGGCCGGGCTGCGAGTGTTTCCTCTGGCTTCTGTGTAAGGGAGAGCAGGAAAGGTGCCACGGAGCCTTCCCGTGTGCTTAGGCACCGCACCCCCTCCACAAAACGCTGCCTAACGGAAACTAATGACCAGAGGAGTTTCAGAAATAATTTTCTGTTGATCTGCAGTGAATTATCTACGAGAGAGCAGTATACGCAATCAGAAACTGTCCGTCTACATCCAGGTCCTCATAAATCAGTGTTTACTGAGGGAGCGAGGAAGAGACGGAGATTTACAGCAAGAGTAATGGGCAATTTCCCCGAGCTGGCTGGCTGCTGGGCACCACCCTCCAGCTTTCCTCCTCCCAGCTCCACTGCATGGAACAAGAAGGTCCAGTAAAGATATCAACGAGCAGAAATGATGAATAATTGCCTCCCTTAGCACTCAAATCCCCAAGCAGCCCTCTACAAACCTTTGAGATTCTCGGGGCATGAACAATTTCACTTTCTTTTCTTCTACCCTGAATGCAATTTGCATCATTAAGGATACTTCTTTTTCCCTAGAAGCTTTGCTGGGTATTTTTTACACTGGTGTTTCTTCGCGAACAATAGAGCTGCTTGAGTTAATTCCTTCTGAAACAATTTGCCCCAAATATAACACATTCCATCATCATGCTCCACCAGGTTTCAATCCATTCTAGGAGGCAGGAGTTTGTTTCTAACAAAGTAATTCTGCAACACTAAGCGTAGTGCTGCTAACTTGTGTTAACAAGGATGAGTATTGCATCGTCTTATTTAGATAGCCAAGTATCGAGGAGGTACCCAAATTTAAGCACTCGGGCTCGAAGGTTTTGGCCATCTTCACCGGATCAATACTGCTCTGCTTTCAGAAGTCATTAGTATCTGTTCTCCAACCACTTAAATCAATGCCTATTTCAGGAAGGTTACTACGGTATAAAGGCGTAAGATGATCTGCATAAGGGCCCGACGTGTACTAGAAACAGCATGGAAGACACATGTACAAATGACGCATGCTACAGGTACACAGAGAAAACACCAACAAGTCCTACCAAAATAATGAGACCTGTCAAAGTTAAAATGCTTCAGGAAATTAGATTGATATAACTTTTCAATGTTCGAGGGCCAGAAAGTGATTTTTTTTTTAAACTCCTAAAATGTACTTAAATTTTACAAATTATTATACAATTAAAAAAAAAATTAAACATCTCCATGTCAATGCTCCCAAAGCAAAATACTTTGATCCATGTGAAATGATCTTCTCCCTTGCCAATTAAGATTTTTAGCTCCAGTAATTTGGAGCTTTCTTGCATTTCAAAACCTTAAAACCTTTGTTAAATGGAATGTCCATC
Organism: Syrrhaptes paradoxus; assembly: GCA_013400615.1. Lineage (NCBI taxonomy): Eukaryota > Metazoa > Chordata > Aves > Pterocliformes > Pteroclidae > Syrrhaptes > Syrrhaptes paradoxus. The sequence goes on from VZTO01007615.1 coordinate 201,466, forward strand.
CTGTGCAGCTGCAATAGTTTCGCATCTGAAGACAATATTGCCTCTGTTGATAAGAACTAGAGCTTTTCTCAACTATTTATAGCTTCCTTTATGAAAAATAATGAAGTTGCTGCTGTTGTATCTACGCTGGCATAGAGTAAATAGATAAATAGCTTGTCAAACGGCGAGCTCATCAAAGAGAAACAAGAGAGTTCTGAACCCTTGTGATGGTTTATACAAAATTAAGTAATGACATGCAGATTCTGTCACGCAGTCCGCAGCCAGACCACTTGATCACAGATGAAGGATACTGCTGATTTCAGGCTTGGTCTTGATTGCAAATCTTAGCCACGTCAACCCAGATTTTACAGCTGTAAACTCCATGGAGGAACCCCCCTACCTTTCGGGCAAAGGCCAAACACCGTCTCACAAAGTTTCAGAAATTGAGTAACACAGGTGGAGGTCACGGAAGATTTAACAAGACCAGAAACTCCGCAGGGAGCTGATTTCTAATACAGACTGCCTTTTCGGTGACCACAATCATGAGCTGCCAGTAATTGGACCCGTACTTTCTATAATGTGCCCTAGCTGACATTTCAATTACCCAAACGAGGGACCAGGAAACCAGCGCTCGCCATAGCCAGTCCTCCATAAATGCTCTATTACACAAACATTTCTTCACTGCAATGATACATTCCGCCCCACACACACTTTAAAAAAAAATAAAAAGGGAGATAGCAGGTGATACTTGCCTGTAATGATGCCATTTTTCTCTACAGGTTCTTGCCAGCTGACCTTGAGAGACGTGTCCAGAATCTCAGTGAAACTCAGGTGTCCCACCGCTCCGGGCTCTGGCAATCAGAAAAGGAAATCTGTTCACAGGAGAACCCCACTTACTTTTGATCTGATTCACGCGGCAAGGTTATGGCTAAAGAAATAAAACACTGAGCCGGGGCTGAGGGAAGCCTGCTGGAAACATCAGTGAGAGCTGCGGGGGAGAACACAAGGTGTTAAGAAGCACTCTGGCTACCATCGCATAAATTATTTTCTCCAGTCATCATCCGAACCGTGCAGAGAACTACAGAGAGTGGCAGCAGGAGACTTGTACGCAACTTGTTCTCAGCCTCTCTTCTTGATCTAATCTAATTAGAACAATCAAGCTGGCAATTCTGGAAGTGATTGTGTTTGCTGTTGTCCCTCAACGACTGCGTGCAGCGTTTACCTGCGCTGCTGCGTGCGGCTTATCCGCCCTTGGGGCTACAGCAGCACCACCAGCATCCCCCTCACCTGGAAAGAGCCTTTTGCCTATGCAAGGTCGGTGCAAGGACAGAGTCACCGAGCCTCTGCTTGGATAGATACTCTCAAAACAACTCTAAAAACGTCCAACATAATGGCAACTGTCTTCTGTAAAATGAATACAAGTGTGTGAAACTTTTAAAGGATTTTTATGATGTAGCTCAAGAGCTCTTAAAAATTTCAGCTCCCTAGTGTGCAATGAAAGAGCATAAAATGGAATGACTGTCAAGAATATGCCATCCTCCCTCAATTTTGATCTTCAAGGAAGACATCCTGACTGATTTTTGATCCAACTACTGTTCTGTCTTCAATCGATGTACTGGAAAAAGGAGTTTTTGTTCACTTTATATTCACTGTGCTTCTGTCATTGGATCCCTGCCCGAGTATCCTCCAGCTCCACTGACATCAGTTGGCAATTTCTCATCTGCAATTTCATATTTTGTTTCCTCTTCACTTTAGTCCGGTTTTTCATTCCCCTCCAGCTATGATAAAAAAAAAAAGGACCCTGCCAGTAGGTCAGCTACAACCACATTTGCAATTCTAGTGAGGGAAATTTCCAAATCCATTCTGTGATATCTAGGAGTCAAAGCATTACAGAGAGAACTGCTGATCTGGTAGCGATCTCAGGAATATCCAACAAGAGCCCAGCAATTATGGACTATTTGGGACCATGGATCTGCAGACATGCAAACTGCATACTCGCAAAGCTTTACTCCAATTAGCTCCCGCAGTTGCAGTCCAATTTTAATGTTTTAATGAAAACCAGGTGCAGGTTTCTCCAAGCCAGGACACAATGCTTCTCCCTGCATGTCAGATTTCATTTGACCTACAGTTCATCAGCAGATAGATCTGTTTGCACTATTTTTTTTCTAAAGGATTGCCTGAATTTGCTATACAGACAGAAAATTATCACCTGAGAACATGAATGACAGTCCTTTCGAATCTTTTTTCCCACCACATAAATCCTGAAACAACTCAGACTCAACGAGTTCTCTGCAAAGATGCATTATACCATCCTGCACTTTCACTACTCAGTCACTATGAAAACAGAGGAAAGCAATCCTGAAGCATAAAAAAAAAAAAAAATCCTGCTCATCTCCAACGCTGAGGCTCCTTGCAGCACACAGCTGCATACACTAGGAAATGGTTTAAATGTTTTACAAAACACAAGTCTGGCTTTCTCTCGTTTTATGTTTCATGATGGAATTTTCTTGTGTCCCAATATTTCCCTGATACTCTCCATGTCTCGACTATGCTCCTTCTCCCACTAAAAAAGAAGTCTTTAAGTGTCATTTTTGAAGCCTTCCCTTCAGGAGAAATATTAAAAGTCTCTTTCTTATTCCCATCTGATCGATTTTTTCAAAATCTTAGGACTCTTGTCTCTTCAGTTTCTTACTCTTCTGTACTCACTGAAATTAGCTACAGGGTTCCAGTGTTGGTGGAGGGGAAAAGACGGATGGACCTAAGACAGTCAAAATCATTTACAAACCATCACTGACAAAAGCTCCATTTCCTTAGGAAAACAGGCAAAAAAGTTAATACGACACACAGGAACCTAATGCATGTTTCCCTTTCCTCCATGCCTTTTGCTTCAACCCCAGATAAACAAGTATGAGTTCATATTAACGGCTCACATAGATCTCTGGTCGTTAAATTGCCGCCTCTGGGATCTTCTAACAAGCAAAGGTTTAAGTCTACGATCTGCTCTTGGGGCAGAGGTCTAGCGTATGGAGGAGACTGGCCACAAAAGGAAAATCCATGGGAAACTATTTAATTTTCTGCATGTTCTTTCAAGAACATCTCACGAAAAAATGGATTAGCACTTCGAGCCTCACTTATTGTGAACGTTAATGACAGAATTTTCTTTACAGGAACATTGACTAACCTAAAAGATCCCTATTAATGCAAAGTACTATTTCTAAAAACAATACCTTATTGGATGTATTAGACATTTTTTTATGATTTTGGATCTGAAAATGTGCAGCAGTGTTTCTGATGCTCTGTGACAGGAAGACACTGAAGTGCTGGCCAGAGCCAAGATCTCTGTGAACACACAGTGAGCTGTGGGGGCTGCTGCAATTTAGATTTTATCTGCATCAGACACAGGCTAGACTTGTTAGTCCCAAAAACGTCCTGAGCAAAAAATTCCAAGGGGCCACAGAGGCCAAAACATTTTCTGACGCAGGAAATAATTTATATGCTAAACTATCCAGCTCATTTTATTTTATCCTGACTCCAGCTTTGCAGAATAAAAGTTAATTCTGAATTGTTATGATCCTGGTTCTTTTATACAAACATCTGCAATATAATATAGACACAGACATTTTCAATATATTGAATAAAAGAAGGAAACAATCATAAATTAATCATTGACGTCCACAGGAAGTTCCAGCGGTCAGTTCCTAAGAAGATCAATTCACATCTATTTGGATGCCTGAACATGGATTTAAGAGCATAAGTGTTCACAGACACAAACAACAGGGTGTTTGTTAGCTGAACCAGACCACGAAGCTTTCAGCTTCTGACCAATGTAAAAAATTCATCCAGGGTTAGTCCATAATGAAAAAAATATCCAATATCATTCATTTACCACAGGCTAAAAGAACACACGTAGACAGCTGACTGAGGTCATCATCCAGTGCAAGGTAACTTGACAAGAGAGTGAAAATTCTAAGCACCAGATTTGAAAATTCTAGCTTTTATCTTCAACCAAAGTCTGAGCACTGAGAGTTTCTACCAGTAGCGACTACTCACTGTCTTCAAGGGTGCGCAGGAGCTGGGGTGTGCTCCGTGGTCCATCTCCAGGTGTGGTGAAACACAGAACCGACGTGTAGTAAGCGGTGTATTTCTTCAGGTTGGTGATGCAGCCACTGTGAACCCCATGAAAATCTGGAGCGATGGTGACCACAGTCACAGTCTCTGGAGCATCCACTGGCCATGCTAGAAGCTAGAAAATTGAAACATGGATGAGTTCTCATCAGAAATTGTTTCTATTTGGAATCCGAGTAAGCTTGGCTGCCAAACCCATCTTAATCTGATTGTAAAAAACAAGCAATGCTGTTAAACTACTGTCAGCTCTGACGCCGAACAGATGGACAGAACACTGTTACTATGATAACTGGAGGGATGTGTGTAATACTCACTAGTGATGGGGGACGTACTGATACCATGGAGGTATTGCAAGTCTCAATGTCTGCTACTGAACAATGCCAAAATTATTGCGAATTATTATTTGTACGACACGAGTCTTTTGCCTCTCTCTGGGCTGCTCTGACCAGCCTGAACAGTCTGCTGCTGAAAGGCAGCTGGAGGAAAAAAAAGTACTTTCAGTGCTACTCTGAGCTAAATGCTTTTCTCTTATTTTGGGGTTCCTTTAAAGATCCCACTGGCTGGGGAGGATAGTGGGATGGGGCAGGGGAATCCTCCTTCCCCTTCCACAGACCCCCCCAGCATCCCGCTGACCAGCCCAGCCTAACGGACGAAGGGTATTGCAGCGTTGGGTGGTTTGGGGATATCCACGCTGTGAATGATTCAAATGGTTCTGCAACTACAGAAAGAATAGAAAATGGTTGTAAAGATGATTACTATGATTTTCAGCGCCTAGGTCTCAACAGTTCGACTCCTGAAGACATTTTCATGCATTTAAAGCAGCGTGCTTGCCAGATGTGCTCAGCTCTTCCAGTTTCATTCATCTCGGTGGATCTTCTGGGTGATCAATATTTTTTAGAGTGGAGTACCTTACGTGGAGGTACCTAAATGAGGACTTAAAAAATTCATTTTTGGCAAATGACTTTGCAATTTTAAAACAATTTTTGAAATTGCCTTCAGGGCTTAGGGATCTAAAGCTTTAAAGTGCTTATGAAATCTTTATTTTGTCCAAAAATCCTTATCTTGTGTCTCATATAAGCATGTTAAAATTCGAGACCTTACCCAGTATCTGTGTAAATCGCGCTGTATGTATTGATTTCAGGCTCATAAACATGAAGAGATGCCTGAAATTAATGAGCCACATTTAGCCAATGTCTATAGTTTCTGATCATCAGAAAGCACAGTTAGAGGACTGTAAGGGGTAATTTTGTTGGGAATATTTCAGATGTGAAAAGGTGCACTTTACAACTTCTGGAAATGCAAATACCTTTCAAAGAAAAGATAAAAATGGGAAATGGTTGATGGAATAGTAAGTTTTATTTTCTTTTCTAAATCACCTTTGTGGATTACAATGGGCATTTATAACTTTGAAGGACTGAATTTCTCTCTTTCTGGAGTACATTTCATTGTACAGTCTTCAGGAAACTTGCAGAAAATAAAGGTGAACAATTCCACCAGTTAAAGGAAAACAAACGTATTTAATTCTTCAGACAAGCAAAGGCCTAGCTTCGACTACTAGTAATTTATAAATCATCCAAAAAACTATGCAAAAGAAGTCACTGACAGAAACGTTCTCACACAGACTTCATCCTGCAATTCACAATCCCCATGAGAAACAGGAATGGTAAAGCTGCTGCAATCTACTGCAATCAAAAAAGTCCAAGTAAAGAGAAATTTGCGTCATTTCAAAAGTTTTCACTGACTGACCACTGACAGATACAAATTATGATTGCAGTTATTTTATACCATTGCTAAAGAAACTGAAACAGAAATTAGAAGGAGCTATATGATGAGACTAAGGATCTTGAGACTGAGACTCTGTTTGGAAAGAAAGAAGAAAAATCTGAAATATGACTTTTGCAAATCTGACCGAACTCACCCTGCTTGGACTTGCACCAGAAAATTATAGTGCACTGCAGTCCAAAGAGCCACAAAAGTGATTTTTTTTTTTCTCCAGAGTCTGAACAGAAGCCAGTTACTACTTCTGTAGTGAGGTTTCAGGACATACTCTTCCAGCCCTGTCTTGAGAGCTGATTCTGTCTCTGGGAAAAACAGACATACCCATCTACATGTCTATAGTACATTAGCAGTGGGATTCCGAAACCATCACTGGTTTTATGAGAAATGTACAGATGGGAAAAATACTAAAATTCCCATGCACACCTCTGTCTCGGTTTCTCCATCACTTTGAGGAATTCTTAGAGAAGGATCAAGTCTTCCAAAACTTTTAAAATGCACCTACAACCCCTTAATTCGCAGCTTGTCTTCTGAGCTACACATCCTTCTCAGGTCACCCAACACCCAAATCAACCTTCCTCCTCGGTGCTCATAAATGATCCCTGTCTTCCCTTTTCCTGCTCTGTGATTCCTACAGAATTTCTCTTTGTTCTCTCCACAAATCTTTTTAAACCCTTCATTTCTTATGCCCCTACTGCCAAACCATTGAAGGAGTTTTTATTAAGCAGTCCTTTCCTAGAGACAGAAATAAACCACTCCAGCTACGTTCTTCGCATACACTCCACTGGGCAAAGTACCAGCAAGTGCTGTGTGAAGCACTCTCTACCCTGCGTACTGTGATAGATACTGCCAGTTGTCCCATCAACAACGACTTATCAAGCTAACTCCGTGTCATCAAGTGTGATTAATAAATTTTACATTCTTACATCTCCCAAATCAGCACAGTGGGAAAGTTCAGACAAATATTTAGCGTGATGTCTTGGTTCCTAATGAAATGAATGGGAATTTTGCATTAGAGGACACAGAAGTCTCAAACCTGATTTTCAGCGGCACAATGTATCTCCCTTGCTGGCTTTCCACACTGTTTGACACTGAACTGCTTTTTGGCTTTGGAAGCTCTCCAGATAAACGACAAAGGTATTAGGACTTCTAGCCTATGACACATTTCCTTTTCAGAACTCACGTAAATTAGCAATTGTTAGGAGCAACAACTGCTCGCTTCTCTATTTCACTTGTGTTGGATACCCCTGAAAATACACAGTTGCTCTGGAGATTCAGAGATTATTCGATTCAATTTTGAAATGTCATATACCAGGACTGTTAAGGCAAATGTTATCTGGGGTTCCAGAAATTTTGTTTCTGCTTACCTTGTATCCTTGGTTAATTCCATTGATGAACTGTTGGGGAGGAGGGTTCCAGAAGAACTGGATGGTTGTGGAGTTCACAGCTTCGACTTGCACGTTCTGCGGTGGGGCTGTGGGAACTGCTCCCGGTCAGCATAGAGGGAAATAAAAAAAAAAATAAAAAAAAAAAAGAGAAAAGCTATTCACTGTGACTGATGAGCCACAAAGCAATAACGACCTGAAGAAAAGGATGCACTTTTTGTAAAGTGGTAACCAGCGATGATTTGGAAAGAAGGGTAATTGGGTTAATTTCTCATTCTCTCTTGGAAATTCTTTCAAGGGGAGGGGATGAAATGATTTCTGCAGCTTATTATTCCACAGATGAGTTTCTCATGAAGACTTGAGACAGAAGCTAGGCAGCGACAGGTGAACACATCTCTTTCAATTATCCATGACTGCACAGAGACTGAATGGTTTCAGAAAGAAATGTCTTGAGTCTTTTAATACTGCACAATTCTTCAGATCAGACAAGCAACCATGGAGCTTGCACAATTAAAACTCTTAATTGTGAATTATGATCTGGCGACAGCATCTGTTTATTATTTACTGCTGCTTAAAGAATTAGGACCAGTCATATCGCACGCAATACAAATTTTTCTTGGGAATTGGAGATGTTCCCATTTTATCTTGATATGATATTCATTCATGTATATTGAATTGATTATACGTATTCTGAGCAAATACATCCTCTAATCTACTAAAAGTTGCATAAACATTTTATGCCAAGTATTTAATTAGACAGATGTTTTCTCAATACAAAAGAAAGCATGGAGCTTAAAGCCATACTGCCTTCAAACAACAAAAAATAACACCTAAATATTTTGCCATTTAATAACACATCTCTTTAAGTACCTCCCAGGCAATTTCTTAAACTTATTGCTTTAGGATGTCATTTCTATAGTTCTCAGAGGAAAGGATACTAACAAACAGGTCTATTTTTTTCTGGAATTACCAAGCTTATAGTAAATTTAAGAAGAAAACTGCTATTGAGTATAAAAAATGGACTAATACCCTTTGAATGCTGTAAAGTAAGTTTAATAAAGCTTCAAAAATATTACTGTTGACAGCCATGTGCATTTGTAGTCTACGAAAGAGAAACTATCCACAAGTGGTTTTGAAGCCTGGAAAGTTTTATTCCTCCTGCTCCCAAGAGAAAATTTCTACCAAAGCCCAATGACCCAGTCTTCTAAAAAACGTCCCCAATTCCCACTAAGAAATGGGGGTTTGCTCAATACTTTTCAAAAACAGGTCCCGAACTTTTAAAGCTTCACAGTACTTTGGGAAGATGAATCTTTGTATGGAGAAGAAATCAAGAAATTAAGTTCAAAAATGTAAAAATTTGTCCAGCAAAAGCTATGTTTGTTTGAAAAAGACATAAAGGGGCATTATTCTCAAATGGTGTATGAGCTATAACGAGACTGCAGCCAACAGAGCCAGGGCAGCGTACGCTTATCAAAGACATCTACAACCTAGAGACATCAACACAGAAAAATGGAGAAATCCTCAAAGATGTCAGGTCTGAAATGACAAGAACATGCTCTGTGTCCCACTAAAACTCCCTGATGTCTACCATAGCTTGAAAATTTAGCTCTGCACATTTGTTTTTAACCTCAGAAGCTGCACATTACTTACAATTTTCTCAACCTAATTTAAAACTTGATGTCACAATTTATGAACTATGCATAATCATTGAGTTCTAAAACCAGAATTTATCTGATACTACTCTAAATTTTCATTAGAATCTGGGTTCTGCTTTCTGCCATGTATCATAACTCCCTGTACGCTTTTGGAAGGTTATAATATCATCTTAACGACCTGTAGACATCATAAAGTTTTTGTAGTTAAGAGATTCACCACATCATCCTGATATTCAGTCATATATATTGAAGTCACTCCACAGTCATAACGAGCTGCTTTGGCTACAGTCCCCTACTAAATGTATTTTTTTTTCTTATTCACAGTCTTTAATGAAACTGTTTATTACGAGAGCCACAAGATGTACTTCAATTTGCTTCTGTGTGCAATATTTGTATAATTAATGGTTAATGTGAATAAGATTTAAAAAAAATAAATCAAAATTCTTACTTTCCTGCATATTTGCATATTCAGATATTGTAACTGCCAGAGATTTGTTATTGCAGAAGAAAACTGCATTAGAAGTCTTCAGGTGAGTTTTTTTTTATCAGAAAGTCACCTGGATATCATTGATAGACTAATCTGTCACGAGGGCTAAATCAGCTGAGCATCATCCTCTCCACCCCCTCCTTCTCTGCTGAGCTGCTACGTGAGAACTCTCTATGCGCTGGGCGGATTTTGTAACACAATTATTGTACAGAAAATCCATACACAACCCAGATGCTGCCCACCGACAGCCACACGTGAAGAAATACACAACTCCAGCAGTGGTAGGAAGAGTCTGTCTTTCCCAGACCATAACACACACATAGAGGTGACCTGAGGGAATGGTAGAACCGCTCCCAGCAGGACACTCCCTCTGCCTTTATAATTTTCCTGAAACACAGACACATTGCTGCTTCGTTTCTGTGGGTGTTATTTTCTTCAGTGGAGGATCCCACGGATGTTGTACAATGAATATGAAACTTCCAGTGATTTCAGTATCACAAGGATTTTATTCTAAGTGTCTGATGAGTCTTTTAGATACTACTAAAAATATTGCAAATTATTTTAGAGAGGAAAAAACCTGTATCAGAAAGCTTTAAGTTTTCATTTGTGGTCCTTACAGACCTCAAAAAAGCCCAGGCAAGCACTTTAGGACATGTTTACTATAGTTTTAGAAATATGAAGAACTAAATACATCAGTTATTTCTTTTAAAAAGGGAAATATTTGTCTTTCATTAGGAAATAATTTCCTAATCATAGCACAAAAAGTACCTGCTAAAGAAGAAAAATAGTAAAAATTATGAGCAGAAAACATAAAACCTTCAGAATGTTGGAAATCATGATTTATATTACAATTCCTCTTTGGACATCTATATTGAAAAATCAACATCTGCATTTCAATGAATGCATTTAAAAGATGGAAAGAACGCAGCCCATCTAATATGCATAAGCTTAATTATACTTCAGAAGACGTAATATATTTTTATATTTTTAATCAGTAAGATATTGGCATTAAATCTCAAATTTACTTCAAAGTGCCAGTATAAAGTTCTCCTTTTATGTCCCGATATTAAAGACTCGGGTATCTGAACAGTTTTGCATTTAAAAAAGAAAAGAAGTTTGCCAGAAGCTAAATCAGAATTGACCTTCCAGTCACTTCAAAACCCAAATACTTTTCCAAGATCACGGTTAGTAACTTAGTGAAGCTGCAACTGTCCACATAAAGAATTTCCTAATTTAGTGGTAGATATTCCTACAAGTGTCTTGTCAATCAGTACAGAACCTACCAATCTCAAGAGGTGTTTCAAGAGCAATCCCCAAGCATTTACCCGCTCGGTTTTTAAACCTGTTCTTCATCCTGTTTGCAAGTATTCCTGAACCATCTCACAGCGGAGACCCATCTGGGAGTCATCTCAGAATTGCAAATCAAATTGGTCAGACAAACCCAACTGTTAACTTTCTTCCCAATAAAGTTCATGCGGTTGGAAATCTGTTCAGAGCTCGGCCCCCGGGACCGCAGGCTAATGCACAGCATTCTGAGTAGAAAAGGTCATGGAAGCACTCTAGATAAAAGCCATTAAAAGGGTTTCACTGATGAGATAATTGAGAGAAGAGAAGGCATCGAGGTGAAGCATGTGTACATGCAATTATGCTGTCTCTGGCTATGTGCAAATAGCATGTAAACCCTGCAGGGATTTTGGCAGCCGGACTACTGCTCTTAAATATAAAACTTAACAGAGGCTGGTAGAAAAGTCTCCTACTCCTCCGGAGCTCCCGAGCTTTGAGGTGGCAGCTCCCATGTCTCAATAAGGAGGCTCAGGGAACCGCAGGGTTTTCTCCGTGGGAAGATTTGGTTGTTCTTGAGGTGCTAAGCCGTGCACCCCCGGGGGAGCGGTGGGGAAGGACGATTCCTGCTGGGAAGCCTGTTCCCCTGTGCCCCCGGCTAACACCCTTTGCTGTGTTATAGAAAAAGCAGTCTGGGCAATTCTACACATGCCGGTATTTGAAATTCAGTAGTGGGAGATTTGGCACTACCTGAGGAGTTTTGCTTCTTGGAGCCTTGAAACATCATCTTCCTTCCTTGCATGCTTCTGACAAGGACAAGATCCGACTTCTTGATTAAGAGCTGGGGGCCAGGGGCCTCACCCAGGCAACCGCTAATTTCACAACCTTTGTGAAATAACTTTTTTTAAAAAAGGCAATAGGTGGGAAATGACACCTAACAGTGATAAAACTGATTCACCTCCTACTGCCCATGAAAAAAACACTTTGGACCTGGCTGAACAGACTCATCTTGCCTTTATCCTTCTTCTCCCTACCATCAAGACTCCCTAGGCTGGTGACTCTCCCAGTCTTTTATTTAGGAAGGGCCTCTTGCTCACTCTCCTGGCCTTTCAAGGTGTCCATGCACAACACAGAAGGAAAAATAAAGAGGACATAAGATTGGCTTTTGAGATAAGTGTTAAAATAAAAACATAACACCTAAACTAGAGACAAAAGTTGGTCAATGTCAATACAAGGAGCCTAATGAAAACTCTCTTATAAATCTTGCCTTGCCAAAATCTAAAGGAGCAGTGGGAGTTTTTCAGAGAGAGTGAAGTTCAGTGAAGTGAGATAAAAGGGACAGACACAAAGTAAAGGATGGGAGCTGCTTCTTTCTCAAATCAACCGGCAGGAAAAGGTAAACATGTCCAATATTGCAGAGCAGAGACATCATCATCACCATCCAGAAAGACGTATATACATCTCACAAAGCTACCCTCATAAGAAAAGGTATTGGGAAGCTTCAGTTTTTCATATGGCAATGAAAAGTCCTGCAGGACACTGCTTAAATAAGTAAAAATTGCCCTATGCAGAAGGCTGGCACAAATCCCTCTGAAAAGTAACATCAAAGTGAGGAACAGCTGCAGAAACTCTGATGAAGAAAGACCTATATATCCAGAGCATCAAAGGATTAGGCTGAATATCACTCTGAAAAAGGCTTTCAAGATTTAGAGACAGTCAAACTGTCTGACCCCAGTGCTAGGATGTTCACTGCTTTACCAGTAAGTCTTTCTGACATTTTCTCTAACTGACATTATGTGCCAGTTTCTCTTCAAGCTGAGATCTTTCAGCATCTCGTGAGTTTGGCTACCTTCTAGAAGTTGGTGATTTTCAAAGAGCTTTGAGTAGCTGATTAGTTATCAGTGGCTAAAGCAACCCCAGAGGACTAATAAGGGATTAATAGAGTCAGTTCTGGTATAAATCCACAGCTTATATGGGCAGTCAATATTCCCCACGAGAAAGATGCCAATGTGCTGATCTGCTCCTGCCAATGGGTTGATCCGCTCCCAGCGTTCATTTCCTGCCAGGCTTCGACTGCAGAGCACACTTGATTAATACGAGATATTTCAGGTATTTTTCATCCGCAGACAGACAGGTTCTTGCCAGCATAGCTCACATCATTTAACGGACGTCAGAACAGAGGTGGTGGCGGTGGTAGTAGGAGAGGGGGATGGATGGGAGTGTGTGCCTTTGACATTTATCTCTGCTCATATTAAAATCAGAATTTGATTTACAAGGCAGTTTTACATATGGCTTCTTCTACTCCTGGGGGTTTGGTTTAGGAAGGACATTCCAGAGCAAGAAACAGCCACTGGCTTTTCCTGTCGTTTCCCAACGACAAGACAAAAGAGCAGAGTTTCGGACAGTAGCGCACTCCATATGGAGACCTGATACTAATCCAGTTTCAAATGATACTGATACCAACCAGTCTCCCTTTTCAACTTGAAATGTAAAAAGGCTTCAAACTCTTTTTAGAGCAGACTGGATGCTTTTGGTGATTTGCACAGAAACCCAGCAAGGCTTTCATTAGGAGATGGCAGCATCCATAACGTAGTTCTTTACTGCTATTAGTAATCATTGATATAAAATAAATAGGAAATATCCAGGTTTTCTTCTACGTCTACCCACTGTTGAGCATTTAGGAACAACGTAAAGACCAACAGGCCATTGCAGGTTGTCTTGCAGTCTAAACACTTGCTGATTAATATGAATGCAGAACTGACTACACTTAATTTATAACAGAGGACTTATATCCTTATAAATGACAACAGACAGCCAGTCAATAAAGGATGACAATAACAGCACCTAATATCAAGGGAAATTAGAGTCAATTGCAGGGTTTAAGTAAGAGTGTGAAGTCCAAACCTCAGTCTTATTAGATGAAAGGTTAAGGTGCTAAGATAGCTTATAACCTGCACATAAACAAAGTAATGAATTACAAGCATATTCACAAAAGAGATTAAAATTCTGTATGCAAACCAATTCTCAGCAGAGATCTGGTCTTTAGTGAGATACAAAACATTAATCCTGGCTGCAAGGAGAAGACTAAGAGAAACATTTCAAGGTCTGCTATAAATACTTCCAGAAAGAGGTTGAGTGTGTCTAGACTCATCCAAACTGCGAGACTTTACATGCCCTAAGCCAAAATATAGATAGCTTCCTTCTTTAATTGTTCTGGTTAATTAGCGCTGCATATGAATAATCTTTTCTTAAAGATCTCCCTACACCTCAAACTGTATCTAATCATTTTATAATGAACTCCTAGTAACAATTAACAAACAACTACATGTTCTTCACTGATTGTAAAGTAACTGATGCACTGTAAATCTGCAAGTTTTTAAAATAGTTGGATTGTTTTATGACCAATAAAGTAAAGACCACGTACTGTCCAGTGCTCAGAATCCAGCACAACTCTGCAATTACAGGAATATATGAAAGCTATAAGGGCCTGATACTTAATTATCCTACAGATTTTTATACCAATCTAGAGGTGTAAACATGCCTTACACTGGTTGTAAAAAGTAATTACATATCCTTTTGTTGATGTAATTTATACTCTTCTTAAAGCACTCACCAGAAAGGTGTGGAGGAGCTGTAGCATAAAAATCAGAGCTTTAAAGATCATTTTATCTTCCTCTTTGCAAATACCTGCACCATTCCCGAAATGCTACAAAACACTCTTTTTCTCCACAGGCTGTATTTCTCTCCCTACAATTTATTCCATATTTCTAACCAAGGTATTCCGTGATTATCAGCACCAATGCAGCTGCTGTTCCCAGCTTTTGTCTCCTACATTGCACATGCAGCACACTGCATACATTGACCACAATAAACCCCATTCCCTGCCACCTTCCCTCTGCCTCTCCTGGCAGAGTAACCTCCTGTCACACATTCTATGAATTCATTCCACGGGACCCCAGCTCTCTTCAGCATTTCTATTTATTACCGATGCCGCGGATGACTCTGACCTGCAAGCGTGGTACCATGTCATCACGAGGGTCAACAAAACCAGATAATTTTTGAATTCACTCACAGCGTTTTCTACAACAGTGATAGCAGCAGAGTTTCATCTCATCTCTACTTAAGCATTTGAAAATTCTAAGCGTTTCCTTCTTCTTCCCTACTTTCTGACCTCAAGCTGTCTATCAAATTTGACTGAACTCACCCAAGATTTTCCAAGTCATTAGGTGGGACTATGCGAGAGTACATCTCCTCCTCAGGAAACTGCTATAGACTGTAACTATGAAGGATATATCGGTCCGATTTGCTCACCTCCCTGTAACGTGTACTCTGTCACAGGTCTGCTGAACGCTCCCAGCCCAGCTCCATTGTAAGATGCCACCTGGATTTCATACTGGGTCCAAATGATCAGGTCTTTCACTAAGCAGTAGTTAATTTCTGCACTGGTGATGTTCTTATACTGGTATTCTCCAGGGAGGCCGGCCAGGCGGTACCTACCACATGGGAAGAAAAACTCGCTGTTAATCAGATGCTATCAATTACTGCAAATATTCTGACTGGCAAAATACCTTCCTTTATGAAGACGCAATATGCAAACTTTTACAGCAGAATTATGCAAAGAATAATGAAAAATAATCAAAACAACAGACTAAATCCTGATAAGATCATATCGTGTTCGACTGCTGTAGTGTTTATAATCTGATCTCAGCGAGATTACACGCTCAGGGCTAAACAAAATGGGTGTTTTATCCTGTTTTATGGTTGCAGAAAAATTACAGCTTTTTAAATGTGGCTTGTCTAGTAAAAGCTGTGATTTAGTAGAAAAAATAGCCCAGATGTGATTTTTATCAGGGTGCTGCTGTAAATCAGCTTGAGAAATGTTTTTTTCCTTCTCCTCTGAAATCTGAAAAGGAAGAGCTCAGAGGGCTCGGATGTTCTAGAGTCTCGGGCACTGCCACCTCTGGCTTCCACCAGCATTTACTTCACAACATGATTAAAATAAGGACAGGAGATATCTGAGACTTAAGGATTGATAAAGCAGAGGAATTCCAGGAGAAGGGCTGCACCAAATAGGGTTGAGTAGTAAACACGCTGACAAACTTTCTGCTGAGACGTGGGAAGCTGAAACAGTGAAAATATTTTCCCAGGTGAAAACTGTATTGCAGAAAACAGAGCCCCTTTGATGTGTCTCTTTAGGCCAAGAAGCTACAGAGAAAAACTAAATTATAGAAAACAAATAAACCTTGAAAATCTGTGAATTTGAATAATACTGTTTGTTTTCCTTCCTTTAGGAAAACAGTATAATGGATGCTTCCAATACGCTAATTGACAAAATACTCAGAAAAACAGAGACCAAGTAGGGGGCACGAAGCATTGCTATTCCATGAAAAAGACAAATATGGAAATATTTGAATTTTTATTCACCACACAGCTTTTATGCACTCTTATTTATCTTTTGCTTCACGGCAATCACCGAAAGCTTACTGACAAAGAACAATTTCATTGACATCTTACAGTCTGATTTTAAACTCATCTGAGTTAAATTGGTGCAATTTCTACAACTAGACAACTTTGTGTATTTCAGCCATAGATTTTGTTCTAAAGTCTTATAGAGACATCAGTTCTTAATCACTGACAACCCCTCTATTTTCTGCTGAGGAGCCGCTTGCCTGACCATATTTTGGCATACTTCATATTGGTAAAGCTACACCGGCGTGATACCATTTATGAAATACGGATGGAAACGAAGAAATATCAGCCCTCAGCTGAGTTTATTGCATGTCTTTATCTTTTTCTATTTTATGTGATATCTACCTTTTTCTTTCTTTTCTCTCCTGGGACGGTTGTACTCTTCTTGGCAAAGTCAATTCTTTGTGCAGCACTGTTTTGTCTCACACCCAGCAGACAAGGTGTGGAGCACACCTGTGCGTTAACAGATTTAATCTATTATGCTGTTAGCATGGCACACTTCTGAATGCAATACTGGCAGCAAGGAAAAGGACAGAGGAAGGAGGCCAGTTCAGAAATGTCATGTCTTCATGATTTTTCTCACCATGGACTTTGATGTATACTCCATCTGACTGGTGCAGTGCACCTTCACTTTTAAAGATCAGGTGTTGCATCAGTTTAGTATCCCACATGTCTTGTGCGCTGGGTCTCTGGGATGCCTGGTGGTTTTCTTCTTATTATACATTAATTCTACAGAAATCAGCGCAGGAAGACTTTTCTTCAGTGCACATTGCTGTGACCATGCAATTTAACTTGAAAGAACAGCCTGCTTTATTACCTGGGACAGTTGTGCTTTTATATGATAATCTTAAATCCCTGTCAAATAAATTGTTTCTCTGCTCTGTAGTCAAGACAAAGCATGTAGACATCAAAAAATGTTCACAGATTGAGCATAATGAACATGATCACTCTCTATTAAAATGGAAAGAGATGTTTAGTGAGGACAGCGATCAATTACACTGATAGCAGTTGGAGGAAATACTGAAGTTAAACATTATTGAAGATGCTATATGGAGAAAACAGAACAGATTGCCACAAGTAGGAGGGATTGCTTTCTCAAAGGACTTAATGCTGGGGCTGGGTAAGACTCTTTGGGAACAGCTAAGGAATTAATCCTATTATCGAGGAGACCAGTTTGAAGAACTGTGCTAACCTGCAAATAGGTACCCAAGTCTCATGACAAGATTCCAGCGGCAGACAGGAGTTAAAGCACCTTTTTCCCAGCTGTCACTGATGACTGGCACAGCTTTCAAACTGAGTCCGGCTCTTAAAACCACAGGCACTGGCACAAGCGGCTCACAACTGTAACAGGCTCCGTGCAGGTGACAGGGACATTAACAGGCTCCTACTCTGCTTGCAGAGAGCGGGAACTTTCCAGCACTATTTTGGGAGCTCATCACAAAAGCGTTTCCATCCATGCCAGCAAAAGTAGGAGCACAGCGTGAACAGGATGTTGGCATTTAAACTGCAGCACTCAGTTATCTTTTAGCACGTCTGGAGGACACTATTAAAAAAGTCAGTAGCCTGCCTACAATAGGCTGTAACCATCACTTGGAAATATGTCAGGGGTGGTGCAACGCTTGGGAGTTCCACACAAAAACTCTTATTTAGATCATGTCTCCCTTCCTAAAGGTGCAGCCCTAGCAGGCTGCTGGCACGGCAGGATGTGCAGGATGCCCAGGATGCCAAATGAGCAAGTAAGCTATAGCTGAATTGGGTGGGAGTGAATAACTGAATCCTCAAAAAATTACAAAAGGAAAACGTTCTGCAAAGTCTCTCAGTATGGCAATGCCCTTTCCAACACAATAACCCCTGTGCAAGCAGAAAAACTGGATGCATTCAGGATTCCCAGTTACCTGCCTGAATCTGCTTCTCGTTAATAAATACAGATGGGTCTGAAATAATCTCACTCAACTGACTGATTTTCAAACCCAAACCAAGATCTGCCATGAAGCACCTGACCTGTCATTCCCTCTCTCCATTTTGTTTGGCACAAAACTGAAGTTAATTGATTCCATCCCTGCTCTTCCACAGTGCAGGAGCCCGGCTGTGTCTTTGATAAGTTTAATGAATCTTTCTAGCAGGAAGCAGAGACTGTAATAAGCAAATATGCATCTGCAATGCATAGGCTGCACTGTGCCGACCTCCCATATGAAAATTTTTGAACTTGGTGCTTCACTTCACTTTGAAACTGGAAAAATTATCTGGATGTTGAGAGTCTTCACAGGGAGTCAGTCCACCCAGGCAATCCATTTGGAGCAGCTAACAGAGACCCCAGCTCCCACTCTCTAGTGCAAGTGTCTGTACCCTGGCAGCCATCTGAACAGAAGTGTTTTCTCACCTGTAATAAGCCAGGGCAGCGACAGCATTTGTAACCAATAACTAATATATTCCACAGAATGAGAAATAGTCTTTAATACATGCTTGAGTCACACCATTCTGAACTCCCTCCTGCACACACAGCTCAATCTCCACACTTTCCAGGTTGGGAGATGACTTACCTTAGGATGTAGCCATGAAGAACTCCGTTGTGTTCACTCTCAGGAGGAGGTTGCCACTGGACCATGATGGACTGATTGGTGCGTCCACTGGCCACTATGTTTTTAGGTGGGGCACTGGGGGGCTCCTCAGGTAGCATCAACCTAAGTACAAAAGAATGTGATGGAGCCAAGCATTGAAATAAATGATAGATAACATTTCTATCTCATGTAGCCACTCCATGGGAACCAGTTCCGTTCATCAAAGTCTGATGACTAGAAAGAAATATAACACTGATCAGACTGCTGAAGACATGCATGAAATAGTTACAAGGAATCAACATAATAGGAAATCAGTTAAGCAAGCAACAAGACAGACAGCTGAGGTAACCTTATTCTCTCTGAATCACCCAGGCTGCTACAACTCTTTAAAAAGATTACAAGCCTGAATGAGTTAGAGCTCAGGTCCAGTGTCTGTGACTCCTTCCAAATTGTTTCTTTCAGCTCTTTCAATATTTTTCATATCAAACTCCTACATTTTGAAAAAGCCATTTAGAGTTCAGCTGTTCTGCAATTCAAGCTCACAGCAAGCTGTGGTTCACAGAAGAAGGGGGATGCATTCGAAACTCAATTTGACGAAGCCATCCTTCTACATCGCATTGGGTGAATTCCAGGAGTGGCACTGTAATGACCGGGTGAACGCTGTCCTCCTTCCCAGGCTACCTGCTGTGCCTTTAGCACAAGAGCAAAAAAATATTTCCAAGATTCTGCTCAACCAATACTCTGGAAATATGAGGGCACCTCTCCCACCCTATGCTGATATCCTGCATCGCCTAATTGCCATTATCACCAATTACTGACAGCTGCAGAGCACTCTCCAGAGGCCCGGGGAATGCTAACTGCTCTGTTCCTCCACTGCTGTGCAAAAGATAACTTCATTTTATTAATTCACAAACAATCAGCAGTTTCTTCTGCCAATAATTCTAGGTTATTGCATCTCTAGTACACAGACATTTATTTTTACTGTACCTGCTGGTCTCGGAGCTGTACTGGCCCTTGCCCACCTGGTTAACAGCACACACCCTGAACTGGTAGGTTCGGGCTGGAGTCAGTCCGCTCACAGTGACACCGGTCATCTTTGGGTCAAGGTTTGATAGATGAACCTTCCAGGGAGAATCTGTTGGAATAATTCACATGTGAAAAAAAAATAAATAAAAAAGATTGAAGCGCTTGTTAAAAGCCCTGCAGAAGTGAGAAAACGCCTCTGACTGCTCCAAGCTCTTTGTGCTTGTTTTCCTCGGAGGAACTTTAGGAAGAAGTTTCTTTTCAGCAGAAGAAACCTTCCTGTCAGCCCACACGGTTCTGCAGATTGCACATTTGTCTACTGGAAAGTGATGCTGCACATGTCATGGCATAATAAATAAAAACTATATTCATTAACATTTTAATAAAAGAGGAAACAAGCATGATAAAGACAGATGGGCTGTGTATTTCACAACCCATCTGCTTGGCAGGCCATCGCAACACCACACCCATGAGCGGCTCTGGTGGAAGGGCTGTAATGAAATTTGCAGTCGGTTTGGAATATCTTCCTACCCAGCTTGCAAGCAGGTGTAGAAGCGTGACTCTCTCTGCCAAATCAGCCCTTTGCTGGAAGACCTGAGAAAGCTTCTCCTGCTAATTCTACACGTCTGCAATTTTTTTCCTAGAGATAGTGCATGGCATTCGGGCTAATCATTTCCTAGGAAGATCCCTTGGTATAAGCAGCGCTGGCAGTACTATAAAACCCTCGTTGTCAGTTCACATACTCGACATACCGAGCTCCTCTGATGCCCAAATTACATTTTCAAGTTTTCAAAGAGGTCAGAAATTAAACATGTTGAAAATTAAATATCTTGACTTCTTTTCTTCCGAGCCTGGTGTCACACATTCTCCCCCGAGTCACGACTGAAATAGTCAGGGAGAGGTGACATTTGGTCTGTGTTGCAACAGTACAGCAATGGAAACAGCCAATTTAAAGATTTGTTCAGTTTTTAAATAATACCAGCTGTTTTCATGCTCCCTGCTCAAAATTACTAACACTCCTGGAAATTACCGAGGAGCTAGCTGTGGATTTTGGCAACGTATCTGTGCATGTTGCTCATCAGAAGTGCATTGCCGCTCCTGGCAGGTCACCTAGATGTCTGCCTGAAAATGAAGATGAGATGTCCCAAATGTGGAAGGCTGCTAAACTTCACACCAAGATGTAAACCACTAATTTAGTGCTTTTCTGGCAGAGTCTTTAGCAAGTTTTAGGTCCTCTGGAGTACGATGCCAGTTGGCCTATAAACGCTGCATCTTCAAATTATTCAAAATACATTTATTCCAGTACAGGCTTTCTGAGGAGACAGACTTTTTAAACAGGAAAAATGACATGGCAGAATCCCGGGAATGCTGGAGAGGGACATTTGCACAGCAGTCAAGTTCCATCCTTGCCAGTTGTCGATGATTTATCAACAGTCACTTTAGCTGCAAGATCTTGACAGCAATTCATCTTAGCCAAATGTTGAAGTTCTTTTAGAAAGACCTTAGGGGAAGATTGGTTGGGAGTTTTTTGCACCCTAGTTCCTTCTGAATTTTATCAAGCTTCTCTTGAGACTTCACAACCAACTGTTCACCTGGTTACAGCCAGAGCACACAACAACAAATCAAGGGAAGCTGAAGATAAGGTGTGGCTGACTTAGTACATCGCCTGAAACAGCTTCCTGAGGAAAATGGAAGAGCAGAGACCAACAAGAGACTGAAACACCCTTGTATGAGCTACTTGGGTAGTGGTCCATTTCCTAGAGCACATCAGTTTCATTTGTTCACTGTTTGTGGAAACACCACCTGAGAGTGCTTAACCCAAGCAGCTCAATGTAGTGAGCAGTTTAATTCAACAACAGGGCCTATTAATCTCTTCAGCACCTTGGGGCTTTGCTCTGTTTATATGCTGCATCTGTAGAATACTTTATTTATTCTTTTTCCTCTCCTGGTGGAAGATAAAAGATCTGGCAGGAAGAGAGATTAAACTGAAAACTAATATAAACGAAGCCTATTCATCTCCTGGGCACTCTGATTCGTGAGGGAAAGCGGTTTGGGGAGGATTTGCTCGCTCGTGGAGCAGTGGAAACAGTAAGTGTGCACAGTACCTTTAAAATTTAAATGTCAAGTCTTTTTTTTTTGACAATCAATAAACTAAACATTTTAAGAGGCTGTTCTTCCTCCTTAAATACGCAACAAAACCCAAAATTGTACACAAGCTCATTTTACCGCAGAGAAGAGCAATTCTGACATTGGAAGCATGCCATGAAATTTTCAACACCGACTCTCTCCTCCTCCAGGGATGACTGTCACTCGCCTGTCCCAGGAAGCCTGGAGAAGCTCCATGGTGACAAAAGACTTGCCAGGTCACACTATTAAATAAGCCTCGGTTAGATTGAACAGACTGTGCTAATCCTTCATTTAACTTAAGCTGCCCAATGTACCCTGGGCTCTGCTCGCTTGTTCCTCCACTGTAACTGCTCCTGTCTGAACAGCTCCCGTGTTTAACCGCCTGTCGTCTTAAGGACATTGGGTATTTTGAATCAACTCTGATTGCCTCTCCAAATGAATTTATTGGAAATGAAGAATCCATCTCACAGGCAACTCTCTAGTTTACAATGTGATTTTGGGAGCTGTAGATATTACTTTTTATTCTGTCTAGTATTTTTGGATGCACTTGTGACACATTGAATGCCCGCTACTCACCAAGAGGCATTTCTTCTGTATTTCCCTATCTACCTCATAATTCTTGCATTAGTTGCAAATGGCTCAAAAATAATTTCTAATTTGATATTACAGATCCGATCTATTGCAGAAAGATGACTTTTACAGGTTTAGATTACGTTTCCAGGGAGTTTGGCACAGATGGGGGTATTGGAATTTGCTACACTTCTGGAATTTACTGAATTCATCTTTTAAATCTTCATGACGATATTGCAAAAAATTCAAATAAAAATTAATGGTTCATCCTTTGTTTGGTAGGACTTCAACAAGGTCTCCCAATAGCCTGAGAAAAAGTATCTTTTAGAACTACCATATATAGATCTGAGTTACAGTCAGAATGACCAATATGGCTTCACTTTGATTTTTGCAAAGATTTATCAATGTGTTCAATTTTTATCATTTGAATATTCCTACCAAATTCACAGTGACAACTCACAGGCTTTAAGTTAAGCACGTAGAGATGCTCTTCATAGCAGCTTTTATTATCTCCTCATTGGCACAACACGATGAATCCGAGTCGTACCATTACATCACACAGCACAGATATCCCAGAATACAATAAAACAAAAATGGGCTTTTATCTTAATTGTACTCAGCAGAATTCTTTAAGTATTAATTCATTTCTTCAGTTAAAAGACTATTCAGAATATTTCTTTATTAATCCCTAAAATCTAAACCTCTCTGGAATTAAATAAGCACATTCCCTTCCAAGCCCAGGAAGGTACTTGACTGGAATTCCTGGGTATATTGCAACAGGGGCTAAATAGGTCATAAAACATCAAAAAATTATATTAATGCAAATGACAGCAATGCATGGTACTATTTATTTGAAAATCCCATTTCAAATGAAGGTTCACACTCCTGGCTCTGTGTGGGCAGGAATACTTAATGACTGTGTTTCCCTGGAACTGTGTTTTTTAAATTAGGTTATAAATTTGCCCCCTAATGTTTAGGGCCGTATGTCTCAAGTCACCCACAGACATGGTCTACTGTGAATACTTGTAATTTGAGAATTATTGCATTGTGCCAAATACATTCATTTTAAAAATTAGGTGACTTGGTGACTAAAGTCGTTCATATTTCCAGCAATTTATGTGCACGATCTGCCACTGTTTTTTCCCTCTAATTAAAATAAGGTTTTTATATCTCTTTACTGAATTGATATTAATGAAAAGGAGTTGTAATCCACGTCAGGTGGAGCGACACGCCTCTCTCTAATGCAGCTAGTAATTAGGCCCCTGAAATATACACTCATTATTTTGAGCCCTCTTCAGCTATTTCTCTGAAACAGATACCGTTATTATGTATTCATTTCTGATACGTGCTTCAAAACGTACAATGGATCCTAAAGCTATTACAAGATCATTCAAAGCAAAACAGCTAAAAAAAAAAATGAACAAAAGTAGGCTACGTTTTGGCAGCTGTAACTGAAAAGCAAAAACCCACTTATCAAAACTCCCCAGAACTAAGAACAAAAGTCTCCCGTGCAGCTTTGCTAACTGGGAGATGAATGGTAATCCTGCTGTCCCTCCCTCACCTCCCGTGTGTGAAAGCGAAGGGGGACGAGGGAGTCAAGCATCTTGCACTGCTGCTGACAGTGAGAGGCTACAGAGGCCAGCAGAGGAGCTCGGAGGGCACACACCGGCTCCCTGACAGCTGCTCTTTCTGCAGCACAAACAGGACCGGCAGAAAACCTGAAAGGAAGCTTTCTTTGAAAAGCAAAGAGAGATTCTGCACAGTCATATCAGACAGAACTATACCCACACAAGATCAAATGCCAGCTTCGCTCATAACCATCACTCGGGATGAGGGGGAAGAAAGCAAAGGCGGGGTTTTCCAGAGGAGGAGGAGGTCTGGAGAAACTAAAGATTAACTACACACTACTGAGATCAAAATAACTCTAAGAAACAAACACTTCAAGAAAATAAAAAACAAAACAAGACAGTGACAATACGCAGACATTAAAGTCAGCTTTGCAAACCAAAGTCACTGTTGACATTGTTCCACTATTCTGTTGGCATCTGCAAAGCTGAGCGATAATACATGAAATGAGAGAGAGCAGCAACAGCAGAATATTCAAGGGTTTAGATTTCTCCCTGTCCTACTTCTGTGAACAACCATTTAAAGACTGTACATAAAAGCAAAGTAAATAAAGATAAAGATGAAAACTGAAAGGACAGCGAGATCCAGAACATTTCTGGGAGTTAAAATGCTCAGTTCACAACAGTCCCGGTCTGTGTTTGGTTTGCACAGCTGCAGGCTTGCTGAAGTACATATACCTATGATTTGTGATAATGAGGCTCTCAGTGGTAGATTGCAATGCCATCAGCCAAAATTATTGGATCTATCATGGAGCGAGAGAGGGTTCACAGGATCCTGGGGAGTTCTGAGGGACTGTCTGCGTGATTTCTGGAGAACTAGTCTTGATTTTTGCTGAGCCTTCTACAGATTTCAGTGAATTATAGCATCTTCTAAAGATTTCAGTGAATTATAGCATCTTCAGAATGATGGCACTAGTTCTAGCTGTTCTCTGCTAGAACAACTGCAAAGCATCCTTGCTCGAAATGCACTTGAAGACCTTTCAAACCTCTGGCACCAAACGAGCCCCCTCCTCTTTTAGTGGCTCTTCCCAATCCATGCAGCCCAGCACAGGACCCAAGTGCATATGTTCTGCCAGTCCTGCGCTGTCTCTAGGCAAATACAGCTCTGGTACCTTTGCAGCGTGTTCCCAGGCTGGGATTTTATTAGCTTGTCTTTGTCAAAGCCATTGGGAAACATAAAACACAAGGGTAACGTCCTGCAAAAAGGCAGTTCCTGGCCTGGAGTCAATAGGAGGGGAAGGAGAGAAGAGTGACAATAAAAAAAGGTGGTGGTGATAAAAAGGTAGAGAGGGGGTGTGAGTGCAGAACACTGAATATTCTGAGTCATTTGGTACAAAAAGAGTCTTTGCTCAAAAAGAACTGTTTTAAGGACAGCAGCCCTGGGCATGGCTTGGGAATTCTGCTAGAATTAGAAAACTGCACTTTGCTTAACAGATGTCAAGATCATCAGTTCTGGGACCTCCACACCGAAAACTTACGCTCTCCAGGCTGCAAAGCAAAAGGGTTGTATGTGATCTGAAGCTCAAGTTTCATCTCAAGCTCTCTGTGTGGCAAAACAAAATGCTACTCTCTGGATAATCAGAAATCAAGACTGCTTCACATTCAGTTATGCAGTGGCTAATTTCCACATGTCAGAAAAAGTGATGCTCTTAATTTTTTCATCAAGAATCAATTGTTAGACTTGGATTTCCAGCTCCTAGGGTGATAGAGATTAGCAAGTATTGCCAAGGTGACCAATTTCCATATAACCTCATCTTTCCATCAACTCCTACAGAGGCATTAGCAGTGTCCCTGAATAACCTTGCAAACCGAGAGCCACCAAGGACCAGACGTACAGCATGAAAAAACCTTGAGACATGGCAATTCACAGTGACCGGGCTTGTAACCCATTAAGCTAGATATTTGGCTATCTTACACTTAAGTGGCCTCAAATACCTATCTAAAAGAAGGGCGTAAAATGATGACCTAGAAAAAAATATGAACCCATACACAGATAAGGTAGTTGCTCCTACTGACATCCGAATTTGTTCCTCTGACAGACCATCAGCTCCTTATACTACCATCCTGCCTGCATTTTTATGGTAAAATTTGGGCTCTAAACGCATCAGGACATCTACAAACACAGACCAAAAGACAACAATGGGAAGAAATAAAATAAGATTGCTGCTGTTTTACGTATGTCG
This sequence comes from Syrrhaptes paradoxus, assembly GCA_013400615.1. Lineage (NCBI taxonomy): Eukaryota > Metazoa > Chordata > Aves > Pterocliformes > Pteroclidae > Syrrhaptes > Syrrhaptes paradoxus. The sequence continues at coordinate 227,709 of VZTO01007615.1, forward strand.
GATAGAAGCCCTGAGGAACGAGCTGTTGCATCTCAAGTCTGGCTGGCAACGATGGAGGTGGAACAAAGGCTTTCCTGTCTAACAACTCCACTACCTCCGGCCTCTTTTCATCATTTTGTCATCGACTTTCAGTGTGCAAATGGTTGAGTGTAAAAGCCAGGGCTTCCCCTTCATGCACACTGTCTCTCATTCTAACCTTTTGCGAGTAGCTCTGGTGAAAGGTGAGTCTGAAAGAAGCCACAATAGTTAAGAACATGAGGTTGAACATGTTTGACTTTACTCACTGTTCTCAGAGAGCTCCACCATGTAGTAGAGAAGAGGGCTGTTCCCATCAAAGGGGCGCACCCAGGAGAGCATCACACTGCGGCTGTACGAGGAATTTAGAGTGGCCACGAGATTCTGAGGGGAATGAGGCAGCTCACTGTTAAGGAAAAGAGAAAGGGAGAAAAAACAGCACAGAAAAATCAATCTACATTTCATTCAGCTACAGTCTTGCGGGCAGTTAAAGGCACACAACATTAGACACGTATGATGATAGATACAAAACTACCAGCAGCTATTGTACAATTAAACAAACGAAAAACGTCTCTGAATTCTTCACAATTTTCTCCTGTTTGGAAAAAAAAATAATTTATGCTGAAAGTCCCAAGGCTGATGCTCAGAACAGCTAATGGAAATCTGCTAAATGTGGCAAAAAGCCAGTTTTCGTACTGTTTTTGACTGACACAAGTTGGTCAATAAATTTCCTCTCTCACTTTTTCCCCCCTTCTTACAATGATGTCCTAGCAACATGACAGCAGTAATACATATAAACAGCAAAACACATGGGAGATATGATTTAACGTGGAATTTTTCATACTCAAGGAAGCAGAAGACATTGACACTATCTGTACAGAGCTACTAATCAAAATTACCATATGTACTCTTAGGCTACAGAGCAGCTTGATTTACTCATGGATTCAGGGTTATCCTGTCATGGGTAGAATCCTTCTTTCCTATAATAAGGATTTTTTTGGAAGCACCCAACCAGAAAATGTAGTGAAAACGCCTGCAGAAACCCCATGGAAATACAAAATGAAACATGAGAAAAACCAAAAATAAAACAGCAGCTCAATTAAAACGTGTAATTTCTCTGCATCAAGGCAATTTGTGGAAAAACATTTCATTTGTACTCATTGGGTGAAAGTCAGAGGCTACATGGTGCAGCGAGAAAACTAAATTTTACTACATCCCTTCAACACTGAACTGCATTAAGTGATCAGAGCCCTTCAGCCATTCACTCCGAGCGTGATTTCTGCTCCTTATCCTTCTGTTTCCTAAGGAGGACAAGGACCTCAGACAGGGAAGGAAAAGCAAGGAGGATCAGTCTTCACCTGTTCAATCTCTTGCTCCTCCCCAGGAGAGCTGAGGGTACCCCTTCCTCAGCACACACCCCCGCTAACTCGCTCCGGCCAGAGCAGAAAGCCACAAGGCTACTTCAAGTGCTTAATTTAAAAGTGCAGTAATTTCTGGTTGTAATATATCACACTACTGAAGGCTTACAGTTATTTAAAAACCGCAACTGCTTAGCCACTCGCAAAAGTAAATACAGACTCTGGCTTTAAGCCAGAACAATAAACGTGTCCTGGATTTGGGTTTCTACTGGAAGATCAAGGAGCATATGGAGAGCCAGGCAATAGTTTTATTATTTTTCTGTTAAAAATGTGTAGGCTTTTGCTTAAAAAAAAAAAAAAAAAAAAAAAAAAAAAAAAAAAAAAAAAAAAAAAAAAGGAAAACACACAGATATTGAGACACCATAAGTGGAAGATGCTCAACTGGAATGGTTGGTGGTAGGCTGGAATGGTTGGTGCTTCCTAAGGCTAAAACCAAGACTCAGCAACCCATCTTGTCTCACCTGACTTTAAATGCCTAACCAGAGATCAGCAGCCCGGCCACGCCAGGGTCTTCCTGTAGTAACCATGGAATGACACCTCAGGCTGTGATTCAGATCTTAACCACATTAAATCACCCAAGACACCTTTATTGGGAAGAGGTGAGGATGACTATGTTCTCACTTAGGTCTGGGCATACAGCAACCAGGCTCCAAACTTTTGGTGCACAGACAGCTAAGGCATGGCCACTGTTGGGCTAGAAGAACATCAGGTAGAGGGAAGAGTATGTACGTGAAGTGTGGAGTGGCCATTTACCCACGGACTAGAGGAGTGTGCTACTTAATTTTGAATGAAACATTAAATTATAATAAACGTTAAACCTGCACTACAATTTCTCACTATGTCCTAAGGACGCTGGTTGGAAAAGCATTTTTGTGATTAAGCAGGCAAAGGAGATCACTGAAGGAAAGAGTGAAACGTCTTGTTGTGACACGGCTCACAGAAGTCCCAGTCCCCATTCCATTTGTCACCAGGCCACATGGGGAAGGGCTCAGAGACAGGCTTTGGCTTCAGCTTCTTCCAGAAGATGATGCTCACAGGGAGCAATGGAGGGATGGCTGAGGGGGAGCTCACAGCAAGCTTATCCCCATGTAACTCCTTTTCTGGGAACTAAATAAACACTCCTGGAATATATTAAGGATATTTTCAGCATGTGAATTTACTTGTTCATCTTGTTTCCCCATACATGCAGAAGGGTTGAATTAAAGGCTCATTTGACGACAGAGGCTACACGACAGACTCCACAGCTCAGTCCCTTTTTCTCAGGGCACAAGTCTCAGGAGACTCCTGGAAGAGGGGACATTCCCTTTTTCACGGTTTTAAAACACAAACCGAGTTTAAACACAGGCAGGGTTTATTTTAGGATTTGGGTTTAGATGATTGTTCTCTTAGATTGACACAAAACGGTAATCAGCCATCCGCGTGAGGGAAACGGGCACTTTCTGTTCAGAGATCGAGCAGCGCGAGCCGCAGCAGCGTACACCCATCTCCTCTAATATCATATTCTTTAGCCATATGTGTCCACACCGAACAGCGACAGATGGTGCTTACGGATCTAAATCCCTCAAGGCAGACAGAACAAGTGCCTAAGAAACACACCTGGACAGAAATAAATATTTAAAACTACAAAGACATTTCAGCACAGAAGTGCACTTCTCTCTTTGTGCTATACAAAAGCAGAGATTAATAAATAGTAACTCCTCCTTTAGCAAGCACTTACACTTTGTCCCCTTCTCATCTGCTACCACGTACTGTGTGGAAGGGATGATAACACGGACCTTTACCACCATCATGAATATTCACATTCCCAAAAGACATCATTGCTTCTTTTTTTCCCTTTAAGAGAACGACTTTTCCTTGCTGCTAACACCCCAGAAATCATCGCAGGGAACGGTAATTCCAACCCTTCTTCAAAATGAGAAGAACCTCAGACTAGAACTGCTCAAGACCAAGAAAGTGGATGAGGCTTAGGACAATAACACACAGGGCAGAGAACAGACACTGGAAGTTTAATTCCAGCATTATCTTTCTTTTATTCACTGAAGACAGGAAATACATGAAATGTTTTTTCAACATAGGATATCCTAAGACCTCCCTCCTCTAATGCTGAATAATTGCATGGAGGCAAGTTTTCCATAACTTATTTTGTATGACAGCAACATACATATATGGACACTTTTGAATATGTAACTGATAGATAAGCCCAGTGTTAATGGGATGGCCACCAAGGTGACCTGAGGGGGCTCTGACAAAGCAATTAAAATAGCCGATTGGCAGGAAAAGAACATGAAGTCATTGTGACAATCCTGGAGAGAAATATTAGCCAGTTGCAGATGATACACGTTCAAAACAGAAGCTTTAATGTTTTGAGTCAGCTCATCACTGCCAGAGGGCAGCTGAAAAATTCACTCAGCAAACACACAAAGCGTTTTATAAAATTAGCTAAAAGCAGACTATTTGCTGAGGGAAATAAACCAGACATGGTTTGGAGAGATTTCTGAGAAAAATGGTCCAACAGCAGGTAATTAGAGAGATTGTGACTGAAGAGGGGATTACTAAAAAGGCAAGGGAGATTAAACAAGTTTTCTTGTCAGTTTATAAAAAGCCCTGCTCCTGTTTCATAAATGATTTCCTAAACCAGGCCCACCACACCAGTCGGACCCAGGAGCAGGTGGTTCATCCGTTGGACCCAATAACACAGGAAGAAACGGAGGCAGGAAGCCTAACAAAGCACCCAGCCCTGATGGCTTTGCTCATACAACCTTAGAATGTTTCACATTAAGAAACACATAACTGGTTGCTCAGGACTCCTCAGTTTCTCTTGCAAAAGAATCCTCTTCCACTTCTAAACACAGGAAGGATTCCTGCAAGGCATACACTAGCTTTGAGGCTTTTTGTCTCTCGCAGACCTCTAATGAGGACGATTTTTGAAATTAAAGGTTTGCAGATTTATTTCCCATTTCATTCTGGTGGTCACCACAAGCTCAAATTTACAAACGACTTGGGAAAGGGTTTTGATTTTTATGTTTTCCTTTTGCTAGAAGCACCCACATATCTGATATACCGTCAATGATGAACAGACACAACTGTGTTTCTGAGCATATTTCTGGGCGTACCAAGCGCATTTAGACACAGCAGTGAGCCCTACTTCTTGGACGACATCTCAGAAGAGAGCTTGGAAAAATAAATAGAAGTTTTCTTTCTAGTGAGGAAGGAATAATGTATTTTCAAGTTTGACATCCTTCCTGTTTTTAATCCCCACAGAAAGGAGAAGACGTGGGCTATTGGAGCCCGGGGATATGGGAACCATATGAAGACAAATTTGTAATGAGGCATAATTTTAATTTGTTATTCTCTATTGGTCTTACTGATTTTATTTTTAGTAATCAAATGAATTTTATAGGATTTATTGGGAAGAAATTGGAAGAAGTAACAATTACAAACAATCTAGTAAAAAAGGCATCAAAATTCATGCGTAAATGATTGAGAAAGGCAATACTGTGCATTCCTGGCAGCCCACTAGGTTTTTTATAAGCGGTTAGCACCCCTCTCCTGCTTTTGAAGGAGACAGAACAGTTCTTTCTCTGGTGAAAGAGAACTGAAAGATGAACTTGCAGCCAGGAATAAATTGTCTATTTTTATACTACATTGTCCTCCCTATATTTTTGCATAGAGAAAGCCTAGAAGATTTTACTATATGTTGTGACATATCAGAGGCTTATACAGGGCTTTGATTTTCCAACAATGCAGCATCTCCATACTGTTCAGTCACATTCATACAACAAAGGGATTCTTTAGTATGGACTGGAGACAGGCTGATATTGAGCAGCAGGTATCATCAGGCATAGATAGTCATAACTCCGCTTATTTTATATACACTGAAAATCTCTGGGATATTTTGAGCTGGAATCAGCAGAGTTTCTCATCAGGTGAGTGAGGCACTGTGATAACTCAGCTTATGCAGCTTCAGGAACAAGTGTTTTTTTCCTCTATAAGTATTTCAGTATGGTATTTACAGCACTATAAAAGTAAGCTGAAGTAAGCTAGATGAAGCCAGCATGTTTCATAACATAAAATTATTTTTAGGATCAAATCCTGTGACTAGGAGGAGCGCAAGAGAAGTGCAAGATCATCGTCAAAAGACCTGAACATGTTTCTCTATTGGCAGCCGCGAAGCTCTGCTAAAAAGAAAAAAAAGTAGGTGAAAAATTAAAATCTATCTCTTGTAGAAGAGAAACATCACTTGCAAATGTTTTGCCCTGTGCAAATCAAATCAAGTGATGTACATGAAGAATAAACACATTTAGGGGGAAGACAAATGAATGAATAGAGTATCTTGACTAGCAATTAGTTTCTGTGCCCAAGTACCATCAGTGCAAAATTGATGAGCAAGGTAACCTTTGGCTGCACTTTAGCAAGTTCTTCATTAGTTTTCTGGCTTTCCTTTTCAAATATTTTTTTTTCTTTGTAGACATGCTGAGAAAAATAATCCATCCTGCTTGCACTATCAATGCATACCATGCTGTGCTATCAGCGGATCTTCTTCTAGGATGAAACAGTCCCTTCTTCCCCAAGCCTGTCTTACGCCATGGGGGGGACAAAGGAAGAAGAAGTTTTCTTTCCTTCTTTTCATGGATTGGAAAACCAGACCACTCAGAGATTAAATAACTGAAGGTCATCCTGAAGGTCAATGGTTTTGAATTGAATCCGTTTGAACAGAAATCAGTAATAAACTTATTTGTGCCTTTGGAAATTTCTCTTGACATGCTTGGAGGTAGAGGAAGGACATGTGCTGGTTTCTGGGGGAAAAAAAGTGGTGAGACAATTGGAGCTGTCAGATCAAGCGAGGTAGGCTGGGATATTATCCGTTGGTAGAGTGCTCCAGTCTGTAAGGGGCTGAGAGGCCTCCTTTGAACATTTGTCTGACATTAGTGGTACTCAAGGCACTGAAGTGTAAGTGCTCATCGATGGGAACGTACATGCCCTGTTTGTTAATGTTCTGCACAAGAGAATTATCTGGGAGAATAGGGAATGTTATAGCTCTGTCATTCGTATATGAGCTAGAATTTAATTTAAGCTTTACTTCAGACCTTTCCCTTCCTCGTATTTTCTTCTTCATTTCACTTCTGTTGTATCATGTATCTCTATTTCTCACAGATTTGTGCTGCTGAGACAAACAATAATGATGAAAGCTGCAAAGGAACGCCATGGCTTTTGACATTATTACTTTGAAATAAAGTGTCACAACTCAGGGTATGATTGAATGACTTATCAGTCACTGAAGTCCTCTGAAAGAGTGGGTCCAATACATTTCTCTAATTCCTCCAGGAAAAACAGGTTAAACAGCAACAGAATGTCTGAGGAAGCAGAGATACAGGACTAAGCCATCCCAACGCACAGCGAGCCAGCCAACACAACGGGAACAAGCTGGGGTGCAAGGAAAGCAGCTTCAGCAACGTATACGAGACGTGTCTCTCCCAGTTAACTTCTAGCCTGAGTTTTATGGAGTATAAAACTGTTCCTCACTGGTCAGTGGGGAACTGTAAATAAATACATCTGCTGTGCTATACCAGGTTGCATAGAGCATCTTTTCCTACTTAGGATTAAGAAATGGTCGGACCGCTGGAGACTTCAGCACATATTTATAGCCTTGCTTCAGAGTCCAGGTTTTAACATTCTTTTCAGTTTTTCCTCTATAATTTTCTGCCCACTATTCAAAAACCGCCTCAGAGAAAATCAAGTATGGTTACACAGCAGCAATATATTCTGAATTGTCTTCTGCTCTTGGATTCAGACCAGCAGTAAAATGCACTCCGGGAGGAGAGCTGAGGAGTGCTTAATTAGAGAAAGAACGTATGACCGCTCTCTGAAAATGGGCATCTGATCTAGGCTTGGCACTGTCAGAATAATGCTGTATCAAACAGCCCTCTGCATAGCAAATCTCGGAGGTGAACTCATTACACTGCCAACAGCAGAAGTTGCCATCTTCTCAGAGAGATCAGGCATGACTAGCAGAAACAGACGCAATTTGAGTTAAATTAAAGCATGCGGCACTACTCAAATAAATAAAAAGTCTACATAAAACATTGCCTTCTTATGCATTTCATCTCCTCCACACACGTACCAAAACCACAGCTGCTTTAGTGATAAAAATAAAATGGAAGTGCACCTCACCTCAGTGGAACAACAGAAATAGAAAATATGGAACCCCATAATGCCATTTTTATAATCCTTTTTTCAGAATTGAACTGCACTTTAAACATTTTCTTATTTTTAAAGATCCTTAGGAATAAACTGAGGTGTACATAAAAATATTTTTCACCTGAAAAACTCTGTATAAAGAGAATGCAAGAGTAAGCAATGCCTGTCTAGGGACCAGCTATTCTGATATATGTTTGACAGCGGAAAAAATACTAAAAGGAAGAAAACATTTTCTTATAACCTTGGCATCACAGCGCAGCACCTGGGCTTTATGGAAAAGCCTTACAGCATGGGATGACAGAAGGACTCGGATTGGAAGGGACCTCCAGAGGTCTCTGGTCCAACCTCCTGCTCAAGTCAGGGTCGGCCATGAGATCAGACCAGTTTGTCCAGTCTAGTCTCAAAAACTGGAGACAGTATTCCAGATGTAGACTAATAAGTGTCAAATAAAAGAGGGCAATCATGTCCATCAGTCTACCACACTCGTGTTCATACAGCCCAGGATGCTGTCAGCCTTTTTGTGCTGCCAGGGCACACAGCTGGTTCATGTTCAGCTGCTGTCTACCAAGATCCCCAGGTTCTTTCCAGCAGAACTGCTACCAGCCAGTCGGCGCCCAAACTGTCCTAGTGCAAAAGGTTCCTCCTCCCCTGATGTGGGCATTGCATTCGTCCTTGCTGAATTTCATAAGGTTCCTGCCGGTCCTTTCTCAGCCCCTCTAGGTCCCTCTGAATGGTGGCCCTGCCCTTGAGTGTATCTCAACCCATTTTGTACCACCTACAAATTTAGGAGCCCGCACTCCAACACCTCCTTCAGATCACTGATAACGACGCTGAACAGGACATGTTCAATGAGATTCCCCTGCAGCAGTCCACTTCCTACTGGCTTCAGGCAGCTACAACGTCTTAATTCTTGAGCTCAGGGATACACCCAACCAGATGGACATGGACACATGGTTATCCAGAGAGATGCAGTTACTTGGAAGTAACTTCCAAGGCTCCAGTTTCTTGGAAGTCCAAGCAGCATGTCAGCATACAAAAGGGAGGACACATTTCAAGGCAATTTAAGTAGGAACGAGTCTCACTTAATTTCCCCTAAAAAATCCCACACCAAAAGTCAAACTTACAGACTCCCCACACCTCCTAGAATAAAATGCTAGAAAAATGCCCAAGGGCATCTGAAACCCAACACAGCATGTATTTAAGATGGAATACTCACATCACTTCTAGTCGAGCCATTCTCGAGTCGTTTCCTCCAGAAGAAATGACCTCACAAGTGTAGTCTCCAATGTCACCCGACCATGTCTGGCTGATGAGGAGGGTCCCATCTTTCTCTACGGTGATTCGGGAACTGCTGGATGGATTTATTACAACACTGTCCTTCTTCCAAACATACCTGAGTATTACAATGCTTCAGTTAATACTTACACACAAAAACTTTAAAACAGATTTATTTAAACCATGTAATGAAATATCAGCTTCTGTAATGATGCATTTAAACAACAGGTCCCTCCAGTTACTTTCAGGAACAATGCCTTCGACAAATTTTAGTTTTAGATCAGTGAACAGAATGAGAAACATAATTGTATCCAAATTACTATGTATTTTACAAACAATACTATATATTTTACATGGGAAAGGTGAAGTACTCATGTCCAAGTTCAAAAGCCCACCTTTGTCAGCACCTTACACTAGAACATTGTACTCTGAAGTGAAGAGCCGAGGTGTTGGCCCACCTCTGCTAACACTGCAATAACCTTAGACAGCCATAATCAGTAACATCTTGAACTGCTGTGACCATGTTTACTAGAGCTCAGCCATTAAAACACACATACCAACATGTCAAAGATGCATATAGCCCACGGTCTTATAATTAAGTATCTCTACATGAAATTTTTACACCTGTATTTCTCTTTCTGAAGTTCTTTCTGCAGCAAACCCTTCCAGCACCCTCCAGGCTGTTCCTTGCATTTTCTTTCATTTGTGTTGCTTTCAAACTACATGAATTTTCATGGTAAATTTATTTTTAAAAGGTGAGCTTCCTCTAAATGCTCTAGCACAAATTTTAATGGTTCAGACACATTCTGTTTTCCTTTACACAGTTAAAGCAGAATACAGCCCCTAGTTATTGACTCATTTCTAAGAACATGGGCATCTCCTGTGTAGCTTCCATGCACCCCAATGTAAACACCTCTGAAATCCTATTCCTTCTCTTTGGCTTTTACTCTCATTAAGTATCAGCTTCTGACAAGTTGGTTTTATTGATAGTATATTAACCTTGACAGTAAAATCATGGAAGGCTATATTGAAGTCATGAAGTGGAACATAGCTCATTGTAAATAATACATAAGGCTGAAATGGAAGATGGGATTTATATGATTAATGATCCGGTGTACAACCTTATAATGCAGTAATCAGGGGTCTGGTGTTAAAATCTGGGGTCCTGAAACTTTTCACCTAATGCTATTCATATAGCTTATAAAATTAAGCTCGGATAAACCACACAAACAAGAACTGACACCACCAACCTGATTGAAATTCTAGGATCATGAGTCGCTTCACATCGCAGAGCGGCCGTGGTTCCTTTGATCACAGTGCTATCCTCAGGAGGGCGAACAATGAAAGTGCGATCTGAAAGGAACACAAGCCATAGTTCAGGTGAAATTACAGCGTTTTGACTTGAGCATTCACTCAGAGAGCAGGCAACCGAACATTTGTCATTCAAAGCAAGCAGGCCATTCCTCTTCAAGTCTTTGCCGTGAAGGCTCCCCTCCCTCTAAGGTCATTGTGTCAGAAGAGGTGGTACGCTGTGGGATGCAGAAAAGCAAAAGCAGCAGAGGGTACAAGTCTGAGTCGGCAGTGATCTGAGTAGGAAGAACACTAAAGTTGTACTAACTCTCACTTGTCTTGTGGTAAGCATCTATGGCAACTCCCTGAAGTCAGAAGGCAGCAAGGATGCTCGCAATGCGTTACGAATGAACCCAAACATATATTTAGTCAGGAAACAAGCTGCACTGTTTGGAGCAGGGAAAACAAAACCAAAAGAACATCTGTGCAAAGATGAATACACTAGAACAATATCCGGAAAGAGAAAACTTAAATGGTTCCCTACAATCTAATCAAAGCCAGGAAAGAGGTTAAAGGAGGAGGAGTTGCTGGTAGCCTGAATTTTCTATATAAGAAAGATATGCTGTTTACTCAAATGTTTCAAAACATCTTCATTCAAGCACCTCCTGGAGACTCAGAACACAATAATTGCTGTAACTACAGCAACCAGATCTGGTGTGAAAGATCTCTATTATGCTTAACACACAGGAGCAGCAGCAGATAGCATCAGCTGAAGCAGGTAGACAACCAGGATGAGTACGGAAGATATGCGGATAATGTTAATCAGTCCCAAATCCCTACAGAGATAATCAGCGTCTACTGAGCTATCTCATACATGCACAAGGAATCATCAGCCAAATCAAAAGCCAACTCGAATAGCATGGAATTTTTAGCATTATTCCTGATGTACCTATGTATGCCTTCCAGCTTTACAATGGTGTTGTTGCTACATGAAGACTGGGTTATACTCACTTTTCCCTCTCCAGGGCAGTGCAGTGAACAGAAACTATCTTTAATACCTATAAGAACCATGCCTCTGACAATTAACGGGAAGGATCTCCTTTACTTCATCCATACACCTGGATGTCATTCAGTTTACAACATCCTGGTATGTATACCAACTCTATATTGCCAAAAAGATATAAATATGATGGCACAAGCACGTTACATTTGCTGCCAGTATTATTTTCAGGTATTCCCAATTTCAAAGGGCAAAATGTTGCTGATTTAACTTGCACAGTTTTGGGATGAACAAATGTCAAATGTGCACCACCTGTGAGCAGCAACTTCAGTAGTTCAAGCACAGGAAAGGAGAGAGGGCCACAACACTTCTGTGTTTATCACCAACACCTTCATCCTTTTTAATTATTTTTAGTCCCAGATCAGGAATCATCATTTCCTACTGTTAGCAGCAAAAACCACGTTACACTTAAATTTAACTCACTTAGGAGTAGCACAGGTGAACCTGTTGGATCAGACTCTACCCCAACAGAGAAACTAAAAAAAAATAGAGATGAAGGGCAAATGGTGAAGGACAAAATCACTTCATGGGTTGCCCTGTGCCGTGCCAATCTGCAGCGTGAGAGGGTAGCTGAAGTCTGCTGTGCTTCTGTTCGGCTTCCAACAGTGCCCACGGCCACAAAGAAATACAAAGGTGTGAGGAAAATCATACCCATTGTAACTGTGGCCACAGCCTTACTAACAGCATGGGCTGGTCTACGCTGCCTGCAGACTGCTGGAGGCAGAAACCAACTGTAAACAGCCTCGTCTACAAGTTACAAGGTCGGATTTGGAATGAGAGATTCGCCAAGGCAGAACCTGAGTAAAACTGTAATTGTGACCGAAGCTTTATTTAAATGCACTTCCTTTCACTAAATGTGGAAGTTTATATGCATAATTTTACAAACAAAAAGGATATTTGTGATAGGTTTCCTAAAATAGATACATTATTCCTATTAAATCATACAAGTATCTCTATTAGCTAGAAAAGCATAATTACTTATGAAAATTTCCTGAGCATACAACAGAAACTGATTAATACTTGATTAAAGTCAGACTTTAAACAAAGCATTATCCTTACTCCACACTGTCAGCATCACAAAAGCGTTCAGAGCTCCTTCAGAGTTGACTGCACAGCACGTATAATTGCCGGCATCCTGGAGGAAAACGGGTGTTATCTGGAGCCCTCCAGACTCAAGCAGGATGAACCGAGGAATCTGAACTGAGCCACTAGCTAAGGTCTGGTTTCCTGAAACACAGAAGGGAAAAACCAACGTGATGAGTGTCACACCACCCGCACGGATTAACCGCTGCAAGGCTGCTTCTTCCAAAAGACTATTGCAGACTAAATGGACCTAGAGAATCTCAGTGATAGGAATAGACAAGAAAACAGGGATTACAGCTTTTCCACAATTATTTAATAACTGGTTACCTTTCTTCCAGGAGATGGCAGGTTTTGGAGCCCCTGAAACTTCACAGGTTAGCACTGCGGTCATCCCCTCTGTAACCGTAGTGTCCTCGGGAGCCTGGATAAATGCTGGTTTAATGTCTAGAATCAAAAATTTAAAGAACTCAATGCAGCTGCAATCAGAAAGTTCCTTTACCTATCATCATGGACTACTTCACATCCACTTTTATAGAGCTGATCATGGAGAAGGACATGACAATAACACATGAAAACCTTTCAGCGGTGACTGTAACCTTTCATTATTCATCTCCTAGGAATTGGCTAATTCACTTTATTACCTCCACGGAAAATAAAAATCTATCAGTGCTTGTACATGTACAAGTAAGATGGCTTACAGAAAGAGGAAGATAAAGCTGAAAATGAGTGTTTGGGGGGAAGTTGAGAAATCTAGATAAACAAAACTATTTTCTTTCATCTCCATAATAGGGTTCTTTAAGATGAAAAGCAACTTGAGAAAGGCATTAACTTTGAAACTTAAATGTCAGCCAAAAGAATTTAGAACCTGAGTCTTATCCAAGACATTTTCCAAGTTTCTTTCTCTCTTATTTTCCTCCAGTTGCATTTTATTACTTTTTTTTTTTTCTTCAGCAGCTTCCTGGATATATATTGAACTGGAGCTGATCTATTTTTGAGGCCAGCAGGAGTTCTGGTCAGTATGTGTAAACTGCTTTTGGGCCAAAAATCAGCTTCCTGAAGAGGAGTTTGAGTATTATACAAATGCCTGTTAATAATGGCTTTTAAAAGAGACTACTAGGATTTGTAGTCCTTCCACAGAGAAAAGTGTATTTCATTAACAAAACCATTTAATCAGACATTTTGGGAAGAAAAAACAAAAAGCCCCGACATTTAACCTGAACTAACTTTCTTTCCCCTGCTAAATGTAGTTGTAGACAAAAGGCAGATAAAACGACAGCATGCACAACCATGAAGCAGGAGCTCAGATTCAGAACAGAATCACATTACAGTAGAACTAAATTATTTAAGTATAGAGGAAAAAGAAAAGTATTTCACAATTAACCTCTTTTTTCACTAAGTTCTCCTTTTGTAGAATGAAATAGGACAGTTCACCTCGAGCCCCTAATGTCATGGAAAGTTTTTCTACAGGTTTCAGCCGATCGTGTTCAGTCCACAGAGGACATTTTGGGGTTCCTTACAGACAGGGCGGCTACACCCGATGGAAATCAAGATTTCGCGAGTTGAACGAAACCAGCCCAGAGCAACGGAGAAATCTGATGGATGTAGGGTTGCCTACAGGAATGACAACTCATTGATCTCGTACCACAGCTCCTTACTCACTGGTTACATCCAGGTAGGTGTACGTCTGGATCTCCCCAGCTTTGTTACTCGCAAAGCACTGGAAGATTCCAGCGTCCTGAGGACGCAGCGCGTGGATCCGGAGCCCACCGCTCAGCAGCACTTTGTAGCGAGGGTTTTCCAGCTTGCTGAGAGGAACAGAGTCCTTATACCAAGTCAGGGTGGGAATGGGAACACCTATTAAAAAAAAAAAATAATTTCACTATTAAGTTTTTGCAAAACATGTTTTAGGTAGTCAAAATACCCAGCACTGTTAGTGTCATGTCCCTGGTTTCCCATCCTTCTACACCAATTATTTATATTTTTACAAGCTGCTTTTGATAAGTAGAGGCTGCATTTTACATTATCAATGGTAATAATACACTGCAGAACATTTGGGAATAAAACCAGCACGCAGTGAAAGGGAGAATGTTGTGAAAAACATGTTATCAAATTACTCTCTTCACCCAATCATATTTCATGCTACTACAAAATAAGATTTAGAGCAATTTCACGTTGAAAGCCAGAACCATGCTACTTAAACAGCAGAAGTGTGGCGATGCAGCAAGTCTAAAAGACTTCCATCCCAAATAAGATTCTTCTGTGCTACTGTAGCTAAGATGTCAAAATAAAAAGGAAATGGCAAATTACACATGAAAAAAAATGAAGTGCTCACATGGCTGTATTTGAGTCCTAATTTAGCAGCTTAGTTTAAGCTGATGTACAAACAGCATCTTGCCAACAATGGGATAGCTTTAACTTATTATTATTATTATTCATCTCAAGCTTCACCTGTTATTTGAAAAATGCAGACATTAGGAGAAACAAAAATCCTACCCTAGATATAACTTACAGTGCCATTTATTCCTGTTTTCTTTCATGTGCGTGTTCTACAAACACTGACACAGTTATTTCACACATATTTTTGCTGCAGTCACATCCCAGCCAGCTGGGATGAAGTGGCTGTAAATTCAGTCTATACAAATAGTGCGGGATCCTCCTTTCGGAGAATCGGCATCTTCGGGAGATGTCGGGAGCCTAGAACAGTCAGACACAGATGTTCTCATCCTGCTCCTCACATCAGACCATGTTTTATCTTTATATCCCAGAAATCCCCAACCGATCCCATGCTGGGGGCCCTATCCGAAGCGAAGCAGATATTTTATGGGGTTGGATATCACAGGATCACGAGGGTTTCAAGCTGATTTAAGTTATCTCAGCCCCAAATACAGCACTTTCATACATCGGTAGCTATTTTTGAACACATATCACTTGAAACCTCAGAGCTTCACATTCTCTTGCAATAAGGTAAGGAACTGTGGGCTCAAATCCACGGGTGCGTGAAATCTGCCCGAACAGAGAAAAGCAGGGTATCGCAGAAGCATTAAGGATGGGATGTCAGACGATAAATTTCACTGCAACGTTGGCAACGACTTAAGGTACTCAGAGCAAAAGCATCACTGGAAGATCCATATTATCATCATTATCATTTTAAAAATCCCAAAGTTAAATACTGTTCTATTATACTTCCATTCATACCTTCTCTCCATGTACTCACTCTCCTGATACAGAGAAACACTGTATTAACTGCTGGAAAGAATGTACAACCAACGTGTGGAAGGATGGAAAACCAACATTCAATTGCTGCAGTTCCTTTTATAAACATGTCTCATTTACTACAATCACCTCTGATGCTTTTATTCTGCTGATAAAATAAAACATACTCATAATCTAGAAGGTAATCATCTCAGGAAGAAATCCACTATGCAGAGTGCATTGTCTGATAGAGAATAGACAGAGTGTGGTCGCTTGCAATAGGCATAATTTAAATTTCATACAACAGCCCATATACAGAATTAGTGTAAATTTCAGTGTTCAGAATTCTCGGTGAGAGTGTTATTCATCTCTTGAAAATCCTCCTGGGCAAATACAAATTATCACTGAGTAATGAAGTAACAGATGATGCAAAATGGAATAGTTCTCCTGATGCTGAGAAGCCTGGAAATGATTTCAAGTTTAAATAATAGCAACTCCATTTTCCCACACATTAGACTTGATAGGCACCTAGGAAATAATGCAATCCTGCATTCAGTACACTCAAACCTTTAACACCGGTGTCATCCCATAAATCCCATTCTACTAACAGTATTAGCAAACCTTCTAATCCTGTAATCACTGGGAGATACACCTTCCTATCACCGGCTCAGCTGACAAACTGAATACTACCGTCTCTATTTTTCTACATTTCGGTTACGGATATCTTCCTCTACTCAAAGTTATGAGTCTGAATAATAGGATCTTATCTAAGCACTCCGATGCCTGTCAGCAGCATTCATTTGGGCTTTAGTGATCTTCCCAGAGAGATTTGTCTTCCAAGTTGTACACATTTTCTTTTATCATTTTGCTACCTTTTTGGCTATAAAAACAGTTAAAACCAGCTTCTTTTCTTCTCCCTCTCTCCTACCCCACAGCTTTTCCTCTCCCCACACCCCCAAAGGAATTTTGCTGCTTTTCTTCTCGAAACACTTCTGGTGAAAAAATCCTGAACAGAAGAAAACACTTTCAAGACCTTTTGGATTATACCTTCCCAAGCAGCATCCGTCCGACCTTACTGTTCAAGAGATTACAGAGTGGCCTGAAAGACTAGTAATAACAAATAAAATACGCTTATTTCTCAGCATGTATGCAGCACTGTTCATTTTTCACTTGCAAATTAATCGAGTCTTACGGAGGAGAAAGGAAGGCAGGAATCTGAGACGCTGGTTCTGGCTTTGCCACTTTCTCTGTAACCTTGGGCAAATAATTTATGCAATCCGAGGCTCAGTTTCCCCATCTGTGGAACAGATGCTTGACTCTTTGCCAAATTTAACTTCTTTAAGAACCTGGATAAAAGACTCGAAATATTCACTGTGTCATTTTTGTTATTTATTTTTTACAGCCTTCTCGAGATCCCAGTGGGCTACTGGGGAATCCCAAAAGCATCTTTCCATCTCCTTGTCTAAACAGGTAGAACTAAAGTCCAATTAACTGCTCTCCCTAGACACCACCGCCGCTGCCTGCAGCTCTAAACTTTCTATAAGCAAATAAGAAAAAAGCATTTAAAGGAAACCTGCAGCAAACGCAGACAGCATCAGCGACTGCTGAAAGATGTACAGCAGAGCGCGGTTACTGCGCAGTCCGATACGCTGAAACTCCATTACAGGCAAGTGTAAAGCTCGTCTGCGCAAGCTGCAATTTTATTTACAGTGAATCTCTGCTTATACTGTGAAATTAATCTGTCTCCCACACGTTCAAAGTGCACCAGGACTTGGCAAACGGGCTTTGTGCGCAGAACCTGATGGGGCTGGGGAAATGCAATCCGTCTTCCTCTTTGTAGCAAAGGCACGGGGTGGCTTTGCTGTTCCCCCAAAGCTTTATTCCAGCTCGGAGCAGGCAGACAGCAACCTTCATTTACCCTCTTCTTCAATGCTGGCAATTGCCAGATTTTGTAATAATGCATCAAAAGTTCTCTGTGTTTAATACCAGCACCTGCCCCTTACAACTCAGTGTTACAGATACTCAGCAAAATAATCCACGTGAAGACAGGTTTCCATGCTCCTGCGTAATATTCATCAGTAAATCAGATGTGCACTAGGAGAGATCAGCAGAAATAAAGAGTTTTGTCCGGTAAGGGTTCCCATGTCTCCAAGAAGACTTCATCTACCAAGAATCATCATGAGTGAGTGCCTATTAATCCCCTTGGGAGCTAAACTGGTCAAAGGAAGAGCTTTGGTAGAAGAATGAGTTAGAAGTCAACCTCTTCTCTCCCTGATTCCTTCCGGTTTTGATGTTTTGCTCTTTTATTTGTTTGGTTTTTTGCAACAGATGAAAAAAATCTGAGACAACAGATAAGCTTTTTCAGTGACAATGAAATAGTGAGATAGTCCAGAGATTCATCAAATAGTTGTGTAGGATTTTTTTTTTTTTTTAATCTCATGCTGTTTTTAAACTCAATTTCTCTAATGATACAACACTTAGTCTTAATTCTGCTACTTGAAAAATCTTTTCCAATACAAAAATGCCAATGTTTGTCGTATTGAACGCTGAAACAAAGTTGGTGGCATGTGACTGAATAAATGTCTATCTCGTCACTTTTCCTTCCTTGAAATTGTCTCGTCTTGGATGCTCAGGCACAAAACGCAAGAACAGCCCAAGGACAAAATGCTATTTCCACCTTCTCAGCTCCAGTAATCTGTGCATTAGCTATTTCCTGAGCCAGAGGCTGCATACGCACGGCTACGTGTAACAGTCCTTTCTGGATTTTTCATCCATATATTTTGTTTTTCTAAATATTTTTTATTTTGGATCTTAACTACTGCTTGGACCAATGACCTCCACAGTTTATGATTTCTCAAAAAGTACTATATTTCCTTTATCGTACATCTCCTACATGAAAATTTAGCTGGGTGCACTGAGATACAGAACCACCTTCCCCTACGGCACTCACCCTGCAGTCCTGTTTCACAAAGTACTCAATCAATTTGATTTTTCATTATCCAAAATCCATGGCAGACCTCTAATTATACCACTCCCACTTTTATGTAGCTTTCCTAGTTTTTCTACACCCCTCTCTCCAGTAGAGTGAGCAGACCTGTGAGCAGTATTTGAAGTGGAGGTGCTGCCCCATGGATTCATACAGTGGCATTCTCTTATTTTTTCTCTATTCCTGTCTTCCTAGTACCTAACACCTTGAACCACGGCTTGGCACTGAACTGCTGTTTTCAGAAGATGTACTTTTCTGCATAGCAATGGGTAATTTCATCTCTGTCAATAATTTAATCTGCCAGTTTATTGTCGAGTCAGTTCAAATCATCAGAACCTTCTGCGACTCATTTGTGGTCAGTTTTAACGTTGACTCTTGAATAATTTTATATAATGAGCAAATATCATCATCTTACTATTCACCCTCTTTTCCAGGGCATTTACGAGCATGTTGAACAGCACAGGTTCCCGCACAGATTCCCAGGGAACTCCACTGACAGCAGGTCCTGCTGTGTTTTGTTTAAAAAGCTATTAATTAACAACAAGACCTTGTCTCTCATAACCTGATAGCTTCATTTCTGTAAGAGCCTTTTGGTAAGAGACCTCATCAAGGGCTTGTGAAATTCTACATCAACCAGAGCACGCTCAGACACACACTCGCTTATCGCAGTAATGTATTTGCAAGGCTTCCCTCTAGAAAAGCAGTGTTGCCTCTTTCCTACAAGGAACATTAAAAAAAAATGCTTAGATCACAGCGGAAATAATATAATCACACACAAAATGTCTTTATTGGCTCTGATCTGGAGAAAGAACCCATCCAAACAAGCTGTTAGTTAGGTTTGAGTGTTGTTTGTTTTTTTTTTTATCAAGGCTGTGTACTTTTTACCTAAGAACCGTGGGGCATTGTTATGTGCGTTGCTTGTTAAACTCACATCAGGGAAAGTGAGACAATAAAAAGCTCAGTCACTTGCCAAAGTCGTGTAGCAGTTTGGTGACAGACCGACCTGCTCTAGTCACAAGACTGTGATGCCTCCCGTCTTACGAGAGTGCTACAATAGGTGGTGCTTCTATTTCTCTGGAACCAAGTCTTAGAAACCATCTCAGTTCAGGTGGAATTCTACACATTCGAAGCCTTTTATGTTATTAAAGCACCTGCCAATTAAAAACTGCCTGTAATAGTCCTCCTGCAGAACTCAACTACACTTCGGTGTCAGGGTTACTGACATTTCTATTCAATGTAAGGCTTACATAATTTTTAGAAAAAAGGTCATTTGAATTGTTGAAAATATTGACTGTTTGCACTCTAAATGACAGGTTCCATAGCCATACTTTTACCTCCGCTAATTTTCCGACTCAAGACACTAATGTCTGTTACATAGCAACAACTACAAAGCACAGGCAAGCTACCAGCAGGAGCTGCCCTGCCCAACGGACAAACATGAACGTGCTGGCGTTACTCAAGTCTAAACTAAACTACAAGGACTGCCCAGTTTTCAAAGGGCAAAGGCCATCCCTCTCCCTCATGCCTGGGATCATAGAATGGTTTGGGTTGGAAAGGACCTCAGAGATCATCCAGTGCCACCCCCTGCCATGGGCAGGGACCCCTCCCACTAGCCCAGGTTGCCCAAAGCCTCACCCAGCCTGGCCTTGAGCCCCTCCAGGGATCTGTGATAACCAGCAATAACACAGGTGCCTCGGAACATTAAAAGCTGACATAAGCTGCTTTTTCAGTACTGGATATACATATATCGTTCACCCAAGTTTGAACACGTCTGCACACTCACCCATCGCTTGGCACAGGATGTCCACGTCCTTCTCCACTTCAGCCAAAATCACGCTCTCGGGCTCGGCCGTGAAGTACGGTGGTTCTGTGGAAGGGGGAAAAGAACCAGAAATAAACAAACAAAGCCACAGCAAGATGAAAAGTAGGTGTTGGTTTAAAGTTACTAAACTTATAATCTCTCCACACACGTTGTGTTTAACATCGTGTTATAAATTTACCAGCTTGTCTAAGTCTGTCTCTATTTGAAGGCACTTTTTTTTTTTTTGTAGTAAAAGCATCATAAAAAAGCCAAGGATTTTTTGCTACGCCAAGTATGAATTCCAGAGAGTCAAGTCAATGTAAGGTAAGATTTAGGGGTTTGCACCGCAAATTAATACCCAGAGCAGCGGCTACTTTTCATTTTATAGGTCTGAATCATGGAACGTGTTAATTCTTAGCTCAGAAGGGCCCTCCCAAGAGGTTTAAAAAGGTTTATATTTACAACATAGCATTTTATAGGATAGTTTGCTTCGGTATCTAAACTAAATTCCACCTCGTCAAGGCATGAAGCATGTCGAATAAAGTGCCACAGCATGTCAGAGAGCCGACATCAGAGGATAAGTGCAGCGTAATTAAAAAAAATTCCTCTCAACGGTTTTATTTCTTGAAAGCAAACAGATTTAATGCTTTCATTTATGTTAGAGCAATAATCATAAAGATCTACACTTTATCATTAGGACTAAAGAAAAGATATTAGACGTTTAATTAAACAAAGACAAGATTCCAGAAATTGCAAAGTATGATATCATGTAGCTCTTTCCTCTATGCAGCATAAAATTGAAGAGCATCATGTCAAAGTCCCACAGGCATTAAGGTTGCAGTAATTATCATGGTAACTAAAAACTGTCATAGTCTGTTCAATGCAATTATCATCTGAGTACTGTTTTTAGAAGCATTTTATTTGATTATAACTAGAGTACTATTGTACCACAGACAAACTCACAGAAAAGACAACGCAAGGAGCTTGTGAGAACAAGTTACTCGCATTTTCATTTTAAGAAAATCGAGTATATTTCAAAAAAACGTCGAACAAGATCCAAGGTCATGAGCTGACCTTCTCTCAAATCTCTTCACCAACCATGTCTGAAAACCAGACGTGCAGTCTGTATTATTGATAGGCCATTAGAATTTTCATAAAACCAAAATCACATCATTTTATCCTGCAAAATCTTATTTCTGCCTCTCCCACCTGCAGTACAACGTTGCAATCATTTCCCAGGGCTGACACGACACGCCAGCAGGCACACAGCAATGAGCACTGGGATGAGAACCCAAACCCCCATATTTCCCAGCACTCCTTCCCGCTAACCACAATAAAATACTTGCTTGAGTGTACACAACCGGGGTCTCATCTGAGCACCGGTGGATATTACAATTCTGTATTCATTCCAAATAAAGTCAATCAATATTAGTCTTCAAAATCTTGTGCAGAGGGGGAGGTGAGGTCACAAAATAGCCTGGAATACTCATTTACCCAGCAAAACCA
The DNA here is from genome assembly GCA_013400615.1 of Syrrhaptes paradoxus. Taxonomy (NCBI): domain Eukaryota; kingdom Metazoa; phylum Chordata; class Aves; order Pterocliformes; family Pteroclidae; genus Syrrhaptes; species Syrrhaptes paradoxus. Next base: position 249,533 of record VZTO01007615.1, read on the forward strand.
ATAAAACAAGCTACCTGATTTATTATATTCTAATAATATACACATGTTAACATTATTGATCCTCACTGCCCAAATATAAAGCTATTAATAAACGTGCATAATAAGGGGTGATTTATTGCATATGATCTCATGTGTTAATCTAAACAACAAATTGAGAAGCTGAACGTTTAATTGAAATTCACTGATGGCACGCTGTTTGACGTGTTTGATCAACTAAGTTGCTGAGTCCTCTGCAATTTATCTCAGTCCACGTTTGAACTGAGCACACTGTTTCTTCTCACACCATCCCCCAAGCCTTGTCCAATGTTTCACTTCCACTCCACTTTCCAGAATTTTATCTTTTTAATTTCCAGACCTTTAGCACAGTGTCTGTGGACACGCAGGTAAGTGTCCAGCTGTCCATCTCTCAAAATAAAATCTGAACCTTTCATTCTATGGCAATTTAATATGATCGTGAGGCGAGGCAAAGGTGAAAGGTGGTCCAAACAGCACAGGAGCAAGGCAGCATCCAGAGACGTACCCCCACATCTGGACATTTGCCTCTAACTTTGGGCTTCTTCTACAGATGTCTCTTTAGTCAGTGAGGTTCAAGCGTATTTTCCTCATTTCAGGGACTGCACATCTTCCATCCTCCCTTTTATAAGGCACTTTGACCTTACCTTGGCAGCCTGAAGCTACCAGAGCTCTCAAACCACCTCCTGTGTCAGCAACATATTCACACATAAGTGATAAATCTGCAGATTTATCTTCCACATGCGCCTGCAGTCCAGCTGCAAAGCGCCGAACGTCACCTGGGAGGTGCTGGTGGTTCCACGACCACTGCTCCTGTACTGCTGCTCCACAGCTTCTGCAGTGGCACTTGGCATATGTATACAGTCTGCTTTCCCAGTGCCTCTCCCAAAATCCTCTCCTAAAATCTGTGCTCCTTCCTTTAAATCCCACACAGGCTGTTATGCCACCCTCGAAGAAACTTATTACATTAAGAGATGCTTAGGTGAGCACGTATCGAGCAATGAATTGCCTGACAAGGAACTTCAAGTCAGTGACAACTGTCACTTTGCAAATGGGACTGTGATGTTATAAAAGGAAGACTCACGTCAGCCTTTTTATTTTTTTTTTTAAGAAGCAGGAAGAAACGGAAGCAGACAAGACAGAGAAAAAGAGCTGGAGCAGCAGAAAGATGCAATTTAAAGGCCACAGACATCTCCCAGAGGACTTCTGGGTGTAGGTGTGCCAACAGCTATGATTTCCAGTCTTCATCAAGCCCAGACCCACCTCTTCCCTTACACTAAACTGCTGAATTCTACTCTCATGGCCATTCCTGCAGCTGGAAGCCCAGCCAAATGCTACAACTGACACAGAAGGGTCGAGAGGCTGCAGTGACAACTGCCCCTAGAGAGGTCAGATCCTATTCTTGTGCGATAATCACAGATATGGGAAACCTTCCAGAAGCAACTCTACAATTTACTGATAATTAAGTACCTGCTTCTGCTGCCTGGAGTTAGAGATAAGCCTGGATGGGAAGACAAGACTGATTCACAAGGGAATTCTGGACGATCTGGAATAGCACACGGACAATGGTGCTGTGGCATCGCAAGTTTGATACACATGGAAAATTAGTCTTGGCGATTTAAGGTGTGAATCACAGCAGTATTCACGTAGGTATACTCTTGGTACTTTGAAGGAAACAGAACAGTGATTTCCACGCAGGCTGTGCTGCTTTTCCACATGCACGTGTCTTACGCTAGCAACACGGATGCTCCAAAGGCCCTTTGCAGGGAGGGTCTGTGGCTTCAGCAGAACTCGGGCTGCAGAAGAAATAGCTCTAGTTACAGGTGCTAGACAACTGAAATCCAGGCTGCCCACCTTTCAGATGAGTCACACGCATCATCTGCACATCAGGTGGGTGCCTGAGGGTCTGCTGGCCCCAGAAATTGCAAGTGAAAAATTCAGGGTATCCGAATTTGGGTGCTGTACACCACCTGGAGAATAACTGTCAGAAAGAAGCTATAAAAATGCAGCAATATTTATAGGGGTCAGATGACATCCTGAAGGGGCATTCCGGCTGTCTGTATATATGACTCTATTACATATTTATAAGGCTCCGTTTGAATCACACAGTATGAATTTGAACATTTATTGTTGCAGGCAATAATCATTGAAATTTAATGTGTGTAGTGAAGCCACAATGTCTTCCAAACTGTATAACATCCCAGACCCAAGCCCCCAGACACGGCAATTTCTAGGAATGACAGTGGTCTGTTGGTATCAGGTCAGACACTGAAATTTTTTTTGAAATTATAGAATCACAATAGTTAGAATAGGAAAGGACTGAGTCCACCCTGCTGGCAGCGCAGCGTGCGATGCAATGAGAGGTCACATCTCATATTAGGCTGAAAGAAACAGATACTGGAATGTTCGGATATTGTGTTAGTGTTTGACTGATCTTAACTCAAAGGTCAAGAACAAGCAAAGGGGAAAAAGAATATCTGAATATAAATGCATCCTTTAAAGAGTTGTTGAGGGTTTCAGGGTTTTTTTTCTGGCACTACAGGCATCATTGAAAAGATCGCCTCTCTGCAAAACCCTTGGGAGCCTGCAAAATTTGATACTGTTCTGACTTTCCCCACGCAGAGTTACATGGTCACCGATTTTAACATTCAAAAGAAAGCAGTCAGCATCCGTTACGTACCCTTCAAGCTGCATTGGAGATGTGTGACCTAATCCTAGATACATACGTGAAAGTCAGAAAGAACAGAGAAAGCCCCGGGGGCTCCTCCAAAGGCAAAACTCCTGCATTACTCGGAAATCCAGTCCCACTATTTAAGAGGAAGATTGAGCCTTAAACATGGAAGACTTTCCTCAGCATTACCATAAATTAATTTATTTGGTGAATACCCTGAAAAGAAAGGGGAACGGGAAACCTGAGAGCCCCTCGTAGGTACAGAGTCCATAATTGCAGACAGCAGATCAGACCACCCATGCCGGGAGAGAATCCACATTGTGCATGCAAGTCCAACAGACCCCTTGAAGCAGGATTTGTCTTTGCATGAATATCAAGTCAAAACAGAGATGAAAAGGTTCTCCTAGTTCCTTGCTAAGACCCCTACTGCGGGCTTCAGTCTGTGCATTCTAACACCTTATAGCAGCACAGGGAAAACATCTGCTGGTAGCGCTGAAAGAAGGGGGAACTTCTGAATGTCAGAGACAGACCTGGGCTTCCCAGAAGTCCCATTACTCCATGGTCGTACAGGTCCTGTGTGTATTTGGGGCTAAGGCAACACATCTGCATCCATCTCAAGAACCTCTGAGGCTGGCCAAATCAGAAAACGTCAGCATCTCCCTGCTTTGAGCCCAAACTGTAGTTTAGGCAAGTCCAAAGACATTTCATATTATTTTCTTGAAAACTCGTATTCTCTTCTTATGTGCAGCACATGAACACAGTCATCGTGGAATAATTCTTTCCTTTGCTTGCAAGACATCATTTGTAGTGTTTCAAAGTGTCTGAGCTAGAGCCATGAGAGTTTTTGTTCCCAGTGATCTGAGCACAAGGTATGAGCTGGAGAGGAAAATAACTTCTGTTCTGGCCGTGATTTACGCATTTAATGTAGATTCATTAACAACTGCAATGCACGAGGGCGGCACTTCTGTGTCTCCACGCTTCTCAGAAAGAAATCTATCCAGCTGGGATGGAAAAATTCTTTCTAGGAAATACCAAGATGAGAATAATACGCCCATTAACATAGTTCTTCTGGGCACAAAACCACTTCAAAAAGAAGGGAAGCCCTCTACTGTGCTTCTGCTTTATCCCATTCTACTTGCTTGGCCAGGCCAACAGGGCTTCAGCACCTCATCACAGCAATTCATTCTTTCTAATGGTTTGTCTCCTTAGTTTGTTCAGATTTTACTTTCTGACTGCAGCTGATCTAAAGAGCAGTATGGATTTCACGTAGTGGAAGGGTTTCATTCCTCACTCTCTTAAGCTCCTAAAATTAATAATTTCCCATAGAGCAATATTTTTTAAATGACTGTTGTCATTTGTCGCTAACAGAACTTGCAGAACTGGAGCAAAAGAATTTAAGAATAGCTCAGTTTTCAGTTATGAGAAGACTTCTTAAATTACTTAATCTTCAAACCGTTAGTGATAAAACAAATGTACTCTTATCTAATCTGCAACAAATCTTCCCCAAACTGTTACTTTGCCAACTGAGGGACACGTTATCCTTTAAAAATTTATAACAACTACAGCTAATAAAACCAAGGTTTGGAACCACCTCAGTTTATCTTTCCTGGAGCAATAGGAAGATGTGAGAAAGCTCTCTGCCATATTCAGAAGCAAACTGCAGGGCAGCACAAGACTAGAGGATTTTCTTCTTGCTTACGCAGTACTACTTTATTACATTAGAGATTCTGATTTTTCAAATACTATTGTGATTTTCATTTACAAACTGATACATACTCTCACAAGCATTCAGAGATAACATTGTAGGTCCCAAATAATAATTTGAACTGAGTACATGCCTTTGTGCTAAGTTCTACTGCCTTCTAATAAAGCTCCTGCTGCCATCTGAGCCCACACTCAAATTGTGACTTCCCTTAGCTGGGAAAGGCAAGGACTGATATATTTGCAAAAAAGCTTCCATTAACTCAGCATCTGTGGTATCTTTGATGCATCTTTGTATCACTACCCCTATTCTACCTGCTAACAGAGAAAAATATTTTGCCCTATTAATCCACAAAAGCTCTCATTACCATACTACTGAGGGTCTGTATCAGATTTATCCCAATCACTTTGAAAACAAACCTCTTCTTTTAGCACAGTTTCTTTTTTCTATTAGTCCAGGCCCCTTATTAAGTCCACACTGTGCTATTCTCCCAAGAAGTACAGCTCATTACCAGGTCACTATCAACGTGTACACACTGCAATTATTTTATACACGCAGATGGACAAGCATACTTGATTCTCTGTCAGACTATGAGGGACACACTGCAAAAATCCTCAGGTTTGAATCTTGTCTGCACTTTCCTCTAGAACCCATCCCTTGACTAATTAAACGCCAGCCAGATCCACCCAAGAATTCTAAGGCTGAATATAAGTTATGCATTAACTACTAATCCTTTGATTTGGCTTCCTGTTCAGAATTAGAGATCCATCCTGCAGCTCAGGAAACTCATAAATAAAGAAATCTATCAGGCTTTGCTGACACACTGAGTAAACACCTGCAACTGAAGTGTCTTGTTCCATCAGAAGGAAATAAAAGTAATTGGTAACCAATTTGTTTCTGCTTTCTTTCATCTGCTTGTTCTCATCTACAGACCTTTTCATAACTGCATTCCCTGACAGCCCCCTAAAACTGGATACGGAATAAATAAAACATCTGAAAATAAGAGAGCAGGTAAGCTACCAAAGAAAGGCAGCACTGCTAGTTTAATAGGACTCCCTAACAATTGTTTCTCAGTTTTATTGTAACCGTATTTAAGAATCTTTTACATTAACCCAGATGCTGCTTTAAGTATTGCATTAGGCTGGACCTGACCGCACAGCAGCAAAGTCAAACAAGTCACAATAAAATCTTATAAGGAAGGGTTTAAACCAAAGCCATAAATAAGTGAAACCCATCTCTGCTTCTTAAAGGGAAAGGAAGCCATGAGGTAATAATTCTAAGAAACAGAGTACGAAGAAAAAAAGACTGGAACCAAGCTTCATCCAGTAGGTAATCAATATAATAGAGGCACAGGGCTACCAGTGAACCTGGAACAGAGCTCTGTGCAGGGAAGAGCGGTTTTCTCATTTAGCACCAACTGCTATAAATTGCTTCAGTAGAATACAGACCGTACAGCAGAGTCTTTAAAATAGTATTTTCAGAAGCCTGAAAGAGTGTACAGAATTACATGCTGAATTCCCTCTTCAATGCACTACAGACAGGTGTGTGTGAATCCTGACCAACGCTGAGACTTCTGTCATTGCCAGAGGAATAACCTGTCCAGGACACCCGCACAGTTATTACTGGGACTATTACATAAAAATAGACTTGATACAATCCACTCTTGTTTAAAATGTCTAAATGTCTCTGTTCTAAACCATCTCTTCTATTCTAAAAGTCCTAAAAATCTCTAGACTGTGTGCAGTGTGCCAGTTTGTGCTATTCTATCGGGACATGGCATGGTCAGTAACTACCATCTCCCAGAGACAGCCTCCTCGCTACAGCAAAGCTCCAGCACAGAGCTGATGGTGGAAACAGACCCGTGGAAGGGCACAGCTGTCCCTTTAAAAAATATTAAGTCCAAAGCTTCCCTTGGAGTCAAAGCTCCCTAGCACGTAGCCTTGATTTTAATGGTATTTCCTCCTCCCTTTTGTTACCTCAGCAATGATATCTGCCTGTCTGTGTGCTCGGGAATGTCCTTGGTCCTCTGACTGGCCCTCGCAGCAGACAATGCACAGAAGTGCTTCTAAAAGGTTTCTTTTGGAAATACAGGCACTTGACATATTAAAACTGGATGTAAGCAAGCTGGGAGTTAATCAGGATTTAATGCATCTAAAAGCCAAGATGTGGAAGCTGCCCAATAAGGATTTTACTACTATATTTCTCCAACTTCTGATTAAATGTATAGTTTCACAGGAGATTCAGAATCACATCAGTGTTAAAAAAAAAAAAAAAATCTATCTGATGAATTTATATTCATAGGGAAGAACAGCTGAATTAATTTGGAAGATAACCCTCTTTCACCTCCTTTGTTCTGGTCTCCGAAGAAAGGTTCAAATGTAAGGTCAATGAAATATTAAAATATCAATTTTATTTCCTATTATACCTCAGTCCAGAGCCAGTTTTACTAAAAAACACATAGCCTTGAGAATTACCCGTTATAGAAAGGAAGGCTTTTGCTCTTGCTGGTTCCTCTGTGCTGTCTTTCAGTTTGGCTTCACAGACGTACATCCCCACATCAGCAGAAGTTGGGTTGGTGACAGTGAGCCGTCTCCCAAAACTGCTAATGCCACTGGTTATTTTTACTCCATTTCTCTTCCAGGTGACACTTAGTCTCTCAAGTGGTCTGCCAAGGTTTAAAAAAAAAAATATAACAATAAAACATTTATATCACAGAATAACTGTCTGCAGTTATATATACATCATAAATCTTCTCCAAGTCTTTCTCTCTCCCTGACATTCACTATCAGGAATTAAATGCACGTGTAATTTCTACACATCGAGACTACAGACTACTCAAGTGGCATTACGTAAGTACAGCTAACTGATACAGCAACAGAACTTGAGTGTTAATAATTTGATTTCTCTAAGCAAAAGGAGGAAATACCGCTGTGGGAATCCGCCACATGGTCAATGCTATCATTACAACTCAATTCCCAAAACAATATTAACCATATTGAGAACATCTCTGCCCTCAGAGGGGAAAGTGAATCAGTTGGTCTTCTTATCATCTGAGGACCTCAGCTCTTTACTTCCCCTGGGATTCAAAGCTCTTCCAGCCCAACTAGATGGCAACACAGGAGGAATGCTGTGCACTCCATATTGTTGTGCATTGTGAACCATTGAGCAATAATCACTGTAAAATGAGAGCATCTGTAATAAATCACTTCATAGGAGATCCTCACTAATTGATTTATTAGGAAGCACAGGCTGTTCAACAATATCCCCTTTCATGTCCATAGGCAACGCAGCTGAAATATTATTAACCCTGAACATAACTTTTTCCTTAAGATAATGTCTGTTGCTGGAACACCACCATACCTCTTCTCCTTACTGTGCCACAGGTGGGAAAGTTACTCTGCCTATATCCTTATTTAGCCAGAAAAATCAATATATTTAATCCAGTAACACTGGACAAACAAGATTATTCATAAGGTTACTTTGAAGAGCAAGCCACATGCCGCGTTCTGCTTCAATCATCAAGATAATAAAAAAAATGAAAATATCTTTCTGTGTCCTTCTCAGCAAAGGACAGTGCATTAAAATCAGTTCCCTAGAACCCCGCGGCTCTTACAATACCTTGCACTGGCCACACACTCCAGAGTGACTTCGCTGCTCCCTGCTACAACGCTGGTATTCTGCGGAGGGATTACGATGACGGGAGCCGCGGTGTCAGACGGGTCTCCAACACCTGCATGGGCAGAAAGAAAACTTGTGAAGATTTGGTACATCTGCAAACGGCAAGGACTGACACGTTCCGAGCAAAGGATCTCATCCAGCGACACAGCTGCAAATTTCACTCTTCAACCTCACCGTGGATTTTAATCTCCTCATTAAGGGGAGATCTTCAGCAGGGTCATTTTTGGTGGCTTTCATTATCCTCTACAAACACACTGTTTCAACAGACCCAGCTTGGTATCGCTCAAAACACAGAACTCCCAAGAACTACTCCCAGATGGAGTGCTGGGGCCATGTTCAAATAGAGAGCAAATAAATTAAGCATCCTAAAGGTTTTCTATTGCCGAGCACTTTTATTTTTATCAAACAGTTGCTGACTTATATTTTTAAGACCTTTTCATGTTTTGTTTAATCTTACCACTTCCACACCATTTCAAAAGAGCCTGCCAATACTCATGTTAGTTCTTTAAAAAGATTTTACACACTGGGGAACAAATATAAAATTAACAAAGCAGCATATCACAGCAACTTCAATCCCTTTTTCTTATCAGGAAAGTAAATAACCCAAATCTGCTACTCTTTTGTGAGGCATCATACTGTAAATAATTTAGCTTATGCAACAGTCAGCAGACACTTAAAAAATGGTAAAAAGGCTGCTTGTAAATTTTCTCTGTATACATTTAGTAAGTAAATTAAAATACCCATGTATTCATAGGTACTTTGCTTCAAGCAACTCATTTGGGAAAGAAAAATTAGCCATTTTTTAACTTGAATAACAGAGTAATACAATTTTCTAAAGATACAGAATCCAATAAAAGAATTATAGGGAAAAGTAATGAAAATAAAGCTAAACTGATGCAAAAGCAAGCCAGTTCATCATGTGTTTTCTGCAAAGGAGGCTAACCCATGCCCATTAAGAGGAAAGGGAAACTGGCAAATGCAAGGCATGAACTCTGAACGCTCTCTTTGACGATAATTCATTAAAGAATAGAAAATGGACAGAAGATTCTTCACTTAGCTCGGCATGCCCAAAGCCATTTGGCATTCGCTTTCACTTGCTGGATAGAAAAGTTTTGGTAATGGGGCTCAGAAAGTTCAGAAGGTTGGCACATTTCTGAATACCGAATGACAAATTTTTACCTTTTGACAACTTTGTAATTGACAGCAAACAGCATACTATAGGAGACAGAAGCGTGCAGTGTAATTTTAATATTTAAGAATACCACTTGCATATCTGAATACATTCAAGCATCTAAGAATGGTACCTAAGGAAGTGGTAAGAACATATTTATTTCTTCCTATAAATATTCTCTGTTGACCTGACACAGCATATATACACAGCTCACAAGGGATCTCAGAAACCCAGCTTTTAGTACATCTTCTGCTCAACACCGTTCCTGGAAATACAATGCTACCAGGTAGGAAATCTGTTTTTTAAGAAGTTTTTCGTGGTGGTCTTACAGGTATTTATGGCAGGAATTTTCCAGATAGTAATTGAAAAAAAAACCAGAAAACAAGCGGCCATTGGATTAGCAGCTTGTTACTGACGAGGAGAAATAACCTCGGTATTACTTCACCACTGCTTCAGCGCAAGATGAAGGTTTACAACAGTAAATGCTAGAAGATCAACAAACAAGTTCCTGATTTGGCAATAATCGTTTCTTATCTTCATCTGGAAAAGAGGAAAACCACTTGTTTGAATTATCAGCTCCCCTGAAGAACTGCTCAACCCCACTAAAACCAGCCGAAGAACAGCAGCCAGCTTTGTTGGAGCGTCTAGGGGCTCAGCACCCACAAACGGCTCTTTGTGCAGCCAGCAGATAAGCAGGGAAATAAAAGTGCACGTTACTGCGCCTGCAACCAGCAAAACACAGGAACCTTTTGGACTTTATTACTAACCATAACAAGAATGTAAACACAGTAATCGCTTATTTTTCATTTCATACCATCCCTGAAACAAATCTATTAAAAGCAGGCTGTTGATAAAGATATTGAGTGGGTGAACTAATACAGACGTGATACAGAGGGCTCATCAAAACCGTCAGGGCTTGGATTCCAAGTAATAGCCCTGCAAGGGTCAGCTGTGGATATAACGAGTGTATCTAGAAAACAACAACATTCCAGAGTATTAGCTGAACAATACATATTGCTATTTCATATTCAAAGACATTCAAAGTTTCCCTTTGCAGCACAAAGAAAACATTTGCCGTAATCCACTCTCAATTCTTGGAGTTTGCCAAACCAAACTCAAAGACATTCCCCTGGTTCCTTGTGCAGGGTGTAGTTTGCAGCTTTGCTTTGTGGCTGATCAAATTATCAAAGGAGGAATTTAGTTTTACTTTAAAGTAAAAAAAAAAATCTCAGTAGAGCTGTCATGTGGGATCTGTGTGTCCAACCCATCCTTTCAGAACTTCATCTTTTTATAAGAAACAGAAACATTATTAGAGTAGCCAGGCTCCTCATCTAGATAAGGAGCAACACTGTGATTTTGTTTTGATGACATGACGCAGCAAACCAGACTTCAGTCTGGCTGTGGAAGGTAGAGAGCTATTCAAACAATCAGATAATGAAAAACTACCCAGACCTTCCAAGTTTCTTATCCTACCTGTCACCAAAGCCACTCCATCCCTCTCCTACCCCTCATGCAGTACACTGACATGATTTGACTTCACTGGTGCTACGCTAAAATGCAATGCCAAATTTGTTAGTAAACAGACATTTTTTTTTAAAACCCTTTGTAGAAAACAACTTTTCTCACTAGATACTGCCTTAATTATTACCGGTATCTACCAGGGCCCAGTAACTGAAGTGCCTCCAGGACCAGCCCCAGCCAACCTTTGTGGCTCCATCAGGACACAGCCTGACCCACGGGCGGAGGGAGCAGCTCGGTCAGTGCTTCCCATCCCCAGCTGCTCAGGAAGCATTTTCTGAACTGCTGCCATTCACCACCCAAAATATTAAGGTAAATTGGCATCAGTATTATTTTCTCCATATTATGTTAAAAAAGAGGGAAAAAAAGAGCCAAACCCACAGAAAACAGCAAAGAGGAGATCGGAGGTTTTTCTGCCCCTCTGAACAGAAATTCTTCTCTACTGTGGAATTCAAGAAGCTGGTAATTCTGCACGAAGCAGAGATATATTGAGGGAAGAGAGAAAAAGAAAGAGTGAACACCTCTTGCACGGTCTGTTTGTTTTTATCACCAGTGTCTGTGTATCACTGCACAACACCAGTCTGGGATCACACCACTCTTCCCCCTTCTCCCCTCCCGTCTCACCGAGAAGGAAACCTGTCCCCAGGGGTCGATAACACCAATTTTCTAATCCTGGCAAGCTGTAGAATTTTTAATCTGTTATTTAAATACAGTAATTACGTGAACTGCCCTGTAATCTTGGAAATGACAGTGTTTTTATCTCTCTACATATATTGCCAGGTAAGGTAGAGGGAATTTTAAATATTGTAATTTACAGTTTTTAAAGATCACAGACTTGATCAGCACCATTTGGGTGCTTAATTTTCCCAACAGAGATGAAATCTCACTCAAACCATATGGCTGAAGATACAGAAGGTGCTTTCCCCTTCTGAAATGTATAAACATTCAGTTTTTTCCCAAGTTTTACATTACGGCATGCAGAGTTTATCTGTATCTGTGTTTGCAGAGCAGAATATTAAGAGTATTACTTCAATGGATGCTCAAATTCACCTTGGAGAGATACAGTGCAAACCAGCCCTAATAAAGAATCCCACAGGAATCAGTATCCGAAAACTGATTTACTTCTTCACATTAGAAATTTGTCTATGTGAGAAAAACACATCACAGAAAAGATCACCAGCATACTACCCTCAAATTAATGGAGAGATGGAATACTTTAACAGAACTTTGAAACCATTTGAAAGTTATCCTCAGAGAAACAGATTAGAAAACCTTCACCATAAACTTCCCACTGACTTTCAGACTTGCAGGGTATGCAGAAATGTCTTTGCAATTACTATGCAGGATACATGCAAAGCTTCATGTTACCAAATTATGGATTCCTATATTAGGAAAAGTGCAGGATAGGAGATAAGAATCCAATACAAATAGCAAAAATATTACATATAAGTAGTTCAACATGAGGGCATTAAGAATGCACAATCTCTGCCTGTGTAACACGGAATATGAGAAAGAGGAGAAATGACAAACACACAGCATCTCAAGATTGCTTGAGGGGGAAAAAAAGACCCTACAAATACAAACTATCTAATGGAATAAATGTCACTTTTCCAGGTGCAACCTGCAGATGGTTTGGATTTTGAACCCATAATGGATTAATGCCCCTTTCCCTCTCCAGTACAAGAAACACAACAGGAATTGGATCCTGATCAATAGTAGATTAATTTCCCTTCCCCTTTGCAGTACAAGATGCACAACGGGAATTGGAACCTGATCAACAGACTAGCAAACGCTGACAACCACCTGCGGGCACAAGAGAGAAGCATTACACAAATAATGGAAAAAAGTGTATTTCTCGATCATAAAATTCTACCCTGAAACACAGCTTGTCTATTTGTTCTCTACTTATTAGAGTGATGGTTAAGAGGTCATATAATGAAAGAGTATCAAGATAAAAAAGGTTACTATTTCATTTTTTTCACTTTCATTGTAGTAAGGACTAAATCTATTTTCACGAAAAGGGAACTATGTGATGCTGCTGTGCATTACTGGGCACTGCACAGGTCTCTGCCCAAATTTCTAGATGTAAAGAGAAATAAGAGACATTCCTGTGAGGATTCTTAGTCATATTACTTTAGTTTGATGAATAACATAACTCCATAAGAAGCTGCTTTGAGTCAAAAGCATGGATTTATAAAATAATTAGCAATCTAATGGTACCGAGTTGGTGTTTGAAGATTTATGACTTTTCAGTACCTGAGGATATCTTAAGACTCCTCAAACATGTACATACCAACACGACTGCTCATCTTGAACCTTTGAGAAACTAGACTCAAAAAAGTAAATAAGCAACAGCACAAAATCTCAGCTTTGTGGCTGAGAACAGCCTGGTTCTTCAAATCAGTCCCAGCAAGTGGATTCTTATGCACACAGTCCTCGTCTTGATCCAGACGTCACGACACAGGAATAAACCACCAGATATGAAAAAGGCTTACAAAACACAGTGCAATCAAAGCAAGCGAATGATCTAGGTCAGTTTTATTTATTGACTCAATATACTTTCCTCAATGTGACTAAGCTGTGCCCCTATCAGATCAAACACGATTCATTTCCACTGCAAGCAAGCAACAAACAAACAAACAAAAGGTGAATACAATAACCAAATACAGCAAGTAGATCACAGATTAAATACCCAGTGTATGAGGGAGGCTATGGTAATGAGAAGCAATTACAGAATATTTTATCACCACCTGTTGAGGAAGCCTTGCACAATGTAATCGTGGCTGAATCGCCCACATCATAAAGCAGTGCCTGAAATCCTGCCCTCCGTCCTTTTCTACCACCCCTCCCGGGCCAGCGTGACACACCATATATGCTACAGCAGTACTTCTGATGCATTTAACTTACAAAAATGAAGTCACCCAAAGAAATTAACCCACAAAATGTGTGATTGAACCAGTCAAGTTTGCAATTCTGCAAGCAATTCCAAATGCTCTTAACTTCAGGTACTTGCTGGTAGGTTTGAAGAGAGGGAAAATACTCACATTCCTAACTGAAGCAGATCTACACTATTACAGAAACAGTGTCTTAAAGGAGAGAGACTGCCAAAAGAATGTCCCATCCCTGGAGGGGTTCAAGGCCAGGCTGGATGAGGCTTTGGGCAACCTGGGCTAGTGGGAGGGGTCCCTGCCATGGCAGGGGTGGCACTGGATGATCTCTAAGGTCCTTTCCAACCCAACCCATCCTGTGATTCTATGAAAATGAAAAAATACATTCATTATAAAAAAATGTTGACAAGAAGATATATTTTACATGTACGGAGCTTCCTGCTTACTGTGTTTGGAGCAGAGGACTAGAAAGCACCTCCTCGTTCCCCTGTTCCTCTGACATCCCATTATGCAATCCCATTTCTGAATGTACTGGGGCCTGTGGTTAAAAATATTGAGGTTTTTTTAATGCCACTTTTCTGGTTGGAAAGTGTCCTGGAGCTTTGTTGTTCAAAACCACTCCTAATTTCCAGCTTAAATGTATTCATGGCCAATGGACCCCATTTGTTCTACTGCCAAAGCTCTCCTTTAGCTTAAATAGCTGCTTTCTCCCTCTGTGATGTTTATGATTTACAGAAAACAATCACATTCCTTCACAGTCTTCATTTTACTTAGCTAAACAAGCCAAACTTTTCTTGTCCAACAAGTTTGAAAGGATCCCCTGAAATATATCCAGACAAAAGAATAGGAGCAAGGGTAAAAAAAACCAAACAACTAGCATCACATTATAAATGTTTCCAAATGTTTAAACAAATAACAGCCACGTTTCTAACAGCTTTTTTCCCCCTTTGTAAGGGCTTTCACACAGACTGCAGGAACTGTTAGTTTTAGCCCTAGGGAAAGATTAATGGAGAACTCAGTTCTCTCCACCGGCTGACTTATGCCCTTTGGTGTGTAGATACAAGAGCCAAGAGGAGATCTATATATTTTATTAGATAGAAAAGAGCCTTAAACACAGGTTGAGAAGCTTCTAAAACCTTGTAGAGACTTTTTAGGGTCTGTTTCTGAGCATAATGAGAGACAGAGGCCAAAACACAGTTGATTTACAAACAGAAAAAGTATTTCTGTAAAAGAACAAACACTGCAGCGCCCAAGGAGAGGCACCACGGCTGGGATGGTTCCTGGTGACACAGTTTCTCCAGCTTGTCTCTCACCAGTTCTGCTCCGTAGACTGGGACAGGGATGGGAGATGTGGGTTTTGTTCTGATTTTGCCTTTTTTCTACAGACCGCTAAGTGCAGGTGACCCAGTAATTGCTATTTGGGGGTGAGCCCTCCCCAGAACAGCCTTGTTCCTCTTCTTTTCTACTACTTGAGGTCTACAAACCCACTCGGTATTTTAGGACTACTCCAGAAATCAATTTCTAGTATTGTCCCATGCAGTTTTAAGGAAATTAAGCCACTGCTTAGTTACACAGCCCCCTGTGATGATTCAGCAGCTAAATTCAAAAGCAGCCCAAATTTCTGCTCCTACACTCTGAAATTCCCTTCTCACAACTCCTCGTGCAAAAAGAGCAATTTGGAAGTTCAGTCTCTGTCACCGACCTGACCTTTCCTCGTGCACAGCGAGGGGTTGCTTTCTGCCTAGAAACTTATCATCCAGCACATCATTAGAGCTTTTAACATGAAAAAATATATAGCCTCCAGCTATTCTAGCTAAAGAACACTCAGGTGGCTTTTCAATTCACCAGATAGCTTTAATATCGGCTATATAAGTGGATAGAGTGTGTAATCTTATTCAACAGCAGTTAAAAGGGGGGGTAAAAAAAAAATATCCATGGTCTAGCAGTGGAATCCATTAGCCTCAGAGTCATCTTCAAAGGGACGCGAGAGGCAAGCGGCGGAGCAGCCCACTGCAGCCAGCCGGCAGGGCGAGGGGCATCTTGGCGGCCACAGCCAGAACCTTTGGGGTTTTAGCAGGATAATCCAAACCATGCCTCTGTTTAAAGAGGTTTTTAAAATAATTCATCAGTGGAAATGGTTTTTCAGAGGCTGTATGTTTTTACCGCGCGCTTTAGTGTGTTGTAAGAGAAGCATCCTTTCAGACACAACCAGGCGTGCGTTGAGGAGCAGGAAACGGTTCTGAGGGATCTGATGGTGGCTGCATGGATTTCCACAGCAGACAGCAAGAGTCGCTTTTTTGTGAGGACAAAACCAAACTTTTAACCCCGCACTTCATTATCTGGACATTTACCACTTGCTTTCTTCATAAGGGTAAATTAAGTTAATTAACCACACATCTGTAATTGGATGTAAAAAACCTGAAACTGTCAGTTAATCATAATGCCCAGAAATGCAAAATTCAGTGGTGGGACACGAGCAGAGAGGAGAAGAGGAGGAGGCACGCTGGGCTGGGACATGGCTGCGCTACACAAACCCGAGCACCGCGGCTCGTCCAGGTGCTGCAGGTCTCACCAGCAGGTTCTGGCTCACTGTCAAGCAGCAGAGAACAAAGAGAACTGGGAGACAATAAAATGCTGCCCTCTGTTCTGAAATTTATCTTCATATGTGGATATATATTTTTTTTTAACAAATGCATTTCTTAAGTCCTTTGGTTGGCACAAATAAAAACATACAATTGACAACCTAGCTGCTGCTTCTCCTACTCGTAACAAGTTTAAACATTCTTCCACTTAGAAACTAAAGGGTGGTAGCAAAAAAAAAAAAGAAGAAAAAAAACATTCATCTATCTGTCAACACACTTAAATAAAGAAAAGCATCTCTAGTGTCTTCAGGGGAAATTATTTAAGAAATGCCTTCAAGAATATATTTTATGACAACAATAATTGAAGCACTATTTTCACAGGGAAGATTTAAGATTAAATATGCTCTGAAGAGCATAAAACAAATACGTACAATTGATCATGTGTGAGTTTCTAAGATTTATTTCTTTGCAGCACCTTTTTAAATGAAGCTGGTGTTGTGGTGCAGTACATTGGAAGCAGATACTTCAAATTTATCCTGATCACCCAACAAACAGTCCTGATAAAGCTCAAATTAATACTCAATTTCAGTTAGGCTCCAAGTTTAAAAAAAGTTTAATTTTCTAGCATCAACTTCGATTCAGGAGAATGCTATTAGATACCTGGCAAATACACGAAAATAATATTATTGGATTTTAGGGATTTTCTTAGGCCTGGATAGCTACTGTACCTGGCTGCGTGTTTAAACATCTTTGATCTTCCCGAAAGATGAGATAAAAGAGTTTAAAGCTGTCCTCACTGAGAATAAGCAAAAGACAAATCTGAAAGCGTTCCACACTTGCCTTGTCCTTCCTAATGAAAGGAAAGGCTTCTGTGTCACAGACATTTGGTGCTAGTAAATGCGTCCAGGCCACCAACCCAGCCGCCAGTATCTAAAAACGTTCCCGAGAGACGCTCGGCTAAGGCCATGCAGGTGCATTTGTGCAGTTACCGGATAAGCAAAGTGTTGATCAAAGCTCTCTCCAGAAAATCAACACTAAGAAAAGGGAATAACATTTGCTATGTATAAACATCATTTGAACTTTAAAAGGAAAATAAAAATCTCTCAACCAAATTCAAAAACCTAGATGCTACAGGCACGGAACAATTTATGAAGACTTAAAGGAGAGCACTTCTCCAGGTATTTACAACACTGAACTAAAGAGGCAGCTTTGTTCTTTGCTGCTGAACTGCTATTCAAACCAAGATGCACTCACTGAGCAGCATTTTAAGCTCAAGGTCAACTCTTGCTACATTCTATTTATATATATATATATATGAAAAACACGTTTTAGGATCCAGATTGCTACCTTACTCCCAAAGGTCTGCTATTTCCAAGTCTTTACACAAAAGCAGCAGATCTGAAAAACAAGAAGATACCCCACAGCCTTCTTCCAACAACTAACTCAACCCAACATATGGAATGACTTGTCAAAATAATATTTTGAGAAATAGGTTATCAGGGGCCTCGGGTCCACTCCATATGGTCTGAAGTTCTCCATCCCCCTGACCACCTCATGCTACGTTTCCCTCTTTCTCCTATAAAGGGATACAGTCCTTAATAAAAGTAGAGTTGTTCAGGTCACAGAGATTCAGAAGCAAATAAAATTTCATTTATATATTTAGAGCACTGTAAAATAAAAACAGGGGCACAACCACTCACGCAGCAGAGCTCAAAATCCAAAGAAACATTTTTCTATCAAAAGAAAGAATTTTTCTTCCTCTTTATAGCACAGATGTTTTTCTAAATAAAGTGAGGCTTTCCCTTTGCAGCCTTTGTGATTATCAATCTTCAGTTATTTTATAATATAAGGTTGCCTCAGACCTCAGCAGGGAGAAAAATACACACTGCTGTATTTCCTCTGTAGCAAGAACAAAACAACTGTGAAAGCAAAGAATGTTCCAAAAGAACAAACAATAACCCAGCTAAAGAAAGTCTACAAACTTATTCATTCAAAAATAACTCCACAGATGGATAAGCATTTAATTTTCTGAAGTGAGAATAAACCAGCGTCTCTCTTCTCTGGAAGACGGAATAGGTTTTTATATCTGCCTATTTATACACAGGACATAAATGCATGCGCAGAGAATGCTGCAAGTACTGTAAAAAGAAATCTAAGGGGAAGTTATTACTCAAGGCTCTTTGTTAGTACTTGTGCAGCAGGGGTAGTGTCAGCATTGTTAAAAATAAATTGTTAGTTGTACCTTACTTGGCCAGCACAAATGCTGTTTGCATTAATGTACTTATGATTTCCTATCTGCTGCTCCCAGATAAGAGAGGAGTTTAACGGTGTGATGTCTTTTCAATCTTGCGTTGACTTCTTCCCCTCCCCGAGAAGGGCTGGGTCCCTGCTTCGGACTGGGTGGATGGTGATCAGCCCCTCCTGCCTATGCCAAGGGCTCATTGCTTTGATGGCGAGAACCAGAAGATTATTTCCCCAGGGTGCTCGTGTATCCCAGCTCAGCCAAAACTTTGCATTTCGTGCTGCTTCTTATTTGAAATTTCTATCATCATAATATGACACAAGGATGTCACAACAGAATTACAGTTAATCAGGAAAATTAGGGGGAATAAATGAAAGAGAAAATGAGAAAATGCTACATTAGGAAATGTACCATTCTCTAAGATATGAATTCATAGATTTTTGAGATAGAAGTGACATCTATTTCTTTTTGTTTTAAAAAAGAAATAAATTCACCCCTGGGTTAGAAACATGCTGTCACTTTCCAAAATGTCCTTGGGTTATCAGTTTGCAATTAATTGGCAACGTGTGATTAGGCAGAACACAGCAACGTTGTGTAGATTTCATCAACCCATTTTATTCAGATTTGCCCCAAAAATAACACTTAACAATACAATTCTGCTATCTGATGGTAATGGGCTGTGTTAGTGCAGAACTATCAAACATCGGAGCAAACAAAACAGTCAGGACACGTTGCAGGGTCCACTTGACAACAAACCACCACCGCTTGCTTTCTGTCATACCCGGGCCACCTCCTGAAGCGACTCACACACAGAATGAAGGAGGAGGAATCACTTATACACACACACGTGCAAAATGCATAGAGACATGGATTAAATAATACTAAATGTTATAGTCTAGTATAAGTATACTAAGTTATACTGAAACTCAACAGCTAAACCCTGGAGGCCAGGAGGGGCAGAGCTGGCTGAATTCTGCAGGGGATGCCCCCTAGCCTACAACACCAAGCTAGCTTTGTCACCTTCTGCTTCGTGACCTCTCTCCACGTTTTCTGATCGTGGCATTAGTTCTGCAAACTCCATGCATCCATACCTATCTTTGGTGAAAGAAAATATCAAATGAGTAAATCACACGTAATATCCAAAGCCAGTGCTGACCTATCGACAGGCTACTGGAAACACCCTGCGGAGCGTCACAGCATCGATCTCTCTCCTCTCCCCTCCTTTCTTTCAAGAGTAATTATAAAGAAGAGCTTCAGGTGTGCCAGACCATTTGGCTACTCAGGAGCCAAAGAACTTTACAGCATAGACCAAATTTAAGACAATAAAATGGGTTACCTACTGAACCACAAAATCTCTAAGAAAACTCAGACGTATAAATAGCTTTTAGGAATAAACCATAATCTCTCCCTCCTAATGCCTCCAAAGCCAGCACACCAAACAAACAAACAAACAAAAAAAACAACCACAAAAAAAAAAACCCAAAACCGGATGATATATAAAAATACAAGTACAACGTTGGCATTTTTGACATTTCTCTATCACTCTTAAAAATAGTAATAATCTTGAGCTATTGAAGCTGCTGAAAGAAAATAAAAATCAATGTACTTTCGCTTAGCGCTTTGGAGAAAGAAAAGGATTACTCGGTTTTTCAGCAAAACTCTTTAATGCAGCTTTGTAACAGAGCGCACCATAACTTACAGGCAAAGCTCTTCATACTCGAGCATTTACTGCACCCCAGGACTCAGCACTTGGAAGGAAATACAGTGAGACTGTGCTTCCCAGTGCAGAGCGGGCTGAGCAGTTACTGGTGCCAGTACCACTAACTCACCGTCTGCTGGGGCTCCACGAACAGCTGCCCCGTGCTCTCAGGTGGTGTACGCATAATGCAGGGACTTTAGACACATCTACTGAGGATTTTATCCATTTAATAAAGCAATTTATTTCACGCACCATGGAAACTGCCTTGGGTTTAGGCTTTCTTGCTTACCATGCAGCCTCCATCCAGCAAGTGATGATGCACAGGTCGAGGGTGGGGCTTTGTTGTTGAGTTTTTGGTTTTTTGTGGGTTTTTTTTTTCCTTAATAACATAAATGGAAAAATTTACAAGCTCCAACTTCAGTGTGTACCCAAAGCTCTGTGGATGGGGGCTTTTAGGAGTTTCTCTGCATTTCCCATTTTTTGGCTGTTCAAACTTCAGGTTTGTAACCACGGGCAGGGTAAAGATGACCAGATTTCTGACATTCTGCAAATAATTTTAAACTACTCAAAGCTGTCTTTGAAAGTGAAGGGTTGAACCTTCCTCTAATACAGGCAGGGTGGACATAAAATTGAATATTTTACAGTGAATCACACATATTGCTCATAGTAATTAATAGCAATAGCCAATGTAAAAGACAACATGGAAAAACAGCATCTTGCAAAGAAACCTGTTTCTCATCCCATACAGAAGAACTACAGTCACTAAAAATGCTTTAGAAGAAGTGATTTTAAATGCCAACAATTTTTCTGTTGTTTCTGATTCCTCTCTATGCATACAAATGCACAAAATGTAAAACCCAGCAAAGAGGGAAAGTGGAACATCTTAAAAAGCTGATTTAATTCTGCACGAAACCTTTACTCCTACCATTAAAAAGTACAATTTATTACCACTGGAAAGACTAAGTAGTAGAAAGTGCTCTTGAAAAATAATCACTGCTTCTACCAGCACACCAGAGACCTCTACAGAAGATGTAGGAACCATTATCTTCATTTTACATGTGGTGAAAATGAGGCAAGGACAAACATCACCGAAATGAGGCAACAGCAGGTAAAAGTCTGACCTGTTTATTACGATCTCAACATTTTAGTCTATACTCAAATACAGGATGGAAACCCTTGTTTTCTTTCCAACATCCAGCTGGAAGAAGATGCTATACAACATCCATGGGGATTCTGCAAGCTCTGAAGCTGTTTCCCACTTCTCACACTCCCTTTGCAGGTCAGTTCTCAGTTGAAAGATGTGTCAATGCGACATGGCAATCCAAATTAAATTCTACCGCAAATTTTCAGGCAATGCTGGACAGTTATTCGTAGCACCTCTGGTCAACAGCAGACAGGGTAAAGGACAAAAGACAGTGTATTCTCCCAGGCTTTACCATAGGCAATGCTGGGATGAGAATAAACGAGGCAATTTGTGTTTCTCAGAGTTATTGTTTCAAGCTGCCCGCAGACTCTGGCACATGTCATCACACCAGTTTAACTGAGCGTTAGCTACTACAATCATTACAAACGAATGCCCAAACCCTAGATCACAGCGTATGTTAAGGCCATTCAAACAGCAGGTTACATTCTAGTGTTACAAACCTGCTCCTTGATATCCACAAAAATTTTCTGCCATATCTTCTGTATTTTTTTCAACGAGATCAAATGTATATATTCAACATATTTAAAAATAAAAAAGCTAAAATGAAAAACAGTTTGAAACTATGGATTTGTCTGGTGATGGCTGGACTATTGGTCATCTTGTCTTCTTCAGACAGCGTAGGACTGTGTCCCTCGTCAGGGCAGACCTCGCTGCTGCCTTGCTGTCACCCTCGGCTCCTGGCTCTCCTCTTGCAGACCAGCTTGCCCTGGCAGCTCCTCCACAGCACTCAAACAGCAGGCTCAGGATTTGAGACTTTCACGTGGGAGCAAGGCAGGTTAATCTATTAAAATCTGAGACCTCGTTAATTTATCGCTCAGATGAAGCCTTACCTGTAGCCACTTGGATTAGAAGCTCAAAAAAATTATGTACAGAAGATGAAAAGAAATACAGCAGCATTAAAACAAATACATGGAAATAGGGACCAGCTACCTGACCCCTGAAAAAGCCTGACCCTTGATAGCCCATGGCAATCGCTTACCTCAAAGAGAA
Organism: Syrrhaptes paradoxus; assembly: GCA_013400615.1. NCBI lineage: Eukaryota > Metazoa > Chordata > Aves > Pterocliformes > Pteroclidae > Syrrhaptes > Syrrhaptes paradoxus. Next base: position 271,890 of record VZTO01007615.1, read on the forward strand.
TTCTTCTGAAAACTGAAGAAATAAAATTATCAAACTCAAAATGGTTAATTTTAAATTTATTTTCCAGTGTATGTCTGTGACCGATGACAGACTGCAAACCAAGAGGGTTATATGAGATGCTGGGTAAGGTGCTGGTGCTTTGCTTATCTTCTGAGCGCCTGGCCACCCGCAGCTGGCTGGGACAGACCCGGTGGACAGGGCTGCCGGCACGTCTCTGCTGAACTGCACATACTAGCGATGCGAGATGCTTCAAAGATAATTCATACTAGGGAAGTCCCCTGGCTAGGAATTCTTTTTTTTTATTTGCACATAAAAACAGCTTCTGAAGACATAACTTAGGATGAGTTTGTTTCTCCCTAATCACTTGATTACCACAAGCGAAAGCTGGAACTGGGACAAGAGCACTTAGAGAGCTTAAACGACAGATGTCATCCTATTTCGGAGAGGATGTTAAGGGACGTTTGAGAAGGGATATGACTTTCTTTTTAGAAAGAATGAAAAATAAATTGAATTTTCTTTCTGTAGCCTTTATGAATCACAGTTTCCCATTTCTCTGTGGTGACAGATTCCTGTATTTCCCAGAGGAAAATGTAATTTTCCTTGAGGAAGGGGAAGCAAAAGTGAAGGTGAATCAAAATGTTTTGATTCTTTCAGCTCTTTCAAGGACCACTTTCTAAAGCAGCAGCTTGATCAATTCATCCATATGCCAGACCTTTCCCAGGTCTTCTACCTACAGATATATCTGTGGGAGGGATTGAGTTCACTAGGCCACTAGAAAAAGGGACACCTTAAATACATTATTAGTTAGCACATGACTTTTTGGCATATCTTTGACAGTTTGATTCAGCAACCAATCAAAAAACCCTATCCCTTCTCATGGAGGAATATTAACATGAATTAATGTGATGCTCTCCAGCCCTCTCCAGACGTTCTTCTGGCCACCGAGTGATTCCTCTGCTCACTAAGAGAGTTCACACGGAGCCACCTCACCAAGCACGTACACATCTGTATACATTTGGACAGCTTCAGGTGGGTCTGTCTTACTTGGCCAGGGACTGAGGAAACCGGAGTAAGCAATGCCCTGAATGCTGGTGATGCACAGAACGAGCTGCCAAGTTTCATCAAAACTCCTCCCCTTCATGAATACCCCTGGTTTGGAGGAAAAGTCTCTTTAAAAGACACATTAACTTACTAACTTTTATAATGAAGGCTCGAATCCTCAGCCCTTCTCATAACATTACGGGAAAGGCATCCGCAGATGAAAGGGGACGTTCAGCAAAGCACAAATATATGTTGCCATTATTTGATGATCAGCTTCAGGTTAAACCTGCCTGCCTTGAGACTGGAGATTAATAGTGATAGCTTCTTCTAATGACTGTAGAAATGCCACAGTGCCTGCCAATAACAACTTGAGCAATGAACAGGTTGCTATAGAATGTATTGTTTATGCACCACTGACTGCAATCTCTATACAGAAAATTTAATAGACCCTTTTTTCCCCTCACAGCAAGCTTATATGGTTGGGGATTTAGAACTGCATTATTCCTTATGACCTGACTTATTTATCATGTCAATCACAGTAATGATGTGTCAAAATTATCACAATTCTGAAGCTTTCCCTTTATCATCATTTTGAGAGTGTTCCTTCGCGGCATTATAAGTACATATGACAGAAGAGACATCAGAGGCATAGATTTCATGCCCGGCTCCTAACAAAATCACAGGGTTAAACAGCTACTTCTAGAGGCAAAGCACCATGGAATAACTTCTTCCATTTTTCTAATTCAGTTCTTGTAACAGCAGCTAGACATACAGCTGCAACTGCAATTAAGGAGAAAAGATGGGGAATAAAACCGCACAGAGTCAATTGCCAAAGGTCAGTTTAAGATGCCGGAATTTGCAGGTCCTGACCCACCTAACAGCGCACACTTGGCCTTCTGATACCGCCCGTCAGATTTTAAATTACAACTTGAGCAATTAGTAAGACTGAAGAATTAGACAAGCAGGTTACGTAGTGGGGAGATTGTCCTTCTCTATCTAGGCAAAAAGCTTTATCAAGGACTCAAGTTAGGGAAGGGAAAATAAATGCGGAAGAAGGGATTTAGTCCTTGCTGAAACAGAAATTTCAGACAGGAGTGCGTGCAAGGTCACAGCCAGGCTGGGGAAGGTGACTGTCTCGGCAGCTCAGGTGCAGAATTCCTCAGAGCACTTTTCTGAACAAAATACCAGACTGCATCCGCACCAGGTTATTGACTCGGAGAAATTAAAGGATGAGAAATAGTTAACACCAGGAGTTCTGTCAGAGGTACAACATATATTCTTTTGGTTCAATTTTCTGGAGCCTGAGGTCTGAAAGAGATGGAAGCCTCTTTGAAAGGGTCTGGACAGCATTCTAAATTTCATGTACCATAAGTTTCTCTCAGTCACAGAAGATTAATTCACCATTTACTCTGTAGGCTAGCAAGAACCTGGGAAGCAGATAGTGTGTGTTGTCCTGGAGGAGAGAGATGGCAAAGCCCTGATCCCTCTGGGGCTTGTAACTGCGGCTGAAACCATTTCTAGATGTAGTTACAGCCAAAGAGAGTTTTAACAAGTTTGAATGCACACCTAACAACGTTACATCCTGAAATATGGATTGTCTAACCGGGAGCCTGTGTTGCAGCATAATTTTTGCTACAATAGCTGTCTGAAATGACACTAAAACCAAGCTAACTCTAGACAGGTTGAAAAATACCTGTCAAGTCCAGTTCCGGCAGCATCACCATAAAGCCTGTTTGAAGTGTCCAACCTACGGATCAGCAAAAATACATAGCTTAATAAAGACTAATAAAATGGAAACAGCTTGTTCTGTTGGAGGCTGATGGAGCTGCAGAACAATTGCTGCTGAATTACAGGGGTTAGCACGTCTCAGAGGACCCTAAAATCAACAAAAAAAGACATGACGTGACCCTGCAGCAGGTAGAGCTAAGACAGACTGGTCTGTAAAATGAACTGACAACAGCCTGCAAGAATTGCCTAGTTAGGAGAAGCAAAGCTGTAGGAGCAGTCACTCATTGGAAGGAGATTTAAGTTAGGCATGTAACTTAATGTTACTGTAAAAATAATTAAAATCTAGCAACCCCAAGCAAGATCTCAAAAAAAAAAACCCCAAAGATACCTTTATTTCTAAAATTGTTAAGATTTAGGTTGGAATAGAATGAAGATTTCACAATTTAATACATTTAGAGGGTTTGCTGGTCCTTTGGGGTGCTTCCTTAGGAAAATAAGTTACAGTGCAAAGGCATTCTCATGTTGCACATTCACTCAACTTTTAAGCTTCAAAACCAATCCATCCTCATCTTGGGGAACCCCACATCCCCAGGACACTTATTGGAATATTTTGAATTATACAACTCCAAAGATAATATATGCAAACCTGACCACCAGCTTGCCCACCACACTGTGCCACCCACACACTAACTAAATGTTTGATGTAGTCGTCATTTTAGCGTCTAGGATAGGAAAGGAAATCTTGGAACTACATTTCCAATTCCTAATTCAAAGAAAGCTTTCCAAACCTGCACTTACAAAGTGATATCCATTCTCACAGGCAGACGCACACCCTTGTACAGAAGCCAAGATTTGCTCTTTGTCTCCACAGAGGTTTAGAGCTGCACTATTAGACAGAGGCATAATGGGTCAGACCCTCAGCCAGAGTATTTTTGGTGCGGATCCATTTAAATTCAGGAAACAGAGTAATTTCTTTTATCTGATGATTTGATGTATATCTGTATCTGTATATAAACGCAGTCATGGTAACTCCATCTCTCAAAGCAATACTGCTGTGCAGAAGGGCAGGGATGGTTTGCTGAATGAGCAATGCCTGTCAGAAATGAGATTTTTCCAGATCATGGTTTGGGATGAAGCTGATGAGCACCAGTGCTTGGTTGGAGTTTTCAGCCTAAAAGCCACAAGGACGTGCTTCTGCGGAGAAGGGTTCCCAAGGGGAAAAGTTGGTGAAGACCCACAAGACTACTCACAACAGAAAAGGTCACCTTCAGAATGTGACAGCAGAATCATTAAAGCCAGGACATGAGGCCACAGGTCTTATCTCAAGGTATAAATCTAACTGCCAACTGAAGGTTCATGGGTTACTAAAAATGAAGTCAAAATAGAGTTCAAAGGGAGATCAGTCTAGACCTGCCCCAGCAGTTCTCTCCTATGGCCAAAAGAGTTAGAGAATCACAATCGTTAACTATATAAACTTTGGACACATTCATAAAACTGCATTTCTGAGTCCATATTACAGCATAATTTTGTAGCTAAGAAAATACCAGCTGCCTGAGCAACTGCAGAAATGCATTTTAAGCTGCTCAGTGGCACCAGACAAATCCCCTCCCTCCCTCTTTCTTTTCTTTCGGAGATGTTCAATAATTCGACAACAAGCTTTAACATTCATAAGGTAGAACTGTAACTGTGATAGCATTAAGATCAATTTCCATTACTGGTGCCATGATTACCTTTCATTCATCTCCCGTGACAGCCTTCTAAAAGGGAAGTGTTTGCAAAACAAGTTCTGTTATCGTACATTTGTGTTTTCTTGGTCAAAAAGAGCAGCTAGAGAGTTAACTTTAGCAGACCTCAATCTTCTCTTGAAATGGATATCTGCAAATGCAAACTGCCCTCTCCCTGTTTCAATACCTTAATTGAGAATTGATAAAGTTGAAACATATATCTAAATCTACTTAAATAAAAAGTAAAATCAGCCAAAGTCTCTCCAACAATAGAATCTGAAGCATAGTTTTCATCTAATGACTTTGCTGCCATTGAAGGGTCCTCAAATGTACTCTGGTGTCTCGTCTCACGTCCTGTTCCCATGACACATTCCCAATTAATTGCTCAAAGACCGAAGCACTTTGGTGTTGTGCTCAATATAGGATATCTCAGGGAGATAGAACGTCCTGTTATATACAGAAGGTCACATCAAATTATTGTATACTTTCCTATAGCTTCTGATTAAGAAATTTGTCATCAAAAGAAATGCTTCAATATCTATGGAAACAGCTCTGCTCTCACCATTCAGCGGTACTGTCGTCTAGACATAGACTGAGCGCAACAAAAGCAAGTGGCAGTGAGGGGACCACTTCCAGCTCTCAGCCCAGCCCAGCCCAAGCCACACTCTGGAACATCACGGGGAAGGCTCCTGAACACCGGTGCTGCATCCACAGGTACATCACACCACAGGACAGCCTGTTATAGCTTCTGTGCCCCTGTAGGGCTAGGAATGGCAAATCAGCTGTGTCACATTTCTCAGGAATTTCCAGATAAAACATCCTCTCCATTAGGAGCTCAGTGGACAACAAAAGCGTGAAAGTATTTCATGAGATGAAAATAATACGTATAAAATTCACAAAACCAAGAAGGCTTGATGTCTTCTGTAACATCGTATTGAGGTTGATTTGGATTTCATGGTGGTTTAAACAATATAAATCCACTTTAAAAAAAAATGATAACATCATCTTGAGTGACTTAAATCTACAAAAGTGAAGAAATTAGCCAATCTGACTGTACGGATCATTTCTCAACGTTCCATTTAGCTTTTAATTACCCAACAGACTGTAATGGCTGCTTTGGAGCTATTACACTCCATCGTGTCAATTTGGCTGCTACAAACGCACAGCACAAAGTCCTCAAGCTAAGAATCATTATGAAATTATTGTTGAAAAAGGTTGTTGGGCATGTGCAATAGCTAGCTTTTGAACTTCTATGTTTTACAATTTCTCTTTTTTATAAATAGCTAGAGCAATTAGATGCTGTTATGGAGCTATTCAAAACCTTTCAGTTCTGAGATCCAAAGCATTTCTTGAGTTATAGAACTGTAAAAATACAGTTAAATTGGCAAAGTTCTGTTTGCAGTCTGTCATAGCTTCATATTTTCTCTTCTGTATACAATCTAGTCAAGTCATATTTATTTACATAATTTTCCATCAGATAAAACACCAGAAAATATTTCAGAGAGTAAATGTGAGAAATCTTTGAAAAAATCAGGTCTGTGGTAGAAGCTACACAATATCGAGAAACAGATGCACGTATAGATGAACAAAATCCAAAGCATTAAGTCACACACCTAGCCTTTCCTGGCCACCAAATTAAAAAGGGAAAGAAAAGATTTAGGAACATAAGAATGCAAAGATAAACAACGCTTCATGTAAATCACAAGCCTAAAATAACATGGAAATTGTATTGGTGGGATTTGCAGAGAATGAGCAAGCAAATGATTTATGGATTTGAGAGAAAGCAAACTGTGCATATGTGAGACAATTTCTCAGTTGTGCTCCCCAAATAATGGAAATTCCAGCTCAAGGCACAGAACAGACTCAGACTGGACTGGAGCCTTGTCAAGGATAGAGACCAGGACTTCACGGGGTCAGAGTTCGTCAAACAAAATTAAACAGACTGTCACTGTCTCAAAGATCTTGCAGTGCAAGTATAAAACAGAAGTCCCTGTTCCAAAGATGATGCAGCCAAACAAGAAAGCAGAAGGAGATTATTCAACTCTATTCGGCAGCATATTAACGTGCTGGATCATGCTCAAAGTTTCTTCTAGGCATCCCAGCACAGAAACACTTCCAGAAGGCATGTTGTAGTACTAATGAGGCAGATTCACTGGACTAAGTTTTTTCCTCCTTGAGTATAAATCAGGAGCAACATAGGAATTAGCACAAGTGGGACTCTGAAAACAGAACAAGAAGGTAATGGGCTGGCAAATGGCTGCCTGGATCCAGGAGCTGATCTTTCCTTGTCTCCAGGGTGGGAAAAGTCATAAACCACCTCAAAACTGGGGAAAAGGGAGACAAAACATGAGTGCAAGCATCAAAGCAACAGCCAAGAGCAGCCTGCTGAAGTCTTTAGACCAAAGGGAAAAAAAAACAAAAACAAAAAAAAAGAAAAGGCATTGTAGTAACTGAAATATGAGTTGTTGAGAGCATGGACAAGTTTTGGATTTATTGGAAAGGCTGTATCATCACAGGAGTATTAAAAATAAAAGGAATTTGTAAATAATAGATACAACATAAATACGAGGGATCTAGAAAGATGAGAGTAAATCACTCCTAGGCAATGACATCTTTTGGGACAAGCAGCATGTTTACGTTCCCTGGGGAATCAGAAAAGAATGAGAGGAAGAGGTGTGGCAGGAGCTGTAAGAACTGCGACAGCGAGATAAATCTGCGTTTTCAAAAGTGGTTGACAAATAGTTGATAAATCTCAAAGAGATTAAGAGGAAGGGCAGCAGAGATACCTCAAGAAAAGTGAAATAGGGATAAAATGGGAACTCTCTGAAAGAGTGACTAGACTGATAAGAAATCAAGTAGGGATGGTGTCATAGGAGCAGAAGTGGTCCAGATTTCAAGGAAGATAGGTAGTTAAGCATCAAAAGAGATTACCACTCCTTCTGTTACTTGAATGGGTGTTAAGGACCAATAGCAAAAAGCAAAAGATCATATGAAATGAGCCTCTGTACTGTCAGCTTTCACAGAAAACCAATAAAATAAAATATATCAAATAAACTGTGTACTTAAGATACCAAGAGGTTTACAAAACTCCCCTTTACTATTTCAGTATTAGGGTATTCAGAAAACCAAGAGGACCATAAAAGGTTAAGAGAAGAAAGATATGGAAAAGCAAGTCCTTGTAAAGAGCTGAAAAACAGGACCACGATTTTGAGATGGATGCAAAACCAGCTTGCAAACAAGGCATCAAAACATGAAACGTGACTGGGGTGACAGAGAAACTTACTGAAATACTTCCAGTATACAACATAGAAATTAATGCTGTGAAAAAATTAAAGCATAGAAAGTTTTCATTCCTATAGCTTTGTATTTTAATGCTGCTGACTGGCTTTATAACATGCCAACGTGTTACTAGCAAAGTCAGTTCACCAGAAAGCAGACGCCTTTGGAGGCAGAGAACAATTTGGGTGCCAGTAACTCTGCTTGAAAAACAATTTTTTTTGCAGGAGGTGGCTGTGAAACCCTATTGTTGGAGAGTGAAATAACAATACAGCATATAATAGCCTATTTTTGTTTTGCCTTTAAAAATGTAAGAGAAACTAATCCTGCAATTCTGCACATTGTTTGCTGAATGCAGACACAACGTACTGCACACTCCCGAGAAACCTGCTGATGCAGCGCCGTGCCGAAGCGCCAGGCACACCGCCTGCGTGGCATTTCCTCCAACACAAAAAGAAACTGTTCTTCTACACTGCTGCTTTTAGGAAAAATTAATAACATTCTTGGACAGCTTTTTTTCAGCTGTCCAAAAATATTCTTTTTTACCAAGCTCTTCTCTTATTTTGCTTTCAAAGAAGTGTCACCTCCCAGCTCGTGTAGGTACCCGAGGGGTATCTGTCATAAAGGAACAAGCCGAACTTCCACCTGTTATGAACCAGTAAATAGAAAGGAATAAGAAAAAGTATAATTACATCTTAGAAGGTAAGAATTAGCGTTTTGATTATCAGGTGTAAAAAGGTGCACAGCTAAATCCAGTGGACAAACACACAGCGAGCTAGCCAAACTCTCACCATGCTGAATAGAGATGTATTTGGGTAGCAAACACAACATTCAATGCTTTTCTAAGCCTTTACACTCTTCAGGTGAAAGTTAATTTAAAAAGGTCACTGTCAACATAGAAAAATGCCTCCTTGCTCAAAAATGGCTCTTTCCTACTTAGCTATCACCATTTAGGACACAGGTTGCACAGACTGGTTTTGCAATTAAACCTTTTTTTTTTTTTTCATTCTTTCACAGAAGTATAAAACACTTCTCTCACCATTTTTACAGCTCGATGTCTGTCGCCCGATGGTCTCAGAGTTGCCAGTATTTAAGTGTATATGAGATTTTCTCCCTGAGGTGCTCAAAAGAGAGTGTATTACACATTTCTGTTCTCAGTACCAAGCTGAAGCCACAAATTCTAATTGATGTACCCTGGGAGGAAAGAGAATTTGCTTCTCACTTTCACAACCACCACAGGTCACTCTTTCAACCTGTTAACTTTGGGGGTTTGGCTAGCAGCCATAAACACCTAACACTGCTTTCCTAGATTAACACTTCTGCAAATACTTAGACACTATCTTGATTTTTACTTTAAAAAAAAAATAAAGTTTTTGTGTTCACAGACTAGTTTGGTGGATACTTTATAATATGAGCCATAAATATGAAAAAAGACCTAGTTCAACTCTTTAAAATATTGTAAATTTCAAAGGTTTAGATGACAGAATAAAACATCTTTCAGAAGCTCTTAATTTCAATAAAACCTTTTCACACTAATAGCAAAGGCATAATAAATCTTACCAGTGTCCATCCTGTAGACAATCCAACAGAACTACAGCACAGATACACCAAGAGATTCAGATTTGTTTCAGAATGAGCACTGAATCCATACCCTGGGTGATATTTTGGTATGGAGGAAGTACAATCCAAGAATGAATAGAAAATTGCTCCGCATATAATTTTAATTGTATTTTCCACAAGATTACTTGATGAAGCACTAATGGCAATCAGTACGTATGATGTAGCTAAAGGTCCACATGGAAGTTCAGTGAGATGCAGAATCCTTTTTCATTTCACCCCTTAAACTGTTGGGTAATTTGTTACGAAAGAGATCACTAAAAAATATAATTACAAAAATACCTGTACTATATAGAACAGAAGGTAAAATGTTCCCTGTATATAATCTTGTGGCACAGTTGGGGCAATTCTAGGTTACGAGTGATACACAAACCACACAATAAATACTGCACATAATTTTTAGATTAGCACTGCTGACAGCATTTATCTCCAGCACTGCTGCAAGACTTTGATCTGACATCAATATAACTGACTGCAACCCTTTTGCTTAATTGCCATCTACAGAAGAATCCAATTAGACCAAGAAATATTAAAACAGTTTTAATGGTTAACATAAAACTTCATAAAAACAATCACCGCTGGTTCAAGGACACAATCGATAGCCTTTAGTTTGAAAAATACTGTGGTTACAATTACAACTAGACTGGCGCTCAATCCATCCTCTCTCCTTTTTCATAAAAATCAGTGTCTTGAAGAATGTTCCTATGGCACTACATGCACTGTAATTTTTCACTCTTTCTCTAAATCTCAGCAAACGTGCTGTAGATAGCCCCAGGAGCAAACACAGCAAAGATGAAGTAAAACTCGAAAAGGAGCTGTCTAGTTTAATCTATGAATGTTCACAGCAAGGGCTTCACGGAGAAATTTGTAATCAGGATTTCCACAAATGATGGTGGCAAGGTTTCATTGGAACTGGTGTTCTTGTCATCCGCAGAGCCTGTCACAGCATCCTGTGAGCATTTGCTGCTTCTCTGACTTGAGAATCCCTGAGCATTATGTCTCTCCCCAATGCCCAAACACACGCACTACATCTTTCTGTTCCGAAACCACGCCGGCTTAACAGCCACGCATTTGTTATGCTCTGCGGGGAGAAGTGCAATATATACTCAAACAAGCTGCTGTAGTTTCCAAATGCTAACCAGAAACTCGCCAAATTAAATCTGTCCAGGATACAGGTTCCCGTGTCAATTAAGAGCAAACTCTTTGCATCGGTGGTGGGTGGGCGAGGGACCAGGGGAATGCCTGCGCAGGAACGCCAGTTGTCAGAGTTTCTAACAAAGATAACTTCACTCTAAATAAACAAATAGCATAGAGACTGGGGGTCCTTTTTCTTAAGCACATTGGGGGAATAAAAATACCTCGGATGCAGGAACACAAAAGCAATCTTCCAGCTACCCCTTTTCTCTAATATTTTATTTAATTTATAAACATTTACTTCAATGTAGTTAACCTTACCAGGAGTGGGGTGGAATTTTCATAGAAATTTCAGGCAGTTCAGGATGCTTCAGCATACCTGCTGGATGGCGGTGACTCATATTAAAAAACAAAAAACAAAAAATTATTACCTACACCTACCCACGGCCACCTAACAGAATCACATCCTGATGCTGATCCTCATCCACAGTACTAGAGAAAACATACACACAGCTTCAATGGTTCCTTGTCCTTGCAATTGCCAGATCTCAGACAACAGCTAGCTCAAAAACATGCTCTATCAAATGAAAAAGGAACTCCAACAAGGATAATCACATTAAACTGGTACAAGAAAGAGGAGAGTCAGTTCCTTACTGTCCTCCTTATATCAACCAAACCCTTTGGGCAGTTTTCAGCCCAGTTTTCAGTGATGGTTTCTCACCTTTTGTTCCTTCCGTTCTCAGATCTGCCTGGTGTACAGCCTGTATATGAACACCATGGTCAGAAGCATCGTCTCTCAAAGCACACTCGCCACAAGCGGCTATTTGCGCATTTTTATCTAGAGCACCATCTCACCTTTCTGTTTATAAGGGGCTTCAAAGTTTGAACTGCTGTACCATGAGATTATCAGCATCCCAAACACGACAATTTTCAACAACAACAGGGAACGAACACAACCAAGGCACCCGCAGACCTCACGGGATGTGCTATACTGGACCCTTTGACCCCTCCAGTACCAACACTGGAGCAAGGAAGAAGCGCAAGCAGCGCATCTCTCCCCTTTCCCTAGCAGAGAGCTCCAGCAGAGAATCACCACTTGGGGTGGATCTGTGGATCCTAGAGAAGAACCAGGGGAGAAAAGGAATTACACTGGAATATGAGACTTGGCTGAGATTTGGGCTGAAACCTCCCCAGGACAATCTCAGCTTCCACGCTCGGATCAGACCAGCTGGGGTCAGCACAGAAAGGACACAGAGTGATCTCTTGCCCAAAAAGTTTAATATTAACACTGCTGTTGTGTGCTACATTGCAACTTTATTATCATGATGTATAAAAATCATTTATCTGCATAATTTGGAGCTTGAACAGTAATCATTACCTTCTCAACATTTTTTTAAAACAATAAAAATTTGCTTGCAAACCAAAATGCAAACACTTCAATAGCACATAGAAATTGTTCTTCCACACTAATTTATTCACATTTTGCAATTCCAGCTTAGGATGATGTGTGTAGGGAGAAGGGAGGGTGGAAGACAAAAATGGGGTTTTTTTATGAACAATTCCCATTAACACTGATGGGAACTGCACCCATAAAAACTCTGGTCACTGACGCTTTTCTTTACTCATTAGGTAATCTCTGGCATTTTATTCTTCTGGTTTATGTTCTCTGCCCTATAATTTCCAATCTAGTCATTAGATTCTGCCAAAAAGCTTCATTGTGTGCTAGCTGCCTCTCGCAAGTAAATAGCACTGTGATGAAGTTAGAAATAACCATTTCTCCCACAGTTGGTTGGTACCAGTCAATGCAGTCCAGCACCAGAAAAAAATGAGCAAAATACATTGCAAAAAATTAGCTGATTCTAATACTTCCTGAAAATACAGATATTCTACTACCATCCTCATTACCTGCAAAATACTAAGAAAAGAGTAGGGTTCTATATCACCAAAAAGTGTTCCAGCTGGGGACAGCTCTAAGGGACAAGGATCTGTATGTACGTTATTGCTTTCTGGTAATGGGAAATGAAGCAAGATGTCTTTTCTTCCCTCCCTCTAGCACCAAGACACGTTGTTCAGTGATCCTGTGGACAGCACACTGGATATGGTATCCACAGTTCACTCGAATGTCTGTAACAAAATATTTCATCTCCAATGAAATTTGTGATCACCACTCATTTTTCACTTTATGTATTTTTTTTAAAGAATTGGACCCTTTGATTAACTGTTGCTGTAAGAATGCCTAGTGCTCTGTGTCCCATGCCAGGAATTACTGGGTCAGGGAGAAGGGGACTATTCCTTCCAAATTACCCAACGCTTTTTGAGATNACAATGAAATTTGTGATCACCATTCATTTTTCACTTTATTTTTTTTTTTTTTTTAAGGAACTGGACCCTCTGATTAACTGTTGCTGTAAGAATGCCTAGTGCTCTGTGTCCCATGCCAGGAATTACTGGGTCAGGGAGAAGGGGACTATTCCTTCCAAATTACCCAACGCTTTTTGAGATGGGAACACACAAAAAAAAGAAATCCAAGTAATATATCTCGCCTGCAAACTTCACTGATTGAACAGGATCAGTACATCTGTTCTTCATCTATATTACTCGGATCAAGTCACATTCACTGCTGATAACCATCCTTAACAGACCAACGTGGATCAATTTTGATCTGTTTAGTGCTTCTGCCTTACTTTACTATACCATCATCTCCTAAAGGTGAGAGACTGAGGTATTTTAATAGAAATTATTTGACACAGCTCTTAAAAATTTTATAATTAACCTTGTGTTGTATATAGGAGTCAATTTTGTTACGTGAGAAGACCATGGGACAGGGAATTAAAAAAAAAAAACCCTAAAGATTTCTAACCTTGTTTCTGCCCCTGATTCTAGCTCAGTGATCTTAGGCTAATCACTTTTATCTTTCTGTGCATCAGTTTCCTCATTTTGATATTGGAATTAATAACATGCACCTTGGTAAAGACTTTTGAAGAATACTGATGAAAAGCATTAGATATGAATCAGGCCTTATTATTAATAATAGTAAATTGCTTTGGGATCCTTGGATGATAAGAGCTATTTAAATTCAAAGAAAATATTAGTACTTTAATTGCTTCATCTTTCAGATCTACCCCAGGTTTACTTACTCACACACTGACAGGTAAATTGAACTCAAAGTACTTCATAGCAGATACACAGCTAGAAGTATAAAAAGATATTAAAATCCTTACACCTTATTATTGTCGCAGTTTCCGAGGCTTTAGAGCATCTGCTTTGTGCTGTCGAAGCTCTGACATGGCAAACATCCAAATTTTATGCTGCTGTTGGGATATTCAGTATTAATGGAATTTTCTCCACAAATGCTGAAATCCCCATCAATAGTCAAAATTCAAACCTTCCATTTATGCAACGTTTTATGAAAGTCATTAGAATTGCGATGAAACTGCTATTGTTTTGAAACGATATACTGAACAAAATGTCATTATCAAGTAGTTTCACTGAGTGGAGAACAGAGCCATAGTCTATTAATGTATTGCCACTGATTTATTCACTCATGTGCCCTATATTTTCATCTCCAAAAGCCTTTGTAAAATCCACAGTGTCTATTAGCGCAATTATCCAACATAACTACTCTGCAGGGCACAGCTCATTATGTTTCTTTTTTTTTTTCGCCTTTAGTGCTGAATGCTGCCAATAACATTCGGGCTACTGGAGAGGAGACTTCAGCATGCGACGACAATAAGAAAACAAGCCCAGCGCTGGCTTCGCTCTGCTCCAAACGAGAGCTTCACCCACGGTCTTCATAAGAAACTGCAGAGAAAACAACTCTACACTGATATTATCTTCTCAGCTGTATCCACTGACAGAGAAAGAGGCAACGGGCACAAACTGAAATACAAGAACCTCTGTTTAAGCATAATTTTATTTTTTTCCCCCGGAAGGGTGATCAAACACTGGAAAAGCTTGCCCAGAGAGGCTGAGGACTCTCCACCTTTGGAGATGCTCAAAACCCAACTGGATGCAACCCGCTCTAGGTGACCCGGTTTTATATCAGGGGGCTGGACTCCAGAGGAGAATAGAATCACAGGATGGTTTGGGTTGGAAGGGACCTTAAAGCCCATCCAGTGCCACCCCCTGCCATGGGCAGGGACACCTCCCACTAGCCCAGGATGCTCCAAGCCCCATCCAGCCTGGCCTTGAACCCCTCCAGGGACTCTATCATCATTAATTCCTCACACATCAGCAGGTTGCTGATGTGTAACTTATATTCGCTCCTGGAAATTAAGGAGAGCAGCTGCAAACACTTAGAACCCTGGCTGGTTGTAAACCTAGCCCCTTATAAAACACTGCAGAGAACACTTTTTTTGCTGTTTACACATCCTCCACCTGAGTGAAGTAAAGCACAAACACGGCTCTTCTTAGACATCCTAATTCTGGCAAAACAGCAATGACAGACTTAATTACTGATCAGTTTGCATCAGAAATTATCAGACCAAAAGCAGAGTGCTATATCACTCACGCAGTTTAATACTCAATTTAATACGGCCAGAGCCGAAATTTTTCATATTTCAAAAATATCTCTTTTCTTCAAATTATCTATCCAGACCTCGTTACCTTACTGCAGCCTTCCCTTCCAGGAACACTATTTCTTCATTACAGCCCAGATCCCAGGTTGGAAATGAGAAGAGGCAGCCCCCCCGGCTGCCCGAGTCTCTATTAATTATTGAGAACCCCTGCCTGCCCCAGCGCCGTGTTCAGACAGCTCGTCTTCGCGCTTCTCGGAAGCAATGAGAACTCCATGGGAAAACAGTAACACGTTTTTGTTTTGTTTAATAACAAACCAAATCAATTAAATTAGCAGTGATGGTCTTGGCCCCTGGCACTTCTGAGGAACTTCTGGG
The DNA here is from genome assembly GCA_013400615.1 of Syrrhaptes paradoxus. Classification (NCBI taxonomy): domain Eukaryota; kingdom Metazoa; phylum Chordata; class Aves; order Pterocliformes; family Pteroclidae; genus Syrrhaptes; species Syrrhaptes paradoxus. The sequence goes on from VZTO01007615.1 coordinate 287,302, forward strand.
GAATTAACAAGCAACCAGCAGTTATGGCCTCAAGGAAAACTCTTCCAGGAGGTAGGGATCTAAACGAGGAGCCTAATTTTCAGTCGTATTTGTTTCTCAATAGGAAAGGAAGTGAAAATAACTAAGCAAATAAATTTGGATAAAAGACTTTTTTTTCCCCCCAAACAATAAACGACAAAAAGTGGCTTATTACCAAAATTGTGACACCAGGCTAAGCAGCTGCCATTTCTGCTCAGTGTAACTTCGGCATTTCAATGGAAATTACTTTGGAGTATAGGACTTGTATATTGTTTATAGTTTAAGGTGATGCTACAACAAAACCAGCAAATCAAATAAAGCTAGGACGCTGTTTGGGGCTTGAACTGTGTGTCCTACACAAGATCTTAAGTATTGCTAACATCCATTTCATTTTCCAAAGCAAATTTAAAAACACATGCATGTGTAGAAAAAAAGAATGACGACTCCCAGTCCCTAGTTTCCCATATAGAAAGATATGGACAATGAGGAACACACATTATTTAAAAAACAAAAGGACTGTGTTTCAGGCATAGTCAGGCACTATAAATATTTCGGCTACTTTTATAATTGGGTTCATTTAAAATCCTATCCACTCACAAAAACTGCATTCAAAATGTGTTGTGCAGAATAACTCCCATTTGTTTTGGTCACATCACAATATCACTCAAAAAACCCAGTAGGGTTTGGGTTTTTTTGTTTGGTTGGTTGTTTTTTGGCTGGGATGCTATAAAACACCATCTTGTCTCAAAGACAAAAAAAAATTGATGTTGTAGAACATATAATTCATCTTCCCCATGGATAAAATGACTGTTATGAAACAACCCAAAAACTTCCACCATGGAGATAAAACAATTTATGTTATCTCAAGAAAAACTAAGTTCCCTGACAGCACTTCATGGTTAAATCCCAAATAGTACCTTGAATAATCACTTTCTTCATCCTCATAAGCAAGAATCAAATTATGCAATATCATAAATCTAACATTTCCTTGAAAGCTTGTACTTTAAAGACCCGATGAAGTATCTCAGCAATTGCCGCGCTAACCGCTCTGCCCAGGCTCTGCACCAGGCAGGACAGTGCCATGGAAGGTACAAATCTCATGCTAGAGCACTAAACAAAGCGGAACTGCAATAAAAACACTTTCTTTGAATTCTTGCCTTTTGCTGGATTAAGTGAAAATTTTAAAACATATTTTATCCTGTTTTGCTTTAGCATGTATCTGGGTTTTTTTAAGTTCCATTTAATATTTTTCTGTAAGTAGTTAGCAACCAGGGAGACCGGCATGCCGAGGATCTGTATGAAAAGGAGGATTCAGTGGGGTGTTCTTTTTGTTTGTTTTTTTAAACTCCCAATGACTTTAATTGTTCGGATGCTGTGGATTGCAACATCACAAAACATGAAGTCAAAAGTGAGCAATTCCTAACAGATGCTTCTAGAAGAAAAGGTTTGGTTTGCAGAAAGCAGAAGTGTTAATATCCTCTGCACATTTCTTAACTTTTAGATGTTATCAGCCATGAATGCGAGAAGCAAGAACACAGAATGATCTCCCAGGATTAACCGAAATGTTGGCTACAGGAACAAAACCTGAAAATTCCCTAACACTTTTTTCTCCAAACACAAGCACAGCGGATACGTTTTCTCTTGAGATGAGCCCATTGTAAACATCAACTTTTGTTCGAGTGTCAGCTCTGCCTTTTTTTAGCACTTTCAGACTTCAGTCTCAGTGACAGACGTATCTTCCACCATTTCTAATCTTGAAAGCACTGCAGAATTAAGTTAAATGTGACGATAAGCAGCATTATTTACAGCATCGGCTTTTTAAGGTGTTTAGAATGTCAGCTTTCAGAAAACAGCTAAAGAGGTTTTCACCGTAGTTCAGAAACAGAAAAAAATACTTTTGTAGGTGTGTTTTCTGTTGGGTTTTTTATGTGTGTTTTGTTTTTTGAGAACTGTGGCAGGCTCAGGTCTCACCAGAAAACATATTCCAGGGTCCAGCAGCCTCTCTCCACGTTGGGCGTCTGTCCGGCACATCAAGATCTAATGATAACGGGCATATGTTTTCACCATTACTTGTCACAAGCCTTCTGCCCTCCCGATCCCCAGAAACAGCCTCCGTTGCTATTGTGCAAGCCCTGGCTGACTGGTGGCCCTCGCTCTCCCCCAGCATTTTCCAAAATAGCCTTTGTCTGCTGTGGCCAACCTGCTGCCCTAACCAGCTGTTAGAAAATGACCAAAATGGGCCAGTTATTACTCCAAGAAATATTCTTCCACCAGGAACAAGAAATCACACACATATCCCTGGCCCCAAAGTACACCAGGAAAATTACGTTCATTAAAAATCTTTTCGTAATGACACCCTTACTATCAAAAGGCTCAGGGACGATTGACCTCGGCGTCCAGGATTAAGCCAGCGTTATTTTTCTTGATTATCAGCAGCAGAATAGTGGAGAAATTATAAAGCCATTGAGAGGATTAATAAAGCCCTGATCTCTCTCTCTCCTGGCTCTTTATATAAAGCGAGTAAAGTTCTCTAGGAAAAAAAAAAAAAATCATGTAGCATACGCCTGCTGCCATGGAGAGATACACTATCAGCTCCATGCTTCAGCTCCCCGTGACAGCCAGGGCAAAGGTTAATTATGCATTCTGTATATAGTTTTAATCACTTTAATCAGATCATTGCTCTGCTCCATCTCAGGCTATAACTTTCTAAAAGCAAGAGAAGCACTTCAAGCATGGCAATGTTTGTTTTTTAAAAAAGGGCAGGGGGAGGAAGAGGAGGAAACACGCTACATTAAACACAAACAAAAAAAGACAGTGCAAAACCTATCGACCGAACACAACGACGAAGCCCCATCATTTGTGTGAACAGAGGCAGAACGGCACAGAGCGGTCACACAGAGGACATAAGGTCCTTTTCCAATTTAGAGATGTACCCAGATAGCTTTCGGAGACGCCGGAACAAAGCACATTCTCAACACGCACTCTTCATGCATCTCTCCACCTCTGTCTCCACTTTCAGAGCCCTGCTCTAGCACAGGCAGAGAAAAACAAGTGGAATAATTGCACCGTAACGGGCAAAGCCACCACAAGAGAGACAGACCTAACTGGAAATCACAGGAGTCAGAGCTCTCTGCTCCAACGGGGGAACAAAGGACTGCTCCTTTCAGAACTTGTGCTGGGATTATTATGAGCTCTATTCAGCGTTTTGTTCTTACATCTTACGCAGACAAATCTCTCATTTATGGGCATTTGGTTTGAGAAGAAAGAGCTGAATAGGGCTCTGTTTTTTTTAATTAAGGAATATTGGCCCTCAGGACGAAGGGAGGAAGTGCCATCCTTGGAATGAAGTGGGAGAGAGAAGTCTGCCTTTGTTCCCCTCGGAGCCCACAGAGCCATTGTTTTATTCTATTTCAATATTTCCAAAACGGGTGGTGTGAGGAGAGCGTTCAGGCTTCTCACCAGCAGCCAGTGTTTATTACAATGTTAAAAAAAAGATGGATGGGTTCTAACTGTTAACAATATGTTCTCCAAGCCAAACATCCTCATTACAAGGCTCCTTCACATCACCAGACATCATTTCAATACGAGGCCACATGTTCCCAGCCAGATCTAGTGTTCAGGGTACTTTCCTTTTAGATCAGAAAGCAGAACACCAACAATATAGTTTGGCCCCAAGTAAGCTCTTTTTTACAAAAACATCCAAAATATTTGAAAATTCTTGTGGACTGAAAGCTTCTGCAGTGTTTTATCGAGCAAGGAGAACCCTTAAACTAATTTATTTCCCTTTACTTCATAGCAGCCCATCAATTCTTCTCTATATAATGCTTTGGATATACCTGGCTATTAACAGGGGACTTTAAAAGTGAGTAAAGGTAATTTATTAATTTTATTTTTAAATCCAGACATCTGGAGCTATGAACACATTGAGCAAATTATATAATAAGAGCAATATCAAACAAAATCCTCCCACGCCTGCCCAGAGGAGAAGTCCATCATCCAATAAACCAACTCCTCCTTAATCTAAAGGCTGTCATATTCCATTGGTCCCAGCTTTTCCCAGGTGCATGAAAAAGCTCTCATTTTAAATCCTTTTAGTTCTGCTTTTTCTACATAATCAATGGCCTATACATATTACCTTGAAAAATACCTTCCACAGTAGCAAACAACAAAAAAATAAACATGGTTTAGGGATCAGGAAACAGGAAGGGGGAAGGAGGCACACATGAGGAATATTCCTAATGCCTGTTTCTAAAGACAGTTCCAGATCTCAGACCTCAAACTTTCATAGAAATATCTAGCTCTGGAAGTAGTCTCTACATCTTCCCATGCACACATGAGAGGGAGATTTTTCCAAGTTACTGAGCACCCAGGTACCAAAGGCAGCAATAAGACAAACCACGACTGCTCACTGCCTGACCAAGTTTGACGGACGCCGAGAACAGACAGCCTTTTAGCAGCACCTATTTTTCCACGGAAGAAGTTGTCACGGTTATGAGGTAGGAAGTTCTGGTCAGTTTTAGAGAAGACTTGTTCTTCACCTGCATTTTTCTGAAGTCAAAATCCGCAATGAACTGGAAGCGAAAGATTTAAAGATTATTTTTCTGACATTAGTTGATAAAACAAAACATTTGACTTTCCAAAGAAAACCATATGATAAGAGCATTGGTCATGTCCAATGTATGGTGGCGTTTATCTCCAGGATCTGGGGGAGCTGACAGGAAAATAACAGGATAATTTCAGGGTTCTATCAAAACTGAAGGTAACAAGGGCAGGGTCAATTCCAAATGTCACCATCGCTTCATGCAACAGGCTCTATTGCAGTGCCAAGATAAAAACGTTCTCAGCTCAAAGATTTTGCAAGTTGATATTATCGCTTATCAGAAAAATCACTTCAGAGCTTCGCAAGTAATGAAACACCTTTCAAAAACAACTTAAGAAGAAGGGAGGCAAGAACAGGGAAAGTAAGTTTGCTTCTCAGGAAAGACGCTGTTTTCAATAAATAAAACAAATGGCGAAACAAAACAAACTCTATTGCACAGAGAATGACCTTTAAGTGAGCCTAACCTCAGTTCAGTGTAAAGGAAATTAAAGTCTGTGGTACTGATGCAGACATAGTCAAGAGCATCTTGTGCTGGCAGCAAGAATTCCCATTGCTGCTTTTCTTCTGACCTTTTGCATCTAGCAAGAGAAGAGAGGAAAGAGAAGAGAGACCATCTGGATTTCCTGCAGACAAGATGTCTCTTCACATACATTGTGACCCAGCTAGTAAATAAAGAAACCTTCTGATAGTCGTGGTAAGCGAAAACCTGTACTGTGAATACTATCTCACCAGGTGAGGAGTAACTCCACATGTACTCCCCCTTCTCAATGATCTGCTCGTTGTCTCTCGAGAAAATCAGATTTAACATTTATTTGCCCTTTGGTTACCAGATAAGCAGACTGACTGCCGACTGTCCTTTCGCCCAAGTCAATAGAAAAGCAGCCTTTCTAACCTTGTTTCTCTAAGAAACTTGTTATTTCATCTCTTCATATGACATCTGTCTAAAATGCGGGCTGTCCGTCAACACGGGAGAGGAAGCGAGCTCTGGCAGAAGAGAAGACTCCCACGTCCCACCACATCATCACCTACTGCAATCTACCCTCCTCCTTGAAATACATGCTCTAGACATTTCTGATCTCACACAAATGCTTTCTCCTTCCACACCTCAGTTTGTGTGAAACACCACCATGGCCAATCTGCTCAGATAGATCCTCTCCGTTAATAATTTCAGAATCTTATGAGAAATGATAGTCATGAGGAGGAAGAAGAATTTTTGTAGTGTTTTCAAGATAGTTGTGATCAGTAAGAATTCCAGGTCAACAACCTAAAAACAAATACACACTGGATACATCCCCAGAGAATCTGAATTTTTTAAAAATTCGTCAGCCACTGCATTTCCTTTATTAAGAACCTTCATGGAAGACTGCTAGAATATCACGAACTATGATCTTCACAGAACAATTCCACTGCCACATATTGATCGGAATGGTGCAACATCTAACAGGGACTTTGGATGACACTAAATAAGAATGTCGCTACAGCCCCAGAACTGCCAACTCACTTCGTACTGAAAGTCCATGATACCTTCCACTTGTTATTGACACTGTTAACAAACTTCTGGCAATACACATGCTGCTCAAGCGGTCCGAGAACAAAGCACACCTGTACTGTCGACGCCAAGTGGGGTTATTGTCCGAAACTTGCTCAGTTCTTCAAATACATCAAGAAATCTCTGCCCAGTCAGACCCCAGGGTACACAGTAAGAGGAGACACAGCACGTCAATAGCACCTAAATCCCCAGTTGAGTTTAGAAGAATTTAAACTATCTCGTACATTCTCACAGATAAGAGCACACCTTTGTTTTAGAACTCCTCCTTTACTCTGTGATTTGTTGTCCTCTCCAGTCTCCTAATCACAAAAGTCGCCCTTGGGGGACATGTTTATATAAGACTAAGTCCATGGCCTAATCTTTACAGCATTCCACAAATGCAACAAATTCCCAGTTATAAACAACCGCCCTGTTAGATTTTGTGAAGCTGAGCAAGGAAACCGAACCCTGATGACTGTCTGTCTTCCTGCACTCTGGAAGCTCCCAGAGCCCGAGTAAAGCCAGCTGGCATTCCTCCTACCTACAGAAACACCCGACTCTTCAGAACATCCCACTCTTCAGAAGAATTAATTCATTTTCCCCCTTCCTGCCCTGCACTGGGCTGGCTTTGGCAACCTCAACATCTCCAAAGACTTCTCCTTGCAAAAATTTATTTATTCTTCTGGCCAGACTAGGTAATAAAGGCAAATAACAAATAATTTCTTGTCTCTGAAGAGGAAGGTGGTGTTCATGGAGGATCCTGCCAGACGCAAGATAATCCAGCAACTCCAGCTAGCGCACAGTACTGAATTAAGAGAGAATTACCACTAAGGATCCTTAGGTAGCATCATCTATTTCTCTCAAACACACCTATCGTTATGGATTTTCTTAATTTAAAAATGAAATGCAGCAGACAACACCAGTAATAATTACCTTTACGATAACGCCATAACCCATTTTGTTGCTCTGAAAGTCAAATATATTTATTAAATCTGCATAAATTACAATAGTATTAAACTTTAACTTACCTGATACTGTGTAAATAAGAGACAGGTTGGTCCTCTACACTGGTGTGTTCTAGCAGATAGGATGTAATTTATATTTGTACAGTGACCGTACTTTATTTCATAACATAACTTACATTTCAAAATAGACTAAATCATTAATTATCACCAACACTATAAAATCAGCCTTCTGTAAAGTAAACGTGGGTGAAGAAGCCTTATCTCTTGCTGCTTAAATGAAGTTCAGTTTTCTTGGAGAGTTTAATCTCTTTCAACTGAAAATTTTGTTCAACAGTATTTAATAAACCCAGTACTATCGAGAGACACATACACTATGCAGAAATGATACCATTTAGAGGAGTAAGTTTAGGGCACATTTTTCAAAATCAGCGATTGGCGACAGGCTTGTTTACTGCTCATTAACAAAAAACCAGAGGTATCACTCCTGCTGGATACTATTAAGGTTTCTTGTTTACCATTCATTCCAATTACTGTAATTGACCTATAACTCACTGCAGTTTGGGCATTTTTTGTGAACTTCGCACAGAATGCAGCAACAATCCTTCACCGGGGCAGCTAAATACGTCAGGATTAACATTCTACTAAATATTAAAACAGAAATTACACTAGTGTTGTAAGCTGGGGGTTTATGAGAGGTTTTATGCAATTTGTGGATTCTAATCAGAGCTGAGATGATACGAAGAGCAAGTAAAGGTCTGGCACAAATCTATATTTATCTCGCTGCTAAGCTGAAAATTAAAATCCTACGAAACCTAAAAGCCTCATTTGAGAAAGAATTATGTAATAAACTTGGTATATTTCTACAGGAGATTCTCATTTTAAGTCAAGCAAAATACCAGTAACTTAAGGTAATTCCACTTGGTAGCAGGACAACACCAGCAGAGGACGATCAGACCCTTAGTTTGACCACACAGAGATGCTTTTCCCTCCCTGCTTTCTGGAAAGGTTGTCACTGTATGGGAACTTTAATTTCTGGTTTCTAGAAACTGCAAGATATTTTTGTGATCACTAGACATAAGCATCAGATACGTGCTTGGACAACTGTAGATGAGACTCAGCCTTGAAAACCCAAACTTGTCTCAAGCACAGGAAGGAAAGATCTTGTACTATACAGTCCTTGTGCGGCAGTTGTTGACTCCAAACCTCTTCCCAAACTGTCCCAGCAAACGCCTACATTGCACCCTGCAAACCCTTGGCAATTTAGTAGCTGCCTCAAATTGTTTTTCAAAGCAGTTTTCTCCTTTTATATAGTGATGGAATAAACACAAACTCCTCTAATTCAGTAATCAGGACAGATAATTACATCCCCTTAATTGTTTTCTTTTTCCAGCTTAGGTTCATGTTGATGGGAGATGGTAAAATTAGTCCACAAGCCATCTGAAGTTTGCCGCTTGCTGATTAAAGCCGTAATTGATTCAGAATGTGTTACAAATCAATCTCCGAATTACTTCAGGATCATGGTGGCACATTGTAAAGAAAAAAAAAATTCACACACACACACTCCCCCTGTGAATGAGAATCACATTCCCATAAATCCTTAACTGCATCAACAACCTGGTCAAGTTGTTTTCAAAATTCACCGTGTGTAAAACCAGAGTAAAATGGCAAAATAAGGATTACTTACAGCAGCAACCTGCTGTGACTTACAGGGGTTCCTTATTCTTTCCTAAACTTACTCTGGAATTTCTGAATGGATTGCACACCATACATGCTTGGGGAAAAACAAAACACCACCACAACGAAAAACTGTCCCCACCTTCTGCAAAGCCCATAAAACCATGATCTACAACCCAACGGGAAGCAATGGGTTCAAGGCCACCCGTGACTGTGGGATTCAGCGCTCTCCTTCCCTCGGTCGATCCGCACTCCTCATTGAGATTTACATTACCTCTCATCAGTCTGGGTGAGCCTTGCACATTTCCAGAGACTGCTACCCAGGATTCCTTTCTGAAACTCAGAATTTAAAGTTCCCATGGTGATCAAGGATGAAAGGAGAGAGATTTTACATTGTTCTTAAGGGCTCATCAAAAGGACCAACCAGGGCCCCAAAGGCAAGCCCCCTCCCCTCCTATTGCTGACTTTGCAGAGGACAAAGTACAAGATGACTTTGATACAAACCTCTCTTCCCTTTGAACAGATTGTTCAATCCATCTCACCTCCATTCTAACCACAAGCCCACTACAGTTAGGGAAGTGGAGACCACTTAAAACACACCCTGTACCCTTACCAAAGAAAAAGGGGGGGGGGGCTTCTCTCATATCTCAAAAGCTGACAGATGTCACACAATGTCCTATTCTTTAGAAGACACACACTCTTTATAATAACTGTATCCCCTCCCACCTTTTTTTTTTTTTATAGCTATGTCTGAAAATCATGAAAGGATGCTACAATGAGTTAAATTGCAGAGGTGTTTGATTACAGGCCAGTGTTTCTCCAGAGACCATTTCTCCTGGAGTCAGAAGGGTCACCAGCACAGGTTTGCTGCTTGCACTCACTCAGCTTTGCATAAATCATTATCTTATTCTGCACCGTGAAGGTTAAATTTACTTTCTAAAATTCTTATTAGAAGATACGATTGATTGACAAACTTTTACATTACACATATTACTTCAGTAAATCATACTCACTTCTGATGAATATTTAAGTACCACCCCCCAGCTAGGGATAAGTATTTACGACAAACGTCGCATCTTCAGCATTAACACACAAATGAGTTTTGTACATCCCGTTCCACTGCTATACTGTGTCACGAAGCATGTGTAAATATGCATCAAGATACTAAGAAGCCATCAAGGTTTCTCATGACATTATGAAGCGAAACAGAAATGAAGTACCTGACCCACACACAACTCACACAGGACATCTGTCTCATTAAAACCCAGACTTTGAAAGACTGCAATAAAGTCCTCTCAGTTGACTTCATAAAACTCTACTTCAAACACGCAGATTACTTTTCTGGAAAATAGCTTTATTGCTTTAAAAGCAGCAAAATACAGTTCTGACAAGAAGTTGCCTTAAGGAAACAGTGCTTGCAAGAGCTTGCAGGAAAACAGCTTGGTCATTATTCACAGTAAATTCATAACTTGTATGGTCTAAGTTTCACAACTCAGAAATATTTTGACAAAATTAAAAACACCTCCTCTGGTATGTGCAGTGAAAAAATGAACCAAGAAAAACACTATCTACCTGCATCTGCTAGCCATAAACTCCAGACAAACAGTGTTATTTCATCCCCTCCTTCGTGAGCACATATGTTACAGCGTCTCATTCTGCCACACTAATTAGAGGTCTGTCACTTCTTCCATTACAAACACCCTTTGAAAGCATTTGTAACAATCTTGTAAAAAAAGATACATCTGTGAATTTTTAAAATTATGCTGCTTTTTCCATCTTTAAACCATCAAAAAAAGCCCTCACCAAGTAGCCCCTCCGACTCCTCCCGCGGCGCTGGTAATGGCAAGGTATCAGATCAGCACCAGCTCCAACAAAAACATGCAACCAACCCAGACTCGCTTCTTCAAAGTAAATTCTGCATTATACTTAAGCCAGGAATTCAGCAGTCTCTGTCAAGTCTAAAAAAGTCTGCCAGATCCCATAATATTTCTCCTTGTTAGCCTATGAAGTGCAAATTGCCCTCTCCATCAATGAGCACACCACACCTGTCAGCCACAATCCCATCAAAGGCAGGTTTCCGCTCCCCATCCCACCCAACACAAACCTTGGTGCTTGCTGACAGCACAGCCGGCAGTACTGGTGTTCAAAGGATCCCAGGCCCTCAAAGGTGCAACACGCCAGGCTGATCATAGAAAGAAAGTAATCAATATCCTTTCCGAAAAGCAATGTGGTAACTGATAATCCAAATTCTATCACGATGCTTTCAAGTTTAAGCAGCCTGCCACATTTACTGGGCTTATACTTCATACAAGACACTTCTCAGAGAGTTCAAATGTACATGTCATCTTGAGGGCAGAAAAACATAATATTGTCATATTCTAATCCATTGCTTCTTTCAATAGAAAAAAAATCCCCTTTTTTTTAATTAATCATAACTTCTTGGGTATTGTCTGTTTGCATTACAAGGTGGAACTTGTTTTTCCACAGTTAAAGGGAAGTGCTGAGCATCTGTTTAGATCACCCATCCCTTAAAAATACACCTGCTGCACTGACAAGCAATGAACCAACAATAAATGTTTGGGTATTTTTTTATAGAATAGCTTTCAAAACACTTGCACGGTACAAATATTTTTGTCAATGAGGCCACAGACCAGTTCCTAAGGCAATACGGTCAGAAATAAGTGCTATTGTAGTGGAATACGCAGAATTCACTATGGAATTTACCAAGGGAATACCCATAAGCGAAATAATATAAGTTTAGATGAAGAATCAATATGCAACAAAACCACTAACATTACAATGGCCACAAAATTCAGGTAAGGAGAAACATTGCCTGAAGGGGAAAGAGCTCTTCAAATAATTCAACAAATGATTCTTGTCACACGGAAGGTAATAAACAATAATTGCAAAACACATTTCTATAAATCTTCACAATAAATCCCACTGTGTCTTACAGTTTAAGAGCAGATTAGATAGGTCTGCATGAAGTTTGAGATCCGTACAATATAACACGTTGAAGTATAAGCAACCTTGCAAAATTCTTCTACTTGAAAGCAGGAAATTGGTCTGAAAGTGATGAGTCTATAATCACAACCTGCACAAGAAAACAAACCCTCGGGCTCAAAGTTCACAAGCTATTTAGACATACGTGAAAGCTCTCTGCACTTGTATTAAAATATACATGTAAGTAAGCAGGGCTCCAAATGAAGACATTTATTTTTCAGTCTTCTCTACCTTTATCTTTGTTTGCATCTGAAGTTTCCATTTTAAATTATGCAACAAAATGAACCTTAGATTTTTCAGCTTAAAAAGATTCCCACCTAACCTTTGCTTTGTGAGATAAAGAGCACCACACGAAATTAAGTCACTCCACAGTATTTCTTGGCCTTGTTCCAGGGTGATGTGTAAAGAAACATTTGTCATAATAACTTAAAACTGGAAAAGAACAGGAAGAGATCAGTTAGTGACACAGCACCGCGTGGCAGAGGGGACTCTGCACTGCTCAGGGATGACAGCGACAGACCTGGGACGACATTCAATATAAAAGGAGTGAGATGCAGCAAGTTCTCTGCACAGAGGGATTTACAGCCTAAAACCACAGATATTTAGTTCCACCTCCTTTAATACAATAGGTCCACTTGGATTATTTTGCTTCTTGGGGTTTTTTGGTGGGTTGGTTGGGGGGGTGTTGGATGAGCAGAGCACGCCTGCGAAATCCTCTTTTACACAATTATCCTCAGCAGATTCACTTCTCAGCTTCATGGGCCTTTTTAGACAGCTTTTACAGACTTGATTTAATATTCATAATCACCTTGAAAAGGCCATCTGCAATTTTAATCACTCACTACCAATTACTTACTTCAATAGCTACGACAGTATCGCTCGCAGTGATCTGACAAACCCACAAGGATAGGCGCCGGCAGCGCCGGCTCTGCAGCTTCTTTCCCAGCCTTTGCACAAGACACAACGTTGATGGGTCTTTAAACCTTCACTGGCTTTACTAAGTCAGGTTTATGAGCACACAGCTTTGCAGAACAGATCAAAACATAGCCAAGGTGGAGTAAGTAACAAAGATTTTCTTTTTATCCCTTTTTAGCACATAAGGAACATGCAGGGAATTAAAAAAAAACCCACCAGGCACAACTTCTCTTGTTTTTCCTTCTTCATGCAATAGACTGTCCGCTGCAGTATTTTCCCTGTACACAATAGCAGTGAGGTACTTGTTCTCACCTTGTAAACATATTTAAGAGCAAATATAGCTGGACCAAATTTAATAACAATTCTGCACAAATAGGGCCTCAGAGACCAGGACATTGTGTGCACCTTTCTGGCTGCTGTACTCCTTCATTTTTATCTCAGAAAGCTTACAGCCGTTTAAAGGTACACTATTTAACAATGGTTTTCTCCCATATTATAGGACCTATAACTTGGTTCCCACATTCCATAGCCAAAATGATTTATCTCCCATAAAAAGGCAGAGCTTTGGGCTATGGATTGTGTTTAAAGCGTAGACAATAGTCTGCACATGAAATGAGCGTTTCTACCACCTTACAGCAGAGTCTGGAGGGAAAAACAATCAGAACTTGAATTACTCTGATGTTTAACCACTCTCCAGATGCAAATGACAATATGCGAAACAGAGGAGCACAAAAACAAACAATAAGAAACATCCTGGGTTGGCAATTTACAGCTCCCGCGGTACAACCAAGAGGACAAGAAATCGATGCCGTCTTACATACATCAGGTAAAACAACCCAGGTCACAGTCCAGCCTGAGTTTCTCTTCCTATTACAGCCAGAGCAGGAAGGTCCAATTACTCTATGTTACTTTAAAATTCATAGCAAGTCTGTACTGAAATCTTAAAAGGTTTCCAATACTAAAAGGCTTTTGTAGAAATTTGGAGCAAAAAACAGGTTAGCTGATTTAAAAAAACCAAACCTAGCTGGACAGGGTATAAATAAATAACTTTGATTTCTTCTACTGAACAAAACAGTAACCATCAAATGAAATGCCTTATTGTAATGCTTCTGTACAAAGAAGAATATTTAAAGTTTTACAGATTATCCTCAATCTTGCACACTCTGACTCCCCAATGCCTATGTTGTAGCTGTAATCACTGGTTTTTCATTTTTGTTCACATGCAGGCTATTGTCTGCACTTTTGGAATTACTTCGACAATCACATCTACCTGGCAGAGCGATGACACAGACACGCAAGGGGCTTTCCCTCCTTCTTCAATTTTTCTGTTTTGTGATGTGTATTAAGAAAAAATTAAAAACATCTTTAATATGAAGAGTTTTAAAAATTGCAACCCTCAAATATTTGTGAAAGCTTGAGCTGAAAATTAGTTTCTGTAAATACACTGGGGAGGGTTCTGCCATGCAGACATTTAGCATGTGTAACACAATCCTCAGGACTTCTTTAGGCTTTTGCAGTAACTGAGTAAGTGCAAAAGTTATTCCATAAACATCTGTTTTGAGCATATTTATTATTCCTTATCTATATTAAGACATTTCAAGCTTGCCTAATACAATGACAGTTTAAAAAACACCATCAAATAATTCCTTAATTACTTATTTTCTAAATTGAAGAGTGAATCCTACTGTTCTGAACAAAAAACCCTACATGCTGCCAGTTTATCCAGTTCATAAGAAACAAAACGCTCCTCACTATTTTCCTAAGCAAGAGCTTTGTATCTTTTTACCCTTGTTCACGACCAGCCAGGACAACCTGTCTCAGCCCAGCACAAAGCTGTCTCAGCCATATATTGCATGGATGCTTTTCTCTAAATGGGATTTGTATTTTTTTTCTTAAAATAGCATGGTTAAGCTAAAGCTCCCTTCGGTAAGTTACAGATTCTTACTTTCTTGGTAAAAAGAACCTCCAGCAGGGTTTAGCAATTTTAAATAAATGAAAATTATACGTTAAATACATTCAACTGTGTAAAGAAGGGAAATAAGTGAAAGATTTCATGTCAGTCACTCAGAATGCTCCAGGAGTACAGCAGAGCAGAATGGGACTCATAAAAGATCAAAAGGTAATGTTCAGAAGGGGTAAATTGATAGCGAGTCTCCAGTAGCTATTCCTTACAAAGCTCCAGAATGATGATACTTAATAAACAGAAATGCAAAGCCCTTTGCAAATGCCTACAAATCGCTACACTTCTGTCTCCTCTGGAAGTTGTCAGAAAGTTAGAGTTTATCTTTGGCTTACATGATGACAAAGAAATCAGCCGCGCTAGGGGAAAGACAGTTTGCCAGTCCTGCAGTCCCAGGAAGTAGCCAGCATTGGATCATGCTCGACTTCAACAAATCTTTTGAGTATGATGATTTCTACTATTGTTATATTATTTAGCATATCTATATCCTAGGTATTAATTTTTGTAATATTATCAGTACATATTAAAAGGCTTCTCAAAGGTCCCAAAGTACTACTTAAACTTACAGCTATGGACAGGAACTACTACTCTCACGCCAACAATTAGAACTAACCATGAGCACAAAATGTTTCAAGAAAACCGAGAAAATTAGTTCACTTCTCACTGCAATGAAATAGAGAAACTGAAGAGGTTAAGTTGGAATTGGACTATCCTATCAATTGTAGCATTTTTTTGCCCATGAAAAATGATTCAGTCTTGAGTAACCATCATCTTTTTATGTCTGATCAAAACAATGTTTATTTCAGCAGCTTCCTTTCATCTTATTCCATGCTAAAGTATTGGTACAAGACTGACTGAAGAAAAACACTGATCAAAAATCATACTTTCTTTGATAATTCTACAGTACTATTTAAAAAAAATTGGAGGTGGATCAGTGAGACTGAAAAGTCTGTCTGTTGAAGCTGCAATACTTTTCTGTCCAGAAAACTTTTCTGGCATTTCTCTTATGTTGGTCTTCCAACAAATCATCCCAGTTTGTTCAGGATGGCATTTTCCTGGATGGCATGTATAATTGATGTGTGTCACATTTTATAAAATGATTGCAAGGTAAATTCAATTTTCTCTTTTCCTTGTTTGTGTCCTCTAAGAATCTCTTATCTCCACATATCAATTACAGAGCAGCGACAGAGATAGGATACAAATCACCCCAATGAATGTAATAGCAGAAGTGATTAGAGATCGGGAGAGATTAATTGCATGTGTCAGATATAAACACAGGGTGTAGGAGACAGCCCAGGATTCTGTTTGTACATCCCAGATCTCCTACAGACGCAAAACCCCAAACCTGATAAACAGCCAAATGTAACAAGAAGCTATGTTAAAATAACGAGCTAGATTGTAGAAACCTCAGCATTTGCCATTTTTGCAGAGCAGTGTGCATAATGTATGTACACATGCTGAAGGAACGAACACACAACTCGGGTGCGTTTCCCCAGCTTCACCAGCTAGCAATGAGTCCCCGTAACAACACCACTGTACTGGTTGCATACAGGAGAAAAGGGAGGAACTATTCTTTCATAAACCAGGTATTTAAAGCTCTATTACATTTGTGGATGCAATATGTTGAAAATTGTTAGATATCGAAATATATTTTATGCTGATTTTGGCTGTTTCAGTTCTCTTCAATAGCAAGACTGAAAAAAATCTTACAGAAAGTTTATTTTATTATCTTTGCATTGAAAAAAAGGCATCAACCTTTGGAAAAGTTGATATATTTAAAATACTATAATGAAACTTGAGTTCTGCTAGCAGAGGAGACACTAGTTGCCTGGGACAGAGGCTGCAGCAGATGCAAAAGTGCACCATGTGTGGCAATAAGCATTATCAAAAACAGTCCAGAGGAAGAGAAAATTGGAGGACAAACAACATTTCTGCTATTTATCATAAAAAGCACTGATAGAATATTTGGGTAAAGCCAAAGAAAAGCTCAAGCTGCCACAGAACTTTCTTGGCTCGTCTTTATTATTCCTGCAGTTTAGCAGTCTATCATTTTAACCACAGGTTTCCCTCTATATCACTGCAGTTAAAAGTGAGGAAAGTTTTCCTATAAGGAGAAGAAAGGTAGAGAATTACGGAAAAGATTTGGCTGAAGCTTCAGGGGAAAAAAAAAGACACCACCAAAAAAACCCCAACCTAACAATGAAATCTGTAGCCCAAGAATGCTGATAAATGCTGAATTATCACCTGTTATTTCTTTATAATGCACATGAAATGATTCTACACTGCAGCAATATCCCTTTTGCAGTAGATAACAGGGTAAACCATTGACCATATCAGCCTTCACTGAAATTCCTAGCTCTGGATAAAGCTTAAACTAACATTTGTTCCAATATATCAAAACCAAATCTTTAACACTAACTCAATTTAGTCCTTTTAGTTACATCTGTAATTGTTACTAAAATACATATATATCTCCACAGCATGCTTAATGTACTCCATCTATTCTCAAAATAAAAAGAAACAAAGATCCCCATTCAAAAATTTATGTCTTTTAGTACTAGAGCAGATTAGAGCTACAACTGAAAAAAATAAAGCATTAAGACAGACAGTATCTTTTCAGTGTATTAAAGATGAAAGATTTACACAGAAATTATCCTTAAGGTTCAGTTTTAAATCCCAAATGCTTCTACAGTCTCCTTTAAATTAACCTTTTGGATAACAAAAGAATGCTAAGTGACCATCAAAGCAGAAGGTACATTTACTGGTGAAACCACCCAGGACACAACCACTGGGGCATCCTTCCTGGGAATTCTGCTTGCCAAAGAGAAAGGAAAACATGTGCAGAAAATGCTAAAGGAAAGAAATATCATTATTTCAAAGAGTGACCTAAAACCAGCGCACAGAGAGCTGGGCTGTGCTACACTGGACTTCCTCAGTATTTGATCAGAACCTCAGGCATGTACGGTACCGTCACGGGACAGAAATGTGATTTCATTGCATCCCATATTCCTTCTCCTTCCCCCACCAGAAAGAAAAAAAAAAANAAAAAAAAAGCATCATTGAAGCACTAATTTCACCTCAACAGCACTGATCTAGAGAGAGGCTAAGCGGAGCAAATTCCCTTGGCATGAACTAAAAACAGTTTGACAAGTTTATAGAGCTCGCATGAATTTGACCTCAGAACAGAAATACCTGTTCCCTGGGGGTGCCAGTCCATTCTCTTTTTTTCTTTTTTCCCCCCGCCTACACCTGAGAGCTGGAACTAGCTATGAAAAATTCATGCAGCAGTATGCTTCAAACATATCCATGAAGGATCTTCAACATCTGTTGGCTTGAACAAGCCTTGATGGTTTATATGAAAAATTATGTTAGTGAAATGCTCTCTGCCAGAGACGAGAACGTCTGCTCAGAACTTCTGACAACCTGTCTTCTTAACAAACCTGACAGAAGGGTGTCAAAAGTAATATTCTACCAAACACACCGACAGGTAATACAGCATTTTCCCACCCCAGTTTCCTTCCTACCAGCATAAAGAATATTTCATTTTCACAGACACTGAGAATGACCTCAACACCTTGTGCTATCATGGGAACCTTTCTTCATAATAGAAAAACAAACAAACACAAACTTTCACTGCTCTGCGAGTCTGAAAGGGGACTCTTCCCCTCTGTAAAATTTATGCTTTGATACATTAAATTTAATAATAAAACAGGTGCCAGAGACAAACAGGATCTATTTAGCCTCATGTCAAGGTCTGCCATAATAGACTAAAATCCCTCCTGCTGCAACTGGAAGCTGGGCAGAACAACACGACACCCTTGTATTTTAAATTAATTGCAATGCAACCAAGCCAGGAGTTTAACTTGCAGTCCCCAACTTTTTTTTAAAAAA
>VZTO01007616.1:0-49602 GCA_013400615.1 Syrrhaptes paradoxus
CAGCAATGCTCAGAACATGGCTTACCTACTCAGTTTGGACATTGGATCAACAGGACTTTGCAGGGGAACTGGAGAGAAGTCTGTCTGACTGGGATCATGAAGTGGGGGACTCAGGGTACTTATGGAGCTACACGGAGGGAGGAAACTCATCATCAGGCGACCCCAAGCAGCAACATTTATGTTCATTTGAGGAGCTCGGAGAAATTCCTTCCCTGGAGGAGTCAGAGTCAAAACACCAGCGAGATTACAATGTACAAATTACAATCTCACGTACTGTTTAATTATTGTTTTTTCCCCAAACACCTGTGGGTTACTCAAAAAGGTAGCCCACCCTAGGGAGAAAGGGCTTTTTTCAGGGAAACAAAGTTTAATACTGATGATGAAACAGATTTACTATTTCATCTAAATTCAGCTGCATATGATACCATAACAATCCTCAGGTAGAAATTGCATCAAACATTAAAAATTTACTTTAAGTCAGGTTTTCTTCTATTTCAACACTACATTTTAATTGTGCAGCCTGTTAACAGAAAGTTTCTGAAAATGTCTTAAAATAGTAAAACATTTGGGATGTTTTCATTATTTTGACTATTTCCTGAAGAATATAAATACAAAATCTAATTTATCCTCACTGCCAGGAGTTCTCAGTGTATACAGGCTTACCTTATTCAGCTTCACAAGAAAGAATTTGCAGACAAAAAAGAAAGTATGCAAGTTATTCCAGTCCCTAAACTATTAATCTGAGATGCCAGCTCTGCAGACTTGACAATCAGTAGCCCATTCATGCTACAATCATGCTACAATTATATCTTCCTAACAATATTAATGGTGAATAGAAACACCACAACAATATCACTTTACACACCACGCTGCAGCCACGCCGCCTGCGCTTTTTGTGACTGAACACACTTTCCCATTCTAATAAAGCCCACGTACTTATACACAGTAATTAGCAACCATTTTAATGTCTCACAAATTTAATAGGATAGGAGTGGGTGCCAGCCTGCTTGTGCAAACCCCCGACCTCACCTACACACCCTAGATAGTAAGAAATCAGTNTTTACACTGTGAACACAAACTCTCTCTCATCAATCTGTTAATTCATTTATCTGTTTGGCAAACTAGGAGTCACTCCCATAGACTCCAGACTGCGTTATTCTAGCTTCCCCTTCTAAACATCTGTTACTTCAACTGTGGTTTTAGATGTTGGAGTTTTCTGCTACTTGAAATGCAAAAAAAACCCAGAATTAAGACTAATTCATACCCCAAACAAAATTAATCTAATTTGTAAATCCATGCATAAAGAACACAGCCATTTGTACGGTAAAAAGAGTAGTAGTCCATAGCACAGAAGTAAAAACCAAAAAAACCCCAAAACAACGGCCACAAAACAAAACCACAAAAAACAAGAATGGGGGGAGGAGGCAAATTTTCGTACGTGAGGTTGAGATCCTGCTTTTGGAGAGAGAACCACAGGAACTTTTATCACAACACAAAGGAGAAAGTACTGTGGCTTTTAAGGGATTATCTGGATGATCTCTTCATTGATGGTACTTCAAACTATTATTAGCCTCAGAAAGATGATAAAATAAGCATACCCAGAGGAAATTCGGATCTTGGATCCTACAGTCTCTGTGATTCAATTCTGACCATTAAGCTGTATGTTTAATTAAAGTGTCGCTGATGATTCATAATGAAAGCAAATAAAAACCAACAGATTTCACAGCACACACACATATAATTACAGTGGAGCAGCTGAAGAGTCGCTCCAGGCTTTGGCATGTGTACATCTGTTATATCATGTTGTTCCTTATTCTTATATGTGATATTGATGCAAAAGGATTTCGGGTGTCATTCTACCCTTCTAGATTATTGCTCCTTCCATTCCTTGTATCCTGGGTTGAACAACTGCTTTCAGGACAGGCACCCTAGACAGACAGAGTTCTCTGAAAAAGAAACAAAGCTGACATTTATACCTCTGCAAAAAGCATTCCTTGGGGTTCGAGTGAGAGGCACATCCCATGACGTTCGTTATCAAGGAAATCATCCAAGCGTAAAAACTTCACTGCACATAGTTCTCTCCAGTCTCTCCAATAAATTGCAATTTCCAGCTCACGAGACTGGTGGGATGGGTGAGTGGTGGGGGAGAAAAAAGAAAGAGTTACATAGTGCCCCATGCTCTGGAAATAGCACACATATGCTGTTGTAAAAAATCAGATAACTAAAGAGTATGCATAAGAAATTTCTTTTAATCCTTTTGTTCCCTGCTTTCTCTGATGTTTTCAGATCTTCCTAACTAAAGACTCTCTTGGAGATGGCTCTCTTGGCTCCCCATTTCAAGAATCCCTGTGAGAGCAACTTTTCTGGTAAGATGAAATAAAACTGCTCAGATAAAGAGAGAAGGACAACAGATGCTGTACAGGCTGAATCTCTGCCAGAGATGCACTGCCTTCAGGGGAAGACTAAGATAACTGGCACACAAAAGGACATGGGGACAGCAGCAACACAGAGTTGAATCAAGTGGAATGGCAGCTAGATGAGCAAATCAGGCAAGGTGAAATGGAAAAACAAATACAACACAGAATCTGGGGCAGACTTACCCGGTCCAGCTCAATTACAAAGTTCTGGTCCCATGCCTGGTTATTAACTGGTCCCCAGTTTGTTTGGCCAACCACTTTATTGTCCACTTTGAGTACAGCAAGGACCTCATCTGGATAAAGGAGAAAACAGAGATTATAATCTTTTACCAAAGTAAATCTCTTATGCTGAAGGCAAATATCCCAATCAAACGTAATTTCCGGGAGAGTACTAAGAGGATCAGGTATAATGCAATTCATTCCCTCTCTTAGTTTTGCAGAAACCAGGTGTCTTATAATTACACTCACACCAGGCTACCGTAGTACCTTGATAAGAAGCCCCCATGCTCCCATATGCTACTCACAATTCACCAAGGAACCCCATACTCACTACATGGCTCTTCATTCCGCAGGTACTTCCCTGCCACACTACGGCCAACTCGTGTTCGGGAAAGAGACCTCAAATCACTTGGGCTGCCACTGATGGGAGAAGAACTAGTCATTCGGGAACGTCCTGGAACATTTTCCAATAGATCCTGACACCCCATCAGTCTCACTTCCAATGTTCCTGAGGAAATTTAGGAGAGAAAAAACATTATTAGGTAAAAGAGTAAGTGATTTTAGTCAGCCTGTCCTCACAGGGGTCCAAGAATTTCTCAGATTCATGATTTCTTGGTTAATAGCTCAAATCAATCCCAGATTAATAGACTACAAATCCATATGATCAGAAAGCTATGGCTGGTCTAGAAGAAATAAGTCCAGTTCCTAAAAAAAAAAAATCAAATGTCTGTATAACAAGAGGCATTACAACAATGAGAAGAAATACAACCCATTTTTCCTTCTGTCCTCCTCACAACAACATGCCATGCAGCATTTATGTACCTGTAAGGGCTGTAGGTTTGATGACTGAAGTGGGTTGGATCCTGCCATGCTGAGCTCCCAGAGAGGAGGTATTTACTAGTTCCTGCTTGATGAGTGCTCTTTTTGGGTGATCAGGAGGAAGCTCAGTAAGCTGATGTTCCAAGGACAAGCGCAGCAAGTCAATCTTCTGAGAGGACTCTTGCAAACGACCCTGAGCCTAGAACAGAAAACAGGAAGAAATTTTCAGTGTACAGCCCCAGTCCAGATACTATTAATCCTTTATGAACCACTAGAGTAACTTCAAAAAAAAGACCAGATAGCATCTTACTAACAAAGGAAGAAGACGAAATATTTTCCCACAAATCCTGACCACCCCATTAGTGTCATTTCTGATGTTTCTGAAAAATTTCACCAAAGCATGGAACATTATCCCTAGAAGGGAAAGTGATCCCAATCAGACTGTCTTCACAGAGAGACAGTAACTTCCCAGACTTATAACTCTTGGTTAACTGTGCTCTTTCATGCTAAATCACTGATATTGAGGCATGAAACTGCTCCCTCAAGAAGGCCTGAATAAGCGCTTACCTCAGCCAAAAACTTGCGATCCTGCACTCGACTCCCTCCTAGGATCTTTAGCACATTTTTTGCCCCCTCAGCTACAGCAGCTTCAATGCACAGGTGATGTCTCAGCTCCTCAATACGCAGCTCCAAAGCACTGATGGTGGTCCCCATCCTCACTGGCCATTTGGGAGATAAAAATATGGTGAGGATTAAAACTGACTGAGTATTCTGGATTTTGGTGCTTTGGCCTCATCAGTTACTTAAAACACCTTACCTGCTGAATCCACTGCATCCTCCATACCTCCTGCTGACTGAGATACTTTCACAATGTGCATACGGATTATTTCAATCTTTGTCTTGCTGTCTTGAAGCATCTGCTGAGCTGTAGCCAGCAGCTTCCGCTCCTGACAAAAAGAAAGAATAAGCACAGAGATTATCATGCTCATTAAAAATGGATTACGATGGTGTGTTCATATGAGGATGAGGTGGTACCTGCAAGAAGGGTCATAGATGATCCTGAAATGGCATAAATAAGTACTTATGTAAAGGAGACATTGTGGAGGATCAAGGACTTTTGAGATCACTGTCTCCTTTTGTAGAGGGAAAGGACAGGTCGAGGACACATCCAGTTAATACCAGACCTTGCAGTCACCGAGACTTGTGGTTCAGTGGTTAACTGTGCTTACAGTTTCTGGTGAGCAGAGTTTTTGAACAAATCAAAATAGCACAACCCGCAACATTGCTGCTCTTACTGAATTACTTCATCATAAGCTTTAGGTTTTTTTTTTTACTATTCTTTGACTTTTAAATACAATTATGCCAAACTCAAAAATTGGGATGAGTATGAAACCAGACCCCTGAAAATTTATCTCACATAAAGAGATACCACATGCTGTGCTCTATCCTAAACAACCCAGTCATACCAAAACATCACACCGAGTCAGTGTACAATACCAGGGCTTTTTAAACCTTTCCTCAAGTCAGTGACTGAATGTACCTCTTATACCACCCTCACTACCTCCCCAGGTTTGTAACAGCTTTTTAAGAGATAGCACTTCCATCATGCCACCCCCTATGAGAGACTTTTCTCTGGCTCAAATCTGCCTCTAATCCAGTCACTATGAGCGTTGAGGTTAGATGTACTGACACCTCTGTGCTGGCAGTCAGACAGCTAAGTTAAGCATCTAGACTGAAGAAGTAATTTAGAGTCTGTAGGGAGAAGTAGGTCTCTCCAAAGAGCCATTCATCTGTTTGAGAATGATAACACAGCTCTTCTGTAGGTACCTAGCACTTTCCACTGAGACTACAGAAGGGTTTACATGGCTAAGTTAAAATAACATCATTCCAAACTCTATCATTAATCAATAATAAGCAACATTGAAGAGCAGAAGCACAATCAGCATCTGCCATGTAAAAACTGCCAAAAGGATCAAAGCTGCCAGACTATGCCCATCTGTACGGTCTAATAACTCCCTTCTAACAGGGATCACCACCAGATGCTTCAGAAAAAGGCAAAGGCAACAACAACACGGGCCAAGGGGGAATAAACTACACTTTCAGAAAAGCGTTTTCCTGACATCCAGTAATAACAGGTTGGCTTAAGCTTTTGACAAATGAAATATGCGCCATCCAATTCCTTGTTGATTCCTGCTAAACTCCTGGACTCTGTAACATGCAAGTCTAATGTCTAATGGGAGTATTGGTTGTCCTGTACTGCCTGTTACATAACATGCTGTCACTATGCTGAGCACCAAAATGCAGAGCTAGGATTCAGTGAAGCAAGCTTTGCAAAATAGTATCTTTCACACATCAGTTACCAGTTATCAGTTTGTGTATGGACTTTAAATAAAAATTTAGGTCCAGGAACACATTTTCCCAAATAGTTGTTTATTCCTGCTTACCTTGGATGTTGAATACATTTGGATCATATTCTCAGCTCCTTGTTTCACTTTCATTTCAACATGCAGCTGCTTTTTCAGAGCTTCAATCTTCCTTGCCATGGGGTCCGGGTTTCTTTCCCAGAGACAAGGATCTGGAGATACAGATCCATCTGTACAAACAATACAATCAACACCGTTATTCATCTCTTCTGGTACTTTTTCACTGGGTTATAGATGGGTGATTTTATAAAAGGTTAGGCTACAAAATAAGGTACAAATTGGTCTTGTCTAGAAAACTGACAGCAAAACACTGTTTCAAATTAAGCTCTAGCTCCTATCTGTAAATATTTCTTAGTTTATCAATGAACCATCCTAACAAGCACTCTTCCAAATTTTACGCGTTCATCCTGTAAGATACTCGAATGTTCAACTGCCCAGAAACTCTATTCAAATCTCTTCAACTCCACCTACAGCGTGCTTCTGAGTTTTGTCCATGCCCACCACTCTCAACTGGTCTTCTCCCTACACTGATCTCTCTTGTTGCCTCCTTTCACCTTTATTGCCCCATAATACTGCACAGATCGCCTCATCAGCTAAATACCAACAGGAGAAACTCCCACTACTTGTGAGCCCTCAACAGAAAAATGTATAAATTCAATATATGTAAATAATGAAGCACTGTAACTCAATTTTCCTGTCAATCATGACTCAGGACCTACCTATCTTACTCTCCTCTTTTTCTGTTATTACAATCCTTGCATTAAGTTCCTGAAGTTCCCAATGTAGTTGCTCCAGTTTTCGGTTGGAAGATTTCAGTACGTGCTCTATATGAACAAGATTCTTTCTGTCTGTTGTTGCTTTGCGCAGATTTTCTGCTCCCTCTTTAATCTTCAGTTCTTTCTGTATAGCACGGCGAAGTAGTTCCTTCTCACCCTCCAGTTTTTGCTGGAAGCTTGGATCCATTAAGTTCACACCATTGCCAAGCTGCAAGAGACAGCTGCCCTGCAATCAAGTAGCGTTGGGCAAGGAGATTTCAGAGATAACACAGTTCAACCATTTTAAAGATATAGCAATACCCTTATAAGATTCCACTCTTTCATTTCATTTAGAAACTGGTTCACACAAATTCTGAAGCCAACCTCTTCACCAAATTTTCAAGAAGACCAGACCTATATTTAAATTCCAGAGGACAGAACACAGTTTTGATCTTAACATGCTTTAATTTGGTTTTAAACCATAACGGAGAAAAACTTTCATCTTACTTGTCTCATTGTTATTTAATGTCTACACACATCTTAGTTCTCCAAGTATCAAAGCCGAGCCAATACTTGCCCTTGTTCTGAGCAACATTAACTTTCACTAGTATGATGGAGTAGATAAAGATTTTTATTTTAATAAAAATGCCTCGATGCCGTTTGTTCAGACACACTTCAACTAACCTGCTAGAGCTTTACAGGAATGGCACAAGCAGGCACTAACCCCCAGCTGCTACCCATGAAGAAGAAAAATGTAAAACCTAAAGCTGTTTCTACAAACGAGCAAGTTTAACCTTCTGCCATATCTGAGAAGATAAGCAGACTGTTGTCTCAATCTCTGTTCTGCCTGAGATTTACAGGCAGTAAGCCTGCTTTAAAACATTGATTATTTTGAGTTGCATTAGTAGCATTCAAGCTTATTCTGGGCTTTGTTTTACATCATTTTCACTACTACTTGTTCTAGTGCTATAAACCTCATCAAGACCTCTGGACAGAGGTGCTCTCTTTACGGACTCTGGACATACACAGCCCAGGCAGTAGCAGCACAGGTACATCTGACCTAACAAGCACTGAACTCAGACTGGAGCTGTGAAAGCTTTATCCATGAGGACGCTGCCTAACACCCTAACAAACAGATCTGAGCAAGATCTGCTTCTCAACAGGAAGAGTGGCTTTAAGGCATTCAGACCAATTAATATATCAATAACCTAACGTTAGCGACTCATCATACTCCCTGTTTAAATGCAAAAGAAACAGTTGCACAGTCAAGCTCCACTACACTAACCGACTCAATGTCACACAGCACATCAGTGACTAAAGACAGAACTCAGGAAACCCGACTCACTTTCACACTCTTTAATCAGTTGACCACACTTCTAACAATAAACCACAGTGGGTTTGTGTTACTCGTGTACATTACTGCACTTCAGGACCGTGCTGTGCAGCCAAAGCCTATGCCACTCACACAGAAAAAAATTATTTAATCATATTAGTATGTTTTGCCACACACCTCAAAGACCCAAGCAAATATCCCTGATCAGTTTTTGCTACAATTTCAGTCTAACAGCAAAATAATTCAAGAAGAAGGAAAAAAATTAAAGTTGGCCTAAAAACAAGTTGGGTCTGCAACAAATACACAATAGCCAAAATAGGAGTTGTTCAGATTGGTAACAAAACAAAAAGGTTCAGATTAACATCCTGATTCCAGGAAGTTCTCGCCCAATTAGTAAAGCCAGGAACTAAGCCAGAGCTTTGAAAAACATCCAAAGTTTTGTGAGGAAGAACTTGAATCATGGAGTTCCTGAGTCACAGGCAACCTTTACCAGCTGTAAATTGAAAAATCAGAAAGCTCTTTATCCAGTCTGTAGCAAATAACTAAAAGGAGTTTGTTAGTTGCCGTTCTAAATTAAATAATTAGAAAAAGCATACAGATCTATTTTCTATCCAAACTATGCAAATGGCTGCAAGCAATCCACCCCCTGGATCTGTCCAGAGCAATGGAATGAGTAGTGGTGGAAGAGTGACACTGATAAATTGATTCAAAGAACAAGTATACTCTGGGCAGTCCTCAGGTCCATTTTCCTCCACATCACTCTCTGACAAAAGCTAGTCTGAACGCCAGTTAATGCACCACATTAATTTCATTAATATATATTTAGAATGTAAGTGTGGCATGTTTTACTGGATCCTTCTTCCCCTCTATGCATCAGTGTACCATAACATTGACATTGTTTGCACCAGGAAGATAAAATACTCTGTTACTGAGGAGGATGGAAAAGCTGAATTTGCATTTGGGTTGATCCATTTTGCATTCTGACTCAGGAATTTTGGTGGGGTGTTGCGATCAGCCCGTGCTGCAGCTGTTCTTGGGTTCCCTGGGAAGGTCAGTCCTTCCGGGTACATCTCCAACATCTTGCAGAGAAATACCCAAACTAGCTTAAATTAGCTTGCTTTTGGTACTTGTAGGGAGGCTGCCAGAACTCACCCAGGGCTTCCGCTAGACTCATGTTGTACGAAAGTGTCTAGACTACTTCCTAACTAGCAAAAATTTCAGCAGTATCAAAGCTGTGCTTAGTCCTTTGGATGGTGGCACAGGGAGATCCCATCCTCTCAGTTGCTGTGTCAATAAGCTTCACCTGCACAAAGCCCAGAGCAGACACGACCCTTACAGTTTCACCACCGACACAGATATTGATTTACCCTTTAATGAACTAGTGATGAGGAGGCCATCCCCTCTGCAAGGGCACAGGTGTTCACAGGAAATTTTAAGTCACATATTTCCCAGCAACTTTGTGCTGGAGGGACGTGGCCTGCGTTGGACAGACTCACACTAACCCCATTCACTCTCTATGAGAAAAAGCCACTGCAAAGGCTGGAAAAAGGCAATTGCAACCCTCTCTGGAGCCAGTCCCCTTTCCAATCCGAGCTGCCAAGGGCTGGTCAGGGCCAAACCCCGCGAGCCCAGGGGGCACCAGGGGGAGAATGCAGCCAGACAGCAGCGCTGGCAGCCAGAGCTCTTTGTGCCGGTCTCTCCATCCCTTCTTTCCCAGATTAGGCTTGAAACTCCTCAAGAAAAGAGGGCAGGGCATCTCCACCCCACTCTGGGGAGTTTTTTCCAGAAATGAGCATGTTTCCCAGCGCGGAGGCTGGCTGCCCTCCCTCGGCTCCCCTGTGCCAGCCCCAGCAGCCGCCTCGCCTCCCACACCCCCTCCATGCCGAGAGGGGATTTCCTCAGCGGACACCAACTTGGCCCGAATCCTCTTTCCCTGAGGCGAGAAGCGACGTTTTTAGGGGAACCCACCTGCCTCCCACAGCCTCTCCCACCTCCCCAGGGCACGGCCGCTGAGAGAAGCGTAGGAGACAGCGGGAAACCCCGCTCTCCCCACCGCCACCGCCCCCTCCCCGAGGCCGGGGGCTTCCGGCGGAGCAGGGAGCTGTGGTTTCCCGGCAGGAGGATGGAGGGACCCCCCGAAGGGCTGAGGGGGAAGAGAAACACCGAGGAGGGGGGAGCGCGCTCGCCTGAGGCGAGGCTCGCCCCTCCCGCCATGCTGGCGCCTCTCCGAGCCCTCCGCGCGGCGCTCACCTGCGGGGTCCCAGCCGCCATTGCTCCGCACGGCACCGCCAGCAGCAACCGGCACTTTTTCAAACTCCAGCGTTCCCGGGAAGCGGTGTGCCGCCGCCAGCGCCCTCTCGCGGGGTGCGGGCCCGGCAGAGCTGCCGGCGGGCCGCCCTGAGGGAGCAAGGGGAGCCTCCTTTCCCCCACACGCCGCCCGGCCCTGCCCCGCAGGGTCCTCGGCCAGCAGCGGCTCCCGCCCCTGTCAGGAGGTCGTCCCGCTGCCTTCGCCCGCCCTGAGGGGAAATGCGCAGCCGAAACCTGGCGGCGAGGTCCCGCAGCGCGCCCGGGATGGCGGCGGGGAGGAGAGAGGCGCGACAGGCCGGACGCTGAGGAGACTGAGGTACCTCCCGCTTCCCAGCGTGGACATCGCCCTCCGCGTCGGTCTGCTGGGGAAGGAGAGGCTTTATGGGGTCAGCGGCCTTTGCAGGCACCAAGGAAATGTGGGATCGTGCCAAAGGGATGGTAGGGGGACAGACACGGTGACAGATCTCCTGAACTCGGGCCCCGTTCCTGAGCTGCTCTGGGAGCTGGGCGCTGTGAGCAAAAATCCCTGCGGCTTGCCACAGCCTGTGCCCAGTTTGCTGTGCTGAGTCGATCAGCTGGTTTCCAGTTTTACTTCTCCAGACTGGCTTGAAACTGGCGTTGGTTTGTAGGGGAGTAAGCAGACTGCAGCTCTCCTTTAGGTAGGGTGACTGCTTGGAAAGGAGGTGATGCCTGTCCCCAGTGCTGGGTTTTGGCTAACTCTATCTCTGCAGAACTGCCCCTCTACATGTAGGATCTGAGGTTTTAGCTAAATATTTGACTGAAAAAATAAACCAAATGAGTTGGCCAGGCTGGCAGCAATTTCCCAGCTGTCAGGAGTGAGAAACCACCATGCTGCGGGCCTGCCATCGTGTCACGCAGAACCAATCTGCCCTGTGTTGCAGGCCCGGTGTTTAAAACAAGTGAAAAGGTACTTATTGCTTTCAGGTGGGGAAGACCACCACTTGTAAGATCCCTTCTCAGCAATTCAGCATAATATTATTAGTGCACTAATATGCTTTTTCAGTCCTGGAGCAATAAACAACTTAGAGTCAGAAGGCATCCAGAGGTTATAGTATTCCCACATACAGATTTAGAAATATGCTAGTAAACAGAAATGTTTTCCTTTTATTTAATTAGAGCAGGTTTTTTCTAGCATAAGTATTTTGTAAATGATCTGCAACTGAATAATTAGTAAAAGGAAATAACTAGAAAATGTAGAATTTAAATCTAGCTTAACCAAGTTGAATTAATAAAGCCTTAAACTTCTATAAAACCTTTGAACATGCTCCCGTTGTTAATAAAGCAAATGCATTAGATTAATATAAATATATTCTGGAACCTTTTGCTATTTGTAACATGGTCCAGGCTCTGTTTAGTATTTAAGGAATGATTTTAATTAGATTGTTAATTCAGTGGGAATACTGGAAAGGGATTCTGAATTGAGTTTCAGAGGAGCAGGGACACTACTGTACCTTCAGCAGACAAAGCTTCTCCCAGCAGACAGGGACCAGGGCTGTGTTCGTTCAGCTTGGTCGGTTTGAGTGTGGTTTGGTGGGAGCACTTGGTGGCTGCAGGGGCTGGTTTGCCTGCTGCTGCCCCCGGGGTTCACACAGGGGCTTTCACCTCTTTCTTTCAGGTCTTGTACCCTCTAGGTGAGGCTTTGGGGACAGTTCAGGGAGCCTGGGGAGCTGGAGCGGTTGTTTGAGGACTGTCTGGCTGAAGGAGCTCAGCAGCCTGGAGGGATGGGGCTGGTCAGTGACTGCGGGTGTGAGGAGGATGCATGCTGTGGCTCTGCAGCCCTCTGCCTCCCCCGTGTTCAGAGATGCCGCTGGCCTCCAGCATCCCAGCTGGGGCCTCAGCCCATCCCACAGGCATAGTTCAGCTGTCCCCTGTAAATCCTGCGGATAGAGGGGACCAGTGCATGGGATCAGCAGTTGCGGTAGCCTCTGTCCCACGGGAAGATGGGTGGCATGGCCGGGAGCCCAATGTGCCTGTCCAGCCCTTCCAGCATCTCACAGGGCATGGCTTCTCCGGGTGCTGGGGGTACTCCCGGGCCCAGGCCAGCCCTCCAGGTGCGGTTCCTGCCTCGGTAGCACCATCGCCGGGAAAAGGGAGCGTGTGACCGGCCCGGGGGGCGGGCGGGCCGCGGTTTCCGAACCGCGGGCCGGGGCAGTCTCGGAATCGAGCTGTGTGGTCTCTTTGGGGCGCCTGCCGGAGGGCTCGCCGGGGGTTAAAGCATGCCCTGCCGTTGAACCGGCAGCCCCTGGCCTCCGCTAAACCCGAGGAGAAGGGACGTGTGTGTGCGGCGCCGAGTAGTAGAGGAATTACGGCTCCGGGAAAGCCTTTCGCCCGGGGGTCCCGCCGTTTTGCCTGCGGTTATGCGAGGGCTAAGAGAGGGAGAAGGGAGGAAAGAAGCATGTCCTCGCTTCCCGGAGCCCTCTGCCTTTCACCTTGGCCAGCTCTCGCGTTTTACGCTCCTTCCCGGCCAGGGAACAGCCCTCCCGGGTCAGCAGGCAGGAGCAGCCGGAGGGAGCAGTGCTGCAGCCCATGTCGGGTGCTGCGGAAACCCTGCCGGTGGCAGTGGGGCTGCTGCAGCTCCAGACAGCGCGGTGCCTCGGGGACCGGGCCTCACCTGAGAGTCCCACCAGCTCTGCCGGGCAAAGCAGCTAAAGCAACTTAGCAGGCACGGGGAGCTGTGTCTTACAGGACTCCCTCCACTGGAGTACAGGCAGTATAAGAGAAAAGTCTGGGAAGTTTCCATTTTTTTATCGAGGAGAGGGGGGGCAAGAGATTAAGCATAAATCCGTATCCTGGAGGAAGCAAGCATCTTCTTCCAGAGTCACTTGTGACTTCCTGTCCCTCTTACTGCACTGGGCCCCAATACCCATAAAAGAGAAGTGACCACCCTCGTCCTCACCCGTGAAAGACAATACCGAGTTTGGGACTAATAACTGATTCTTTTGAAAAAGACTCTTAGAAATGGTAACATCAAGTAACAGTTAAATGTACTTTAATTCCTTCAAACAGAAGGAGATTGTGAAGGTACATCAGAGAAATTTCATTGATTTCAGTCTTTTTAAAAAAAAAAAAAGCATGGCTTCAAAAATCAGGAACAGTATCCAATAAACAAAGTACTATCATTATGCACCTGTTTTAGAGTGTGGTACAAAGAGAGCGTACAAATTCAAATGAATGGCATAAGTGACTAATCAATTCAGATAATGCTTGTTTACAGGGACAAAAACTATGTTGACAAGTATGAATAAGCACACAGATAATCTCTTTAAAAAAGACCCAAGCCTTTCTACCTGAATTTACACACACTGATGTATTTGCTTTCCTTTGGCACTAGAAGTTACAGACAGAAGATTCCATTTTATATATTTTAAAATAACCTTTTGAGTCATTTAAGTCACAGAGCCCAAGCAGAGTAGCTTCATCTTTATTAACTCTCTGCCAACTCTATATTCTAACCCTGGAAATTCAGGCCACAAAGCCTGAATTCAGCTTCTACCTGTGACAACTTTCACTCATCAGAATTAAGTGGATGCGAGGGGCTCAAGCAGCAGTGGGGAATTAATGAGATTCATTCATTAAACATGTCTGTACCTCCCATTCTTATCCAAGGTGGACATCTACCTTTAAATGCTCTTTATATGCATATACAAATTAAATCAAGTAAAAATGGACACCCATTACATATATTCAGCCAAATCAGACATTACGTGAACGGTCAGAGCACATGATGGCCATCTGCAGTATTTCTTCAGTGTTGCAGAGATGTGTTAATCTCTACTCACTTCCATTGCTAGAAAAAAAAAGATTTAAGATTACACTTAACAAACATGGTTTATTCTTTTACCACGTTAGTTTACTCTTTAGCCACTGCCAGGAGTAAACCCATACATTTCACAGGAAATTCAGTATTATCAGTACAGTAGTAAGAGTGTTTTGGCACCCTATAAAATTCTAAAGGATGTGCAAGAAAAATCTCAGAAGCAGCATTTCATTATCCTGACTTCTCAATTCTTGTTCATGGTATTTGACTTTACACAACCTGAAGCTTTGATTACTTTCAAACCAGTTTTTATAGGTTTTCTGCTAGTAACCAACAGGAATGTAACAACAATAGCACAACATTTTTCCTAAAGCATTAAAGCGTAGGAAAATACTCTTTTCCTTGAAGGACTACAATCAATTAGAACTACATAAAGCAACAAGGCATCAGGTCAAGCAATAGCACAGTGACCCTCTACAACAGGAAATGATTTTCAGTCTTAAAACAAAAAGGAATCAAATGGAAAATAATCTACAATTTATAGACTTCATAGGTTTTGTTCCTTCTCTCAGTGGTAAGAAACCATTACCAATTAACATTTTACTCTGCTCTGCAAGCAGGATCAGGGCAGAAGCTTTTGTTGAGATGGAATAAAAGTAAATTGTTGCCTTATTTTGCATTGATCACATGCAAACTGGATGTTGTATTGCCTTCGATAAATGGATTGAATCCAAGCTGGACTAGACGCTTACAGAATGTTTCACACGCACACACACATTATTTGGGCACGTCTCAAATAGGGATTAGTCTTGTTCTGCTAAGGGTATTCTTGAACGTCAAAAAAAGCTGAATTTGACTACAGGAAATTCAGCGAGGAAAAGGAATCAGAATATAACAGCAAGTCTTCCCAGAAGACAGTCTTTTCTACACATCCAAAGAGAACTAGCAGTTTGAATTTTAGATTAGCTGATACAACATTTTTTTAAATATTTCAAAAGCACAGCATGTTAAAACAACTTTCATTACACTTTGTGGAATACCAGTACCAACAACTTCTATGTGAAATTATTACAAGCTACTCAAATGCAGTCTCTTAAAATGGAGTACAGTATATCTAAAGCATATATACATGCTGCTACCAAGGAAAGAAAGCAGTGAAGTAGCAACTTTTTATGCACATGAGCTTCACTAAGAATCTTGCTCTTCAAAATAGCCCCAAAATTAGCTTGCACTTAAGATTTATTTTCAACTGAAAAAGACTTACAAAAACATCCAAATCTTATTATAAGACCCCTTGGTCTTTTTATTCTCAACTTGCATGATATTTTCATGCAAAGTGATTTACCGGAGATACAGTACCACAAGTTACTACTTTAAAAAAAAAAAAAAATCTAAGAATCAAGTTTTCTTTTTGCAAAACATGAATATAAACCTGTATTCAACAAGGCATGTGCACCTACAGCCTCGTTTTACAGAGTTAGGTAACTCAAGAAACGGAATGTGCAGTAACTACCAAATGAAACACTTTACAAGTACTGAAATTGTGAAAACTAAATTAACTGATTATCAGTCCACACAACCACAAGGTTGCATTGCACTACATAAATACTGACCAAATGCCCCCAAAAATGCCAAGAAACTAGAAGCAAGTTCAAAACAGGATATTAAAACTTTCTTTCAGTGAAGACCAACCAGTCCCTTTGTGTACACATTTAGTTTTATTGTAACAAAGCAACTTGTACACTTTAACGTTTAAAACTGAGCATCTTTCTTTCCTTTCCAGTGAAACAAAAAAAAAAAAAGAATTTAAAAATAAACAAGAACAAAATTACAATAGAGAATGTCAATTCCAAATAAGATCCTACAGGTTCTGCTGATTCTCCATCAAGTGGCAGGGCTCAAAGTCATCATTAGGAGAAGATTTTATTTTAAAAGTGTCATCTTAAACTGCAAGGATGTTTGTTAAACATGACAATTAAACATGCCAAAGGAGAAGAAGCCATGTTGTCAAAATGCCCACTTAACCCACCCAAACATCTGAAACCCACCCCTGCTGACCTTCTATAACCCCATTTTTATTTTTATTTTTTTTTAGTTTTTTCTTTTTTTTTAAACAAGAGAAAGTAGACAGATACATGTTGGTAAATGCTAACTGTCCATATTCACATAGAGACACAGTGTAATCTCTGAGCCCAATATACAGAGAAAGAAGGAAAAAAGCTAGATTCTATGCACTACTACACAGGGGCCTAGCACTCTTCAGCTTCCAGCAGAGTGAAGGGAGCAGAAGGTTTTCTTTTTTCCCACAGAACATGGTGTGTTGATTCCATAAACAGTTTTTGTTTTGAGACAGAAAGGGATAAAAATGAACTTGAAACAGAAACTGGTAGATTCTTTTCCACTGTATTCTGCTCAAGGTATTTCCCCCAAAATAAATTGTGAACCATGGTGTAGAAGAGAGAAAAAGAGACCTCAAGAGAACAAGGCGACTGAGCACAAGAGAAAAAAAAAAAAAAAAAAAAAAAAAGACAGCAACTTGCTCCCAGGGACTGGAGAAAAATTAAAAAGGTAAAAAGGGGGTTTGGAATCCATCAGTGTTCAATTAGTCATCTTCTCCTTCATCCTCCTGTTGAAAGATAAGCAACAATTAAAAAAATCTAATTACTAAACTCCAGATAGCACGAACTTCCAAATGCAATAACCAGAACTGTTTTACTACCCTACAGACTACAGCCCTACTGCTGTTATTCATAGCATGCTGTATGATGATCTCTTTCCCTTTCATTCACTTGCTGAAGTACAGAGAAATCAGTCAATAACTGGATGTCCCAATGAAAATACAGCTGGTTTGAAAAAATACCGCGACTTAGAATCACTACAAACATTGACACGAGTTTAACATTTAGAAAGTGAAGGAGTCATCTTTTTTCCCCTCGTTTTAAACTCTGAAGAGCAAAACACTTCAACTTTCAGATGCTGAATTCAAGGCTACATACTAGAGCCCTGTCCTCTGGTGCCCACAACAGCCTTCCTTATCTTAATACAAGAAGTTTTTTCTGCTGAAATTCAGACACACCACGCCCAAGTACAAGAAACAAAGACATTCTGAAGTTTTTTACCAACACCCTAAATGCTTTCCCTGGAACCCCACTTGCTGCTACAGGAAATTTCTAATTCCCGAACCCAACAGAGAGTCTGAGCTAAGCTGACCATAAGCAGAAATAAATCAACAGGTGGGAAGATGACAGAACTGGATGCATCAACAAAAGCTATTTGCAAGTAAAGCCTTGCTAAAATGTTCACTAATTAAAGATGATTTTTGTTACACTAATATCCTAGTTCTTCTAGAGCACTTCCCTTAGAAATTTAAGATAACTACTTATTTGTGCTGTCCTTCATATACACAAACATACCTATTACTACACTGAAATCACTCCACATGAGTGAAGGCAGTAACAGTTCTGCTTCTCCTCTCCAAACACCTTGTCACCGATTACTCAGAGAAGAGCTACTTTACTGTTGTAAGAATACCGAGCCATTGTTAGAAGATTCCTCTTATAAATTTCTTTTGATTCTCATACACGAGAGATGGAAGGGATAAGGGGCAAGATTACTCACCTCTCCTTCCTCTCCCTCATCATCATCTTCATCTTCCTCCCCCTCATCTTCATCTCCTTCTTCATCAATATCCTCCAATCCCTCTTCCTCTTCATCATCATCATCATCCTCCTCTCCCTCCCCTTCTTCGTCATCCATATCAGGAACCTTAGACACACATATGCACCATCAACTACAGTGATCAAATTCACTTTCACTTGCACAGTATTATTATGGGTATGGATCAACAACTCAGCACTATGCTTACCAAGTAGTACTGTAAAGGATTGGGCCAGATGTCATCCTTGATAACCTCTCCTAGTTCATCAGCCCCTGCATCAGAGTGATCAGTAAACCAGGTAAAGAAGCTTTCTGGCTCTTCATGCTGCCTCTTCCTACTGGCTTTGTTCTGTGTCTGGCTTGAACGTTTTGTCAGATCCTGAAAAGAAAGTTAAGAAGTTTCCTAAAGAAGTGGTCTTTACATGGCCTTCTTTTCATAAGCATCATTTAGAAATGTACTTGTCCAAACAACCACAAGAAGTCACTTACTACTTCCCCTTTCAGGGAGAAGTCTAAGAAACATTTGGAACCCAAACGACTCACAGAGAAAGATACTGCATTTCTCATGAACATCAGAAAACAGTAAACCTGCTTGTTTTTTTAATGACCTCCACTAAAATACTGAAAATTCACAGGATCTTGCGTTTGATTTATGCTTCCCTATGACAGGGAAGCACAATGTAGCTAAATGCAACGACTACTACATACATACAATTTAAGAAATGCTTGTCCCTGCACCTCTAAGATCTGTCTTTATTTAACTTAAGAACTGCCTAGCCTTCCTATCCTAAGGTTTCCTGCTTTGAAGTCTCCAGTCTTTGTAGTAAGTGAAAAAAAACCCACACAAACTGCTGAAACATATGGTCACAGGAACATACATGAGTCTTGTATTTACCACCTTACCACCAAAGTTTAATAAGTTTCTAACAATCTGCTAAGTCTGAAAATAAAATTACTATCTGGTATTTAAATCCTTTGTTTCTCTGATCATATGGTAATTCAAAACTTCCAGTATTTGTTTTCTTGATAGAATCACAACATTTATAGGTTTAGACTGTTTAAGGAAGAAAAACATCAGAATTCACACTGACTTTATGGTACATTTTAAAGATCATTTAGCTAGTTTGCACTAGACTGTAACTTCTGTACAGGAGGAAAAGTTCTATTTCTCAATGAAAAAAAGATTAAGTTTTCTTTTTGGTCTGAGGGTGACAAAACAAGCAGCAATTTAACTGCAACTCTCAGTTCTACTTTTAAATACTCATTTCAAAATTTTCAAGATAACAAGAAAGTGCTCTCAACTTTTACAGAAACTAACTACAGCAAATAGATTATGGTTGAATATTGTCTGGATGAAAGACATGCCCGCATTATTGAGCGGCTGGGACTTCACCAAAGATGTAGTGTCTGGGAATGAAGTTGAAGGGAAAAAAAACAAAGAGAAAGAAAGAGAAAAAAACCAACCAACCAAAAAAAGAAAAAAAAACACACATCCCTATTAGAATTCCTTATTTAATAGTTATCTTAAGGAAACAACAATACAGAGCCTACATCCACTGCAAAGAGAGACAAGCTAATGCACTTGTTAATCTCTCCATCTGGTCATACTTGTACTTTCACTGTCTTCATGGTGGTACTCAACTGAGCAAGAGCATTCACTACAGATCTACCTGTAAATAGGGTACTTCCAAACCCTGCAAGGTAGGCAGGAGCTTTGTATGTACAAAAGTAGAAAAGAGTTTGAGAGGGGAAGGGAAGACAAGGCAGACAAAAAAAAAAAAAAAAAAAAAAAAAGAATGTAATTAAAATGATGGTATTACACAGAGCAGCAATCATCTCTCCCAGGTGCACAGATACATACCTTCCCAGATTTCCATTTGATCTCAGTTGATTTTGAAGATGGGTCTCCACTTTCATTGAGGTGAAACTCTTTGGAGAGAACTTTATTTTCAAAGTATGGATTCTCATCAAAATACTGCAGAGTTGAAAGCAAAGAGTCGGAACCCACATAATGTAAAAGCACGTCAAGTCAAACCTGGTACTAAATGTTTAACTGAAGACATTAAGTTGCAAACTACAACCCAACATACAATTACATTCAAAAAAACCTCAGAAAAATCACAAGTGAAGGAATTAAAGTACTTACAAAATCTATTCTGTAACCTGATTTGATATCTTCAAATTCTGTCACCTCAACTCTGGTCAAATAATGCAGTGCTTCCTCATCTTCCTCTCCCAGCAGTGCAGATACTAAGACAGAATTAAGAATCGCACATTAACAAAGCCATGAAATATGTATCGTGCAGATGAACTACAGGAAATTGATAGCAAGAAAGATGTGAAAAGCAACACATCTGTCCAAGCCAACTTCTTGTGGCCCACTTTTTTCCTGAGTTACCAGCCAACAGACTATTAGCATTTGTGCGATTTGCATATGCTGAGGTGAAAATGTTACATGTGCTTGTTGTAGTTCAACATTAAAAAGCAGCAAAATCTACCTGCATACATCTCCTTTCTCTCTGAAACACATTTTCACACATGTAGTTTGCCCAGTCTAAGCAGTTTACAAACTTACCCTCTCAGAAAGTCTCTTGTCAAGAGTACTAAGGAGCTCATCTCCAACTAAAAAAACCCAAAACTTAAAATACTTTTTTCCCTTTTTTTTTCTTTAAAGCGCACAATTAACTAAGAAAAGGGGGAAACTTGTTTAAAATGCAGAAAGAAAACTAACATGGGATTTTAGCGAACAAGATGTTCCTTTGGTCAACAAATGCTAGAAATAAAAAGCCTATAAAATTCACTCTAGGTCAAAAAGGAAGAGTTTGCATATGAAGCAGGCTTCTTGTTTAAACATATGTTCAGCAACAGTTCTAAAAAACACTCAGAGCTTCAAGACACATAACAAGCAAGCAAACACTGAATTTACAGAAAAGAGGGCTGTTAAGAACATACCTTGTGGGTGGTTGACAAATGTTGTTACCCAGAAGTTTGGGATTTTGGCGATCAATTCTGACCTCTTCTGGAAGAATGGTTGGCGGAGTTTGTTGTATTTCTGTTCTACTTTCAAAATTTCCTCACTGGCTTGTTCATTCAGTCTGTAATGGAAAGAGCCACGTTAACCACAAGAGAAGGAACTGAAATGTAACGACGTATCATCAGTAGTTACCCAAAAACGGAATGGATCCGATTAGACTAGTCTGCCATATTCAACAAGTGAGGCATCTCAAGGAAAAACTGAAGCCCAAACCTGTAACGACTATTAAGAAACACACTACCAGAAGCAACCTCACTGATCTTAATGAAACGCTCTTAACACCTTGTATATTTTGCAGCATTGCATGAGGGACAGTCCCGCATTTATGCAAAGCAAAGTAGTACTCAACTCTTAAACATTTTATTTGCAAAGGACCTGAAGACGGATAACACATATCACCTGCTCTTTATAACTTTTGGGCAGGCAAGCAATCTACAGCAAAGCAATTCTGTACCCCAGGCCAAGTAAAATCTTGAGATGTAACATTTAATTGGTTTTGTAAAAAGACAGAGCCCTGATACTGCAATGGCTTCACATGGCTAGAGCCTCAATAGTCACCTGCAGTCTTGGTAGGACAGTGTGCATGGAGATAAGATCTCGGCAAATACTGACATAGAGCCAACAGAGATTTGGGATATGAAACTCATGTCTAATCAAGTCAGAACACAACTATATCCTGGCAGAGTTTAAAGAGTGAGAACTACTACTGAGTGCTTACTTTAGTAAATATTTTTATTTTTGAAAGTTACATTTTAGTTTTTGCTAAAACATTTGAAAAGTTCATTAATGTTTACCTGTCTATTTCATTCTGTACTTCATCAATGTGTTCAATTGCTTCCTGTTGCTCTTTTTCTGAAAAACAAACGAAAAGGCATCAAAATCCCTTCATTCTCAAGTCTGACAAGTCACCTGGGGTTTCTGCTTAAGATCTTTTCCAGTCCTCTACATTAGAAGTGCACAAGTATTTCTATTAAATGTCACAAGCATTTCTAGGCCTTAAAGCTTCAGCTAACTTCAAGGTGTGCTATGCCTGAAGTCAAGAAAAGTTTGCTGAAACAGTGCTCAAAGCGAGAAGTCACAGCTCACGTTTCCCTACACAGTTTTACAAGTCAACTTAGATGATAAATCAATAAATGATTAATAACAATTTAATTAAAAAACTGTATGCCACATCGGCCAAAACCAACACATTTGAAGGAACATTAAATAATTTAGAGAGAACAGAAATAGAAATAGCATAACTGGGAATGCGCCACCTTCTAAAAACCAAAAAGAACGATTGAAAGGATGCTCACAAGCGGAAAAAAAAAAACATCCTTCAAAGTCACTGCTTGGCAGGTGTTTTTCAAATCGGAACTTCCCTCAACAAAGTTTGACCGAGGTCTGGGTACAGGAGGACTGTTTACCTATCGCGCTGGGAGATGAATGAACGGCAGCGGGAAGTCGCTGGAGCAGTGCAGCACGCTCACTCCTCCCCCGGTAACTTTCCCGCACGGCTCAGCCCGCGTTAGGGGACAGCTCTCCCCTCTCCGCTCCCCACTCGCGCGGGTGGATGCGCTGCCCCCTCCCCACGACGGAGAAGCGGCCGGGTTCGGAAAGCACGTGTGTGACCGGAGCTCGTAGCGGGCGCAGCACCGCGGGGCGCGACGGCGGGACTCGATGGAAGGAGAACACTGCGCCCTTCCCGTGGCGGCGGCCGGGAGCAAACCCGCGGCGCGGCGACCTTTAAAAATCCCGCAGCTACCGCGATCGCACGTGGGGACGGCGCGGGCGGCTCCATCGCCGGAGCACCGCGTGGTTCCCCGGGCGGGCAGGGCCCGGCAAGCAGCGGCGCAGCCGGCGCCGCTCCATCCCCGCGCGGCGGGGCCGGCACCACGCGGCCGCGGCGGCGCCCCGACCAGGAGGCGGCGAAGCATCATGGCGGCGGCGGCGGAGCACAATGAGGCTCCGCGGATGCTGCTCCGGGAGGGGAGGAGGCGGGAGGAGGGGGGGGTCCCGCTGCTCCGCCAAGGCCGCAGCGCCCCCCGCCCGGCCCCGCCTGCGCCCGTAGGGAAGGAGGCCGGGCCGGGGAGCGGAGACAAAAGGGCGCTAACATGGCCTCCTCCTGCTGCTGCTGGGGCCTGCACATCCGCCCGGCCGGCCCCGCGCTCTTCCCGCCTCCAGCCCGGCCGCGGCCCGTGTGGCTGGGGAAAATGGCGGTCGGTGCGGCGCGGTGCGAGGCGGAGGCCTCGGCGGCTGCCGCCATTCCCTTCCCGCCCCCGGCGCGGCCTCACCTGAGGTCTCGTCGGCCCCATCATGGTTGGAGTTCAGCTCCTTCTTACTGACTTTGGCCGCCGGCGCCGACATGTTGGTGGCTGCGGAGCGGAGCGTGGAGGGAGGGGGGCTGTAACGGGACTGAGCGGAGGGGGGGGCCGGGCACAGACTCCTCCTGCTGCTGTTGCCACCGTCGCTCTAGCTCCCTCCGCCGCCGGGGCGCTCCCGCCTCCTCCGCCCGGACCTGGGGCTCCCGGATAACAGGGGGCGGCAGCGGCGCTCGCTCTGCCTCACGCTCTCCACAGCCAGAATCACCACCACCGCCGCCTCCTCCTGCTGCTGCTGGCGAGGGGCGGGCAGCGCTGCGCGCATGCGCAGAAGCCCCCCCTCCGGGGCACGGGGGGACGGTGGCCGTAGCGCGCAGGCGCGCCAAGCCCCCCTCCCGGGCGCTGGGCAGCGGGTGGCACAACGCGCCGGCGCGCTTTGCGCCTCTCCCCGAGAGAGGGTGAGCGCACCGCTCTGCGCAGGCGCAGACACCGCCTCCTCGCCGCGGGCGACCCGTACGCAGCCGCAGAGAGGCCGCACGCAGGCCCCGCCCCCGCCGGCCACCCCACGCTGGGCGCCCATTGGCCGCGCCTTGCGCCCTCGGAGGGAGCGGGGGCGGGCCTCGGCGCGGAGACACACAGAGGACGGCGCGAGAGGCGGGAGAAGGGCGCGGGGTGGGAGGGGGGGCGGTGGCACGCGCAGGTGTGCGGGGGGGGGGGGTGCGCGCATGCGTCCGCGCGCCGCGGCCATTGCCTGGCGCACGTGGCCGCGCGCCCTCCCTGTGGGGCTCGCGCTCGAGGCTCGCGCGTCCTCTCACGGCCGCTCCCACCCTGTGTGGAGACGCGGTCAGTGGAGGCGCGGCCAGTGACAGGGACTGTCCCGCTCCGCGTGTGGGGCTGGACAGGGTCCCTTGCGGGAAATGAGGGGCAGGGTGACACTGGGGATCAGTGATTCACAAGCAGCCNCGGGTGGCACAACGCGCCGGCGCGCTTTGCGCCTCTCCCCGAGAGAGGGTGAGCGCACCGCTCTGCGCAGGCGCAGACACCGCCTCCTCGCCGCGGGCGACCCGTACGCAGCCGCAGAGAGGCCGCACGCAGGCCCCGCCCCCGCCGGCCACCCCACGCTGGGCGCCCATTGGCCGCGCCTTGCGCCCTCGGAGGGAGCGGGGGCGGGCCTCGGCGCGGAGACACACAGAGGACGGCGCGAGAGGCGGGAGAAGGGCGCGGGGTGGGAGGGGGGGCGGTGGCACGCGCAGGTGTGCGGGGGGGGGGGGTGCGCGCATGCGTCCGCGCGCCGCGGCCATTGCCTGGCGCACGTGGCCGCGCGCCCTCCCTGTGGGGCTCGCGCTCGAGGCTCGCGCGTCCTCTCACGGCCGCTCCCACCCTGTGTGGAGACGCGGTCAGTGGAGGCGCGGCCAGTGACAGGGACTGTCCCGCTCCGCGTGTGGGGCTGGACAGGGTCCCTTGCGGGAAATGAGGGGCAGGGTGACACTGGGGATCAGTGATTCACAAGCAGCCGCTGTCCCAAGTGGTGTCGGTGCCTGAGGTGGCTCCTCCGGACCATCCCGTCCTGTGCCCGCATGAGGTGAGGTGGCGTTCCCGCCTTGCCTTGCTGAGGGGACCTTGTGACCACCCTCGTGCTGCACTGCCTCCCTCACTGGAACATGACCCGAAGCAGTCACTTCAGACTGAACACTGTGAGGGCACAGAGGCCCTGTCAGTCACATCCAGCCCACACAGTTAATGTGGGAGCACAGCTCTAGAAGGTCATTGAGCCCAGCCGCCTGCCAGCACACCTGCCACTGTACCAAGAGTGAGCAGACTTTAAATAACCCTTTTTGTCCCTTTCCTGTCCACCTGTCATGGAAGAGCTCATTGCAGCTTCACAGCTACAGCTAACAGTTTTCTCTTAAAGTAACAGCCAAGACACTCTTTTTCTATCAAAACAGGCAGCATATCTTTCACAGATTAATATCACAATATAGATCAGGCTAAGAAACAAGTACAGCTTTGATGAAGTAGGAACTTGCCTTTTGTGTTTGCTTCCCAGGCACACAATAATCTCATACTCCCCCTGCTTGTTCCTTTTTTTGTCCTCTCTACAAGTTGCCCTTCCAATGGACTCACTCAACAAGGCCGGGATTAGCTCCTGCCTCCTCAGAGGTCTCGCTATAGTTTTCTGATTCCTGCTCCCACCTGTTGCTTCCAAATCCCAATTGCTTTTTCTTTTGTATTCCCAGCTGTCACTTCCCACCAGCTACGTCCTTGCCTCCATTGCCACCCCCAAATGCTGCGGCATGTCCACAATTCGTATTTTGCTGCCTTGGACAAACAGCAGGCGAGAGGAGCTGCCATCCGTTGGTCCTCTGCTTTCACATACAGCAATGAGCACTCTTAACTACTGGGCACAAAAGGTAAGCAAAGCATTGCAACTTTATAAATGCAAAATTATCAAATCCTTCCCAAGAGGGATGTCTCAAGGCCTTCCTGAAGCCCATCTCAGTGAGATAACTTCTCTCATACTCTGTCTGCATCTCCCAAGATCAATTAATACGTACATCTTCACATTCAGACAAGGTAAGCTCACGTGGGTGGTTCGGTTTTCTTCGTTCTGTTTCCCTTGAGTCTCACTATTATGCAGTTGTATCTGGTTGATTTTTTTTCCCTCTTTTTCTCACTTTTAATTTCCTATTGTATTGCCTTTCTCTATATTAGCCTTTGAAGGCCCACAATTTGAAAATACAGGCCGTATGTTTGAAAGCCAGTTCCAAGCAGGCACATGATGATCCAAACAGCATCTGCCTGCTCCCTACTAGAATCCCTTGTTTAGGCTATGAATTACTAGGTGTTCCTCAAATACGTGATTAAGGTGTTCTGCTGATGAT
Organism: Syrrhaptes paradoxus; assembly: GCA_013400615.1. Classification (NCBI taxonomy): domain Eukaryota; kingdom Metazoa; phylum Chordata; class Aves; order Pterocliformes; family Pteroclidae; genus Syrrhaptes; species Syrrhaptes paradoxus. Next base: position 25,925 of record VZTO01007616.1, read on the forward strand.
TTATCTAAAGTCCAGTAACTGTGAATTTTAACTGCTGTACTGTTTTAAACATTTCCACAATCTGTTTATCCTACCTTAAAACTAGCCATTATACAAGAAAAGAGAGTATGTCGTAATTATATGTTAACAGAACCACTTATTAAATAATTTTGAGACACAAAATACACACCTTTGCTTTCATGCAAAAAGAGAAAGCAAACTGCTCAAAGGAAAGGGGTTTTTTTTGCAGGAAGTAATATTATTTCACATAGTTACTTTCCTTTTTTTTGCTTGCTTTCTTCAATTTAGTGCTGGTGATGTGCTGTTCCCAGCTTCCTGATAAACCTTTTGTCTTAACTCTTCCTCAGTTCTCTTCCTGTTAGAAAAGTTTTGCTAACATCAATACTTCTCCAATTATACATCCTTTCACTCCAACTGACAAGGTACAATTGCTTTAACAGCCTGTATTTTCTGCTTTTCAAAAGAGAGCCTCACTTGCACAGTTCAGCTGTGGTCTAACTTCTGGGTAAGTTTCATAAAAGGTCTCAAAACAACAGGTGCTTACATGCTTCTGGGGCTTGGCTCAAAGAATTTGACAACAATCCACAGAATGATGCCCTCTCTGCACTCTCCTCTTTGCTTTACAGAGAAATGAAGTAGTAAAACTAAGCGACTGAGTTAGAGTTGTCGTTGAGCCCTAGAAAGGATGAAAGCACAGCACCTCCAGCAGCTTTTGCGGCTGAATTGATTTACTGTTTGTTCTTGCTGCATTGTTAACTTGTACGCTCAGGAGGAACATGACTCAAATACTTGTGAAGAATCAAGTAGCAGCACAGCTCTCAGCCTGAAACTGTTCCTCTGTGTGGGACATGTGATGCCTAGACCTAATATGTAACTGTGCTTACTATCCCTGATACTATAACAAAAAATAATAAATACTTAGAAGTTTAATTGATAAATATTCAATTACCTCCCTTCACTTCTTTCTGATGTTTTTCATTATCTGTAACTAACCTCTAAGGCAGTTTCCGTCCTTGAATAACTGTTGAGACGTTAAAGTGTACAGTTATAATCCGATGATATGGGGGTGTGTGAATGTATTTAGAGATTATGTCCTCCTCATCTTGTAAGACCTTTCTCAGCTCCAATTACATCAAATATAATGGAACAGTGACATTTTTTCATTAAATACACTGTCCAGGTAGCTATGCTGCCTGTATCACAAATAGCTCTTTTTCCTCGGCGTTATGGCGTTATTATTCCCACTTTTGTTTGAACTTCAGGTTGAGCAGGTCAAGTTGCAAAACTATACTGTATGTGGCATGCCTCAAACTCAGTGCATGAGTACTCTGATGTTGACAAATGAGGGAGTTAGATCTTTGCAGCCTTCCGGATGGCAATGACTTTGTCAGAAGGATGAAGAAAATTTGTGTTAGTTTTCCTTTATATATATTTGGATATATGGGGGGTTTGGCAGCAGCTGATAATGATTAATGGCCTTACAGTTTACAGACAGTGTAGCAGTAAGTGCACATTTTTCTCAAGAATTGAAACAGAGCTTCTTCGTAAAGATAATCTCATATTTGCTCCTTGATGTAAAAGTTCAAATCTCCCAATATTTTTTCCTTAGATAGGTATGTTACTCCAAGACAGGCGTAATTAGTAATCGTGCTTAGTTTCTGGCATGTCAAGTCAGCTGTAAATTTTAAACATGAACCCCTGATTTGGCAAGTAAAATCAGAAAATGTGCTAAATCCTTTCAAATACAATGCAATGATGTGTGAAAAAGAAAGAAGAGTACATTGCCTTCTAAGTATTTCTGCAATGCAAAATGGGCAGACATAAAATCATGCAAGTCATTAGAAATAATACCAACTTACAATTTTATAGTCTTCCATCCCAAAGATTCTCACAGCCTTTACAGAAATTATTGTATAGAAATGTAAAACAAGGATCATTTTACCACTGCTGAAATGCAACCAACTGGTTTGCAATTGTACGTCTATGCTGGGAGCCTGATTTTCCTCAAAAAACTTGCAGACTTGGGCTCTGTATTAGGAGCAAAGATCCCCCTTGGAGTGCAAGACAAAATTTTTTAGCTTATGTGAAAGCTTTTAAATTACTGAGTACACCAGGGAGTTGCAGGCTGCACAACATCTCACACACACATAAGCTTGTACTTGATAGTAAAGCCTGACTGGCGTATCAGTGCTTACTCGAAGCAGCAGGCAGAGACACACCGGCTGGCTTGCTGCGTGTAATCAGTTTGACAGCCCCCAGGAATTGCCGAGTCTCCATGACCCTAGAAAGACAGTTTGGCATATGTATTAAACAGTCAAATACCTCCCCTCCAATTGTTTATCCACCTCCACTAGTCACAGACCTTCCCAGTCGAGCACTCACATTAGAACTGAATGGTTAGATAATGACGGAAGAATCTTCCACATGTCCTCACAGTTGTTCCAGTTTAAACCCTCGGATGAAAATATTTCTGGCTGATAACTGCTTTTGAAGCAGGATGGTGGTTCAATGACACAGACAACAGGGAGTGACTAATAGTATGTAGTTGCATAAACCCAGTGATTCTATTTGGATATTTTTTTTTAAAGTTCCCATTAGACATAGTTGCTAAACCTGATTTTTATTTTTTTCTATACAAACATTTTTAACTTACCAGAGCACTTGCTTGTAAACTATGAAGAGCTGGATGGTCATGTAACACTTGTGCTCGTTCCCAGTTACTAGAGACAAAAAGGCAGTCAAAATATTCTTAAAAATCTTAAATTAAATTAGAAGTAAATGAAACCTGAGACACCTTGGAACATGAGACAGAAGCTTTTCAGATATAGGGGTGCTTAAGAATGTTTTACTCATATTTTTCACATAAGGTATAGAGTTGTGAATTTTGTAGGGAACTGAACTGATCTCTGCCTTCAGAATATTATGGGAAGATGTTTACTGGAAAATTCTCTTGAAGTTACATTCTGCATTATGAAATTAAAAGTCCCCATTTGATTGGATGAGTTTCCTGCCCTTCTTGACTTTCATTTAGGTTTTAGCTCTCAGACACTGATGTTGTCCTGTTCCTTGGCTTAGATCGAGCCCCATGGCTGTTAACTATTGATCAGCTGTGCCAACAAACACATATGTATAGATGCTGTTATAAATCCAGAACTATTGATCTGCAGTTTATAAAAGCAAAAATGTTTAAATATCAACTTGTCCAGATGTGCAACTTCCACTTCCAGATGTGTCTATCTATCTCCTTTTGGCTGAGGAGTTCACAGTCCAAGATAGGATCTGAAATGTACAAAAGTTTTGTTTGAAAACATGGACTGGCATATGCAAAGGTGTCCCTTCACTGTCTGCAAGACTTAGATTTCCTTAGTGCATTCACACCAGTGGATGTTCAAAAACTCTCTGTAGGGATACAAAATTATTAGTTTTGCAGAACAGTGTTAGAGCCAATCCATCCTGCACTCAGGCAATGGGAGACTTCAACCAAGCTTAATACAGCTGCAGTTTCACAGAAAATATCTGAAAAACAAGATGTTTATTTGGAATCATCTGGTGATTAAATCATGTATGTTGTAGTTGGCTTTGTATTTACATTTGAGGCTTTATTGTACTACATACACTCCTGCGTAATGAAGCTCTAAACAGAAGTTGCTAGAAAAACTGACCACTTACAAGAAGTATTCCTAGGCGGAACGATCAATCACAAATGAAGACACTTTCAAACTGGAATGCTGCAGGTTTTATGCTGGGAGTTATTCTGGAATAACTGTGCCAACCAGTTTTTATGTAGAAGCCCCTGAAATAATCGACAGGGGAAGCAGCTACTAGTCTTTGATTTCCTTCAGTGGCGCTCTGAAGAAAGGCTGTAATTTCCTCACAGCTAGGGTGGAAGCTCTAGTGCTAGATAAGAGTCTTTCTAGTGAGACACAATAGATATGAATAAAAATCCATGGAAGTTACAGTATTATAAATTTATATAAATGCTGAATTGAAGTTTTGGGATAACTGAGCAGTAGGAGTAGAGCACTGTTGAGGACTAGGAAATTTCTTCTGTGGGTTCTCCTGCAAGGAGACTTTCAGATGATCCCCTCCCTCTCCTCCACTCAGGGGAAAATTAAGAGGGAGCCAACTTTTCTATAAAGAGAATTTATAGATGTTTGCTTTCCAGGTTTTTAACTCTGTCAAGTTCCTGAAACTCTTATTTATCATCTCCTCAGTCCTACAGCAGGAAAACTCTTGCTGAGTCCTAAACAAAGTTGAGTAACACTTCAAGATTTGTTCCCTCAGGAATAGCAGTAGAGACTACGCTATGCGTATTCCATCCATTGTCTTGTTACCAAGTGGCAGCTGTTTTTGTGGGAATCATTAAAAACTTCCCTTGTTATGTAGAGCACTATCGATATTTGAACTCTCAGGGTGAGTAACCTCTGCTTCTACCCAGAAAATATCAGATTTAAATAAACACACACAACATTGCTCAGTGAAGAGTGAGTATGTTATTTACAATTCTGTAGTTTCAAGTTGGCGTTACTCAAACATTTGCAGTGTGCCTAGAGTCTTGTGTAGGAGTATAGTGACAGAAAAGGTGAAACAAAAAAGAGGAAAATATATAGGGAACTGTCATATACAGTTTTTGCTATAATAATACATTGCACACATTATTCTCTTCATCTGAGAATGTCAAAGCTCATTAAAAAATCTAGTTAAATGTAAAAAGCTCTCTGAGGAAAGCAATTCTTTTATTGGTAGGTTAACTGAATGCCAGAGTTATTCAGAGTTATTTCTCATTAGAGCTGGAAACAGAACTCAGGAATAGAACTAGTCTCCAACTTCAGCTACATAAAATGCTGCACGAGTTGCCAACAATGAAGATCTGCAAGTGGAATTTGGTTAATTGTGTTGGTCTGTAGGAACGCTTATTATTTTTTGGTATTACAATAGCTCTGAAAGTCCTGAGAGTTCTGCGACTGTGATCCCTTCACACAAGGTGCTATCTGAACACAAAGCAAAGAGGTGGTTCTGGCTTGGAAGAATGTAAAGACTTTCAAGACAGTTTGACAAACTATTTTTTGGTAGAAGTTCCTACTTACGCATTCCTCACCATACATTCCTCCCCTCTTCCCCTTCAGACTGTCCCTGAATTGTGCCATTGCAGGTTTTTTAGAGTAGCCTCATGTTAAATTGAGTCAGGAAACTGATTTCAATTAGATATAGTCCCCATAAAAATAATTTATTTTTAACTCAGACTAGTACTGTGATCTGGTTCCATGGTGCAGATGCATGAACAATGTTACAAGAAAGAGGGTCCCATGGAGGCAGGAATTAAGAAGGAAAGGGTAAGGAACACATTGCATAAGTCTTGGTTACTTAGCAGAGGTGTTTGTCAAACTGTGCCCTTAACTTAGCCTAATTATGACAAGGTTGCAGCTGGTGTGAAAAAACAGCCTTTTTTTTTTTGTAAGTTTTGTTTAACACAAGCAGGTGGAATATGTCAATAAACAAAAATAGCAGATCTGCCACTTCAGGTGATACTGTAAAAGTTTTCAGAGTAGAATTCGAGATCATTGACAAAAAGTCATCCTTCCCCTTTTGGATTAAAAAATAATATCTCTCAGAAACACACAAAGGAAGTAACCTTTAAACTCTATGTTTGTTTTTGCAGTGCTATGACTGGAAAATAATTTCATCTGCCTTTACAAAGGCCGGGGGGGGATGTAAAACAAAATAGAGACCATTTCCCTCCCACCACAGTCATACATTTATTATCTGACTCACCATGTCTGGGATTCCTTCTGGCAGCACTGGCTTTATTGCACTGAAAATTCAAGCATGTGAAAATATTTCCTATTTTCAAGTTACTTTGTTCACTGTTTCGTTCAGGTCAATATTCCTTCTTTTAGAGGTTTGGAACTCAACATTCAGTAAGTGCTGGGTATTGCTGTTCTTAAGCCTTGTGAGAAGGACCAGCACAGTGGAAAGGAAGGGGGGAGGGAAGGGAAGGGAGAAATGAAAGGCTAGGAGAGTCCATATCTGAAGAGAGACTCCAGACTAGAGAAATTTTACTGACATCCATTCAGTATCCAGCAGGGTCTCCTTCAAGGGCTTTTACTGAGATCCAAAGGCCTTTGCAATTCACAGAGGCATTTACATGCAACGTTGGCCTCTGGGAGCTAAGGTATAACTGTACTCCTGGATAATAATAACAAAGAATACTACCAGACTCCTATTGAAATGTCAACCAGGCACTACTCTTGTAGAGAGTAACAAAGAGATGCTAATATAATTAATTATGAAGCCTCAGTACCCTCATTAACACATCTTTAGTGCCTAGATCTTTGAAAATCATCTGTATAAAGTGACTGTCAGAGTTAATTCTTTATAAATTGCCTCCTGTCACATCTCAGCACTGCAGCAAGTTCTCTCAGGCCTTGTTGATGCTAAGAAATCCGTGGTTTTTTTAGTACTGATGCAGTTATACTGTTGTTATTAAAGGCATAAGCTGTTGCATAAGCAGGAGTTTGTCAGGCTAGAATAGAGCAAAATAAAAATTCCTTTAGTCAACCCAGCTTCCACAACTGGTGGCATAAATAGGAAAAGTTTGAATCAATTAAATGGAAAACTAAGGACAAAAGAAAAACAGGAATGAAAGGTGTCACGTAATTTGGCATTAAAACGTTTCCAGACCTTTTTTTAAATGTGAAGATTGCAGTCAGTTTATAGCTCTCCCTCCTCCTACTGCCTTTACGACAGCATTTCAGCTCCAGGCCTCATTCCAGTGCATCCTCCCTCCCCACCACTCCCGCTTACAAATATATATTTCAATAGAGTTAGGCTACATGGAGTTCCAAAACCAGCATGTAATTGGTGCAATTGTCTTTTACACTTCGCCTCAGAGAGCCGAGCCACACTCATGCCTTCTTAAGCCCTGTTTTGTTACGTTTTCACTTTTTTTTAAAGTTAAACTGGCGTTAGTACTTGTGTTAGGAACCCTACATACACGGTGAAGAAAAAAGTTACACAAACTGGCTATGTTGGTGGTTCATTCTGTTATTTCTGAGTACCAGACTATTATCCTGTCATTCTCCTAAGAGATAAAGGTGCCATGTTATAGAGGCAATAAAAAGAAAGTGATCATTACAAATCACTTGGCATTTTCTGCAGCAGTCGAAACACTTGCACTGACATATCCAATTTATCTGTACAAGATATTCTGCTTCCCTTAATCTTCCATGTGCTTTTCAGAAGATCATAATCTTTCTGCAGCGCATAATTTTGTACAGTTATCTGTGCGTGTGTTTGGATAATATGCTCCAGGATCCTTTGGGATCCTTGTTATACTTGGGATAACAGACCAATCAAATGGAATATTTTTATTTGCCAGTTCAGAAGTGGCTTTCACATTAAATGTAAGATGATTTTGCTGGTCTAGCTAAACTGGCAATATGAAAACTCTCTAAATGGAGGTGAAATTTATATCAGTAAAAGGAGTCCATGCAAATCTGTCTCTCCTACTGTTCTAGTTAACATCATGGTAGGAACATTTTATTCTCCACTCTTAAATTACATATCTGTACCTCAGTGAAGCTATATTGATCATTCAGTGTTCATAGAACTAATGTACAAAAAATGAAAGTAGCATGATTGAAATTAAATAAATATATAGATTTCTGAAGGGCGATTAAGAACTATCATGCAAATTCTGCTTGCTTGCTTTACAGAAGTACAAATCTGATGGTACTGAGTGGAATGTGACTACTTATTTTGGAATGCCCTTTTTTTGAAACACTTCTGCAAAAGACAGACAGTTCTATTCAGGTGAGTAATACCTGTCCGCAATACTTTGAGATAGCCAGCTGCTTTATACATACCAATCAAAATTACAACTACTGTTTGAGATACTATAGACATAGCATGAGTTAATTAAGTGATGTATAGAACAGATAAATAATTTTTAGTTATGCATGTTTACTGAATATGGGATTAATTTAAGGGATCTCAGCATTTTCTTCCATGTTGTCAGTGCTGCAAAAGGTCATTTACCTTTTAAGAGTGGCATGCCAGATTGTACTTTTATTTCTGAGATTAGACGGAGGGCATGCTGGTACAAACTCAGCAGGAACTTGAGGCTGCTGAGTGTAAAGAGGAGAGAGACACTGCCAATCACTGTGTTGACAGCATCAAGCCTCTGTCCAAGGCAGAGGCTCCCAGCTGCCACCGAGTTCGGAGCACGGTGACAGCCAGGAATTGGGATCCTGAGCCTTTCACAGATGCCTGTTTGGATATGCCATGGTTCTTTGGCCCCGTGCCAGCTCTTACTTGCCATTCAAAACCCACCGGCATGGTGTCCCTGCGCCCCTGTGGTGGCAGCTTGCTGACACCTGCAACAAAGCAAGCTTTCCTGGGGCTCTTTCCCATTTTGGTTACAATTTTCTAAAATCTTCATCTTGCTACCAATGTAGGAATGAATACAGGATAGGCAATACCTGTGCCATGCAAGAAATCATACCCATAATACTCAATAAGGACCCCCCCCAACTCTTAATTCTACAAAACATAATAGATCTATGATTTTAATGGAGAGGGATTCTTTTTATAATGTATAATGTCTCTGGGTGTAACAGAACTTAAGAAATGAGGCAACGTGTTTTCTGCCTAATTTGAAAGTACAGTTTTCAAAGCAAAAAGGGCAGAACATTTGCAGGGACTTTTGGGAGGGGGGACAGGAAAAAGGAGGTCAGAAATGAGAGATGTGTGAGCCCTTTGTGAATGGCACTGGAGAAGCACTAGCTGGAGGATTCACACAGCTGGAGGTAAGACACTGAATCCACACAAGGACCTGAAACCTCATTAAGCTCCTGAGCACAGACACTGTGTTCTCAGCACTGAACAGTTGCAATGACCTTTCTTTCCTTCAGGTTTAGTGAATGTGTGAATATCTGACATTTTAAAATCACAAATCTCTAACAAAAGAATTGAGATGTGTACATTAGGAACATATCCACAAAATATGTATTGATATGCTCTGCAATTTAGGAACTTGGGTCCTGTTCTTTCTTCTGCCACAAATTCCCAGCATGATTTGGCAAGTCATCTAACCCTTAAACCTGAAATTTTCCCTGTCAAAAAATGGCACCAATAGTTCTCTGCCTTGCAGAGGATAAATTCTCTACCTTGGCACGGGTAAAATAAATGCTTATGGTACATTCTGCGTGTAAAATGAGCATCACAGGTAACACTGCAGATAAGCAGACTTCAGTCAACTCATTACTTCTAGTCTTGCAAACTCCAAAATCTCCACCTACAGTAGCACAATGAGGTGCTGCTGTTGCTAAAAACTTGCCAGAACGAACTACACCAGAGTACTGAAGAAACTAAAGGTGTCCTTTTAAATAATGCTGCAGATGTAAGGGGCTTTCCAGTAATTTTCCTTTTGGCTAGTATCTCGATTATCTTTCTCTAGGGATATTTCCATTTAACGCAAACCTCTGAGCCTCAGTGAGACTAACTTCTAGATCGGTAGAGTAAAACTCACTCTAAAGCCAATGACAGTCAAGACCTAGTTCAAAGCTAGACAGTACAGGAGTAACTGATCAGGTATGGTTAGTACCCAAATAACAAGCACAGAATGTCAACTTAAAGCCAGTTCAAACTCTGTATTGCATACCTGGGTTAATTCAGAGGCAATATGGTTAACTACCCAGGCCTCAGCCAAACCACACTTGTCACGCTAGGCACGCCAGCAGTGCACAGGTTTGCAATGACAGGGAAACAGAGTGAGGTCTTGCTGGTCATACTAGCTGGGAGACAAATAGGTTCTGGAGTGACAGTTCTTTGATACAAAACCTTTTTATTTGTTTGAGGAGTTTTGTTTTGTTTTAATAGAATATGTAAAGAGTTCTGTTCCTCCGAACAGAACCATCCATCAGGAAAAGGTAACGCCTTTGATCCCATTTAAAGCCCCTCGCTGCCACTCTGAGACCCAAGAGCTCTTTCTCATGGCCAGACACTCCATTCTTGTTTGAACTATGCATGCTGCTTTCTTCATCCTTACTTGCATCTGTTTGGGGTGGAGGGGAAGGTGTAAAAGGGGAAGGCTCAGTTGTGTCTCTGTTTTTAGGTAGAGACTGCTGTTTCGGCTGTCTGAAGTCTCAACAGAACACGGTTGTTTCATTTATCACAAACAGAGGGCAGCTACTGCACCCACAAGTGGGTGAATTTTTACTAAGATTTCGCTTAGAATATTTGTTTTGCTCCAGGTCATGCAAATCACACTGTCAGTGTGCACACTTCTTGTTATACCTCATTCTTTTTTTCTGATCCTTTCTACACCAGTGCTTCTTCTCACCCTGCTTTCTCCTTTTCTTGTTTTCTGATGCAGATTTGCTATACTATGTGAAAGGGAAAACTTATTAATACTTTGTCTCATGAAACACAAAGAAGAAAAAGCACAGATCAGCACAGTACTACTAATAGCCACTTTAGAGAGACTTGGTAGCCTCAGGCTAGTAACAACCCTCCCCCACTTATCTCTGATTTTACCTTATTTCCAATGCAGTGTTACTATGTCAAAAGAAAAATATCCAATACTGCTGTGCCAGAAAGAAAAAGCAAGATATGATTTGTTGAAATACTGTTGATATGTTGAAACCCCAGCAAATCAGAGATATTGGAATAAGGAAGGATTAAACTTCAGTTACTTAGAACAGTCATCTTCTGGAGCTGTTTGCTTCTTTCTCATCCTCAGGGAAGAAAAAGTCCAGACATGCACCACGTTATGGGGAACACATACTACATTTGCAGCAACTTTGCATATTACTTGCTGAAAAAATTTTGCATTTATTTTTGGTCTGTTTCACATATTCAGATTCTAGTTTTCTTACCTCACTTTGCCATCTCAAAACCACAAATTTTTCTCCTTAAAATTCTCTGACAAGTTATTTAAAGTTTTTAAATTGCAATCTGCATTTATCATTTTTATTATGATGCAGACTGTATATAAATTCACACTTGTATTATTTACTCTACTACCAAACACTAGTATTCCTTGGCAGTTCTGATCATATCAATTAAAGATTATTTAGCAACGACTTCAGAAGATCTATTTATAGATGACAAATCTTAAACAGTAAGAGCATCTTAAAAAACACTCTGCTATTGGGGCCAAATATTTAGTATCAGTAATTCAACATAAAGTAAGTCGAGATTTAAAAAATCCCCCTACTTCCTTCATGTAACTATTTGCAGTGGAAAAACTCATCCAACAATGCTCACTTTACATACTTTTAAATATATTTTCTAGTCAAATTCCTTAATCCTATTCCTTCACTCATTAAGGGTCAGATTATCTTGTCACTGTTTTGCATCTAAAAGCTGATCTCTTAAAACATAAGCATTTCTCACTCCGTGCTGTGCCACGGTTTCACCAACCACAGCAGCAGAGCACTGGTTTATGATATAGCAGTTGAGTTCTTGGATGAATACAATGAGGCAGAACACCAAGAATTTCCTCCAGAGAAGGGACTGGAATCCTGCTGTGACAAAACCAGTACATTGTTTCCGATCTTCTTTATGTCTTTTAAAGCTGCTTTGTAAATGGATGTTTAAAACAAGGTAGAAACAGAAAGCTGAATGAGAAATAAAGATGGTAAAGTAGTCTCAAACCCAGGGCTACACACACCTGGTTGAAAATCTAGAGCTGGGGCTTTTGAGATGTTTCACTTGTGTTAAATCAGTAGAAAAGGACAGCACAGTATTCTTTGTTGTTAAGTATTGTAATTCACTTCCTGACATTTGACCTTATAAAAAAAAAGACATACTACAAAAAAGGACATTGAAAATATGTCCATCGAGTCCATCATTGAGGTCTTTTCCAGCCTTAACAATTTTGTGCTCATTCCCTGCCATGTGGCAGTGACCAAAAGCAAGGTGCCAGAGGCCTGCCTCCAAGAGAAGTGAACATTGGAAGTGGTCGGACTCACATTATGTCCCCAGAAAGCAGCCTCCTGCTGCCACCGCTAGAGGTACCAGGTACCTCCTGCTGCAGGAGATGCCAACCTTGAACTAGATTAACTCCTGTGCTAATCAGAGACTGGCTACAGGGCTAGAAGCACCATCAGTCCCGCCCAGGAATGCATTTATGTTCTGAGCTGTGCTATGGAGTGTCATGAAGGTCCACACAAAGCAGGGGAAGAACCACAGTGGACACACAGCACAGGATTTTAAATCTAGAGGCTTCAGTTCTGTCAGGATTTTTTTCCTTGCTCTTGAAGGAGGTGCCACTTATTCTTTCTGCTTCAGTTTCACTGTCTGTAAAATGGCTGTAATAGTTCTTTAGCTTGAGTTTTAGGGAATCTTATTTCACTGTCGTGAAGTATTTAAATTCCTCAGAAGATCTGCTGCACTGGGCTCTGACATAAATGGATTCACATGTGCCGAAGGGGCGCTGCGTCCATTCTCACGAGCGCCTGCTCTGTGTCCTGTAACCTGGATGGTTACCCGCAGGCCAGCGGGAATAGCTCCGCTGAAGGGACTGCATCTGTGCCTGCTTCTGCCAGGGCTAAACTTAGCCTCTGCGCTCATCATCAAGTTGTTCCAAGAGTTACAATTAGACAAACCCCTATATGTAATCATTCCTGGCAGGTAGGACTGTGCTTAAGGAAGCCGTGACACTGGTGAATACTCCTGCAGCCACAACCGTTATCCAGCTGTGGCCGCACGGACAGATGTTGCACCAGGTTAACGGTGGCTCCAGGGCTCCCAGACAAGAGCAGCCCAGCGCTGGCAACCCGTTCGGCAGGCAGCGAGCTCGGGGCGAGGGTAACGAGGTTAAACACAGTTCACCCCCAGGACGAACCGCCGCAGTTCCCTCCTGGAAACCAACAAGCGGGACAAGCGAGGGAAGCGCACACCGGGCTCTGCGCGCACCCATCGCCCCGCAGCGCACACCGCACGGGCTGGCCAGAGCGCCCTGCTGCAAGCCACGGGGCCAGCACTGCCGAGAATTCCTCCTCCCGAGGGGGAGCGGCCCCGGGCCCGTTTGCAGCTGCCCCGGGGCTCTGCCAGCGGCGCCCCACGACGGTCGCGCACGGTGGCGGAGCGGCCCCAGGGGCACAGCTCGTTTCGCCGAGCGGTGCGGGGGGTTTGCGCCACCAGCCGCTGAGGATCAGATTTCTCCTCAGACGCTGTTCTCCTCACGGTGCAGCCCTGCCCCTGCCTCTGTCCCTGTCCCTCTGCCGCGGGGTCCCGCCGCAGCCCGCGCTCCGCTTTGTCGCCCCCCCCTCTGCTACCCCCCGGCGCCATCTTAAGTCCTGGCAGCCCCTCCGCCCTCCCACCCGTGTTACTATTTGCGTTCTCCGCGGCGTGGGCACGGCTGGGGCGGCCAGGAGAAGGAGAAGCCCCGGCCAGACCTGCGGCATTAGCAAAGGTGCCGGGGCAATCCGCACCCCTCTCCCGCATAGAGCCACCGCCCGCCCAGCACAGACCCTCCATGCCCTTTCCCAACATGGCGCCCGCCCGCCTCACTTTACCGCCCGTAGGCCGGTGGTCCAGTCGCTCGGGGTGATGTCATCCAGCCGCGCCTCTCCCGTTTCCATGGGACGCCGCGGAGCGGGCGCTGGGAGCCGCCATGTTCGCGGACGGGACGGCACCGGGCGCTGATGTAGAGTCGCTGTGGAGGAGCGCCCGGAGCGCGCGGTGTGAGGCGGTGAGAGACCCCCCGGCCGCGGCCCCGCTCTTATACCGCCGGGAGGGGCTGGGCCGGGCTGTGCGTTCCCTCCCCCTGCTCGCCGGTGAGCCCCCGCGGGTCCCGCTGCTGCGGCTCGGCCCCGGCCAGAGCCCCGCCCCGCAGGGAGCCCGGTCCCGGGGCAGGGCTGGGCCCGAGGCGCCGGTGCCGCTGCTGGCTCTGTCCCTTTGGCGCCCGCTGCCTGAGGCCTTTGTACGGACGCGGCTGCGGTAGCGGAGGTGCCGCGCTGCTCCTCGCGGTCCGTGTGCGCTGCCCCCGGCCTTTGGCTCTTCTCATCCTCCCCGTTCGTGCCGTGGAGGGCGTGTCCCTCTCAGGTCAGACCATGGGAAGGTCACAAATGCATCCCTGGCACAGTGCACAGGAGCTGTGCAAACGTGCCTGAATGTCTCTGTGAGTGTGTTGTGCTGCACTCTCTTTTCTCTGCTCGGATTATAGAGCGTCTGTCTTCTTTTACTAGAAAAGCTGCCAGACTGGGAAAATTTCAACAGCAGAAACTGCAGTACAATCTCGTACCAGCCGGGATGCCGGTGTGCAGGCAGATCCAAGTCACGATGCTGTCCAAGACTCCCAGCAAGAAGTCCAAGTAGATTACAGTAGCCTTCTATCATTCCTTCAGAGGGTGGAGGATGCTGTTATCAAAGAGCTAAATAAGAACTGGAAGAGCCGTGCTTTCGATGGTTTTGAAGTGAACTGGACAGATCAGAGCGAAACAGTAAGTTGTCAGAATTCAGATCCTTGTTGCTACCCAGGTGGAGCTGATTGTGGTGGCTCTGGCTCATTAGTTTGATTTCTTACTGCTGTGCCTGTTCTTGCCAGATTCTAATAGTTAGAAATTACTAGTTGTTTTTTCTTCCAGCATTCTCCCTTGTCTGTGGCCTGGCCTTGCTTGGTAAAACTGTTCTTCCTACTGGTGACTGTTGCAGCAGCTTTGGGAGAAGGAAGCCTGCAGCTGGCGTAAACTTAGCTTCAGCTTCCAGTAGTAGCCCAGTAGAGCATGCCAGCCTGGCAGTGTCTAGGAACAGGTACAGTCGGTGATTCGGCTGCTCTTCCTTTTAGATTATATGTGTTTAGTGTACAGTGCTCAAGAGAGGAAGCAACTTGTATCAGTCAGCACACGTTGGTACAGTTGTTTTCAAACTGTTGCTTGTGAAGCTCAGTGAGTGCTAAACTTATACCCGGGGGGGCTGTTGTAAATCCTTCAGCACAGCCTTCCAGAGCTGGCCTGCAGCCCCTGGAGTGTGCAGCCTGGGAGAGGGAATTACGACACAATGGTTGCTTTGGTAGGGCCACGTGTTGTGGATTTTTTTCCCAGTAGGAATTCAACAACTTTTTCACATGTATCTGTGTGCTCCTTGGACGGGGGGAAGCCTACGCTGTAACCACACGATCGTGTGCGGGGGTGTGCACAGATCTCATTTCTTGTGTTTGGAGATTATTGCTTCAGTGCTTGAATTTGATTTCTTCCAGGTGTTGTGTTTGCATACGTTGTCGTACCCAGAGGCTCAGGATCAAAAGCTGCAGGTTACCAGCATCTCCTGGAATGCGACTGGATCCGTTGTTGCATGTTCGTATGGCCGGTGAGTATCTGAAGGGACTGAGAGTGTGACTGAGGGTGATGTGACAGCTCACCTGAGCTTTAGACATGTTCACTTTCTCTGCAGTAATAAACTAGACTATTTATGCAAGCTAAATAATTCATACTCAAAGAAACAAAATCTCAGCGTAGTCTTAAATTATGGCTTTTATTTCTTCTATCTTTCCCCCTGCCCCAAAAATGGATACAGATACTCTTAGGGATTTATTTCTAGATAGACTCTGTTTGGAAATAAAATGTAAAGATCAGCTGCACTTGCAAACATATGTGAGTTTGGAAGTATGTGCTTACCTTCACTTAAGATCATGTTGTTTTAATGTGGTCTCTTGGCACCCATTTACATGTGTGTGTGATACCACCGACATGTGCTAACACACATTTAATAATTTCTGAAATGAGGGTTGGACAGAACTTTTATTTAATCCAATGAAGGTCTGGATCAGCCTCTCCTTTCTGTGCCCTACTGCACCCCAGATTCCTTTTTCATTCCACTACCATTTCCTTAGATTAAAAGCCCCAGCTAAAAGGGTATCCATCAGCAAATGCATCGGGGAGAGTAAAACAGGGCAAACCTGTTTGTATGGTACTTGCTCCTGCTCCCCCAGTCTGCAGCTGTTTTCAGATTAGAATGTGGTTTCTGTGGTCACCCTTGGCAGAATTCCCTTCCATGCTCTTACACAGTCTCTGAATCCCTGTAAACTTGTAGCATCTACAACATCCTTTAAGGAGTTTCACAGATCAACTAACCCTTGGATGATAAATTGCTCCTTCTATTTGATCATGTCTCTTCCCCTAAAAGAATTAAGAGCATCAAATAAAGGCAGTAAAAGGTGGGCTCAAAATCATAGTTTCCTGTCCTGTCCCCTCACTGTTCTGTCCATTGCTGTCCCCTGTGTCATCTCCTTGTAGCAAGAAGGGACAGCACATAGATCAGGGCGGTGCTAGTGACAGAATACAGGTGACACTTTGCTAAGCGTGGGATGAATGAAACAGCAATAACAAAGGAAGCAGAGTGGCAGGTGTCTTTTAATTGTGGCGAACAAGTACGATGGGCGTAGGACTGGATTGAAATCTCTGGGGCTGGGGTGCATGGCATGATTTGTGCAGGGTCATCAGCAGTGCTTGGTGGTTGTGAAGAATGTTCTGAGTTCCTGGGGAGGCACCTGGACTTCAAATTGCGCTGCTTATCTCAGGCCAGGCAAGAGTCAGTGTTTTCAGCCCCTGTCAGTCCTGCAGGTGAGATATTTCCTCCCTGGGTAGTCTCAGACCCTGGCTCTTTAAGGGCTTGTTTAGACTAAACATGGCTTGCACCTCAGCAGTTTGCAAATCAGCAGCGATTTGGTCTCCTTGGATTTTTACTCCCAAATACTCAGCAATTTCTGTGTGTGCCCAATAGATTATTGGAGTGGTTAGCAGAGCTTGGCATAGCGACTCATGTCTGAGATTTACCTGCAGGCGCTGTTCTGTGCGTACGCTGACACACGCTGTATAGATACTGGCCTGCAGAGAAGTCTCATCCCCTCATGATCCCTTCACTTCAGTTTTCCTTCAAGCCTTCAAAGCCGCACGTAGATGATGCGTGGGGCGTGCAGAGCTCTGCTGGACTGGGACTCTCCACGGAACAGACGAGGCAAGACGCAGCTTTCTCTTCTTCAGATTGGGCGATGGGGACTGGAGCACAGAAAAATCCTACGTTTGTACCTGGAATCTGGACAGAAGAGGGTTGAACCCGCAGTGCCCTGACCTGGTGGTGGATGTTCCCAGTTCTGTCATGTCCCTGGCTTTCCACCCCTCCCGGCCGTCACTGATAGCTGGTAGGTTGCTCTCACTTTAGATTCTATCTGAAATAGACCCTTTTTTCCTTCAGCTTGGATTTTTTTTATCCCTCTCAGCTCAGCCTAGGATTTCTCACAGAAGTCACGGTGTTGCAGCTCCTCAGACTGAGGAACTGGTGCTCACCATCATCAGTAAGCGCGCTGTTGTTTCTCAACTGGGACTTGCTGATTTTTCAGTGACATCTGTCTTGCTACCATCTCCTCGGAGAGATGACAGAAGGAAATTCAGCCCTGGATGTAAATGGGAAGAGCGTACTTACTGTGGTGGAGCTGTGTTCTCTGACACCAGAGCTGGCTGTGCCCTGGAGGGAGCTGACGGGCCTGTTTCCACCAGAGTTTTGTTTGTCCAGGTTTTATGAGCTGTTAGACCTCAGATGTTTGTCCTTTCAGGTGGCCTCTTCAGCGGGGAGCTGGTGGTGTGGGATACCAGCAGAAGAGAAGACCCCGTGACCTGGAGGACGGGGATGACAGACGACACTCACACCGATCCAGTCTATCAGGTAACAGAGAACAGACACGGCTGGGGCAGGCGAGCGGCTGCCATCGCTCTGTTTCATACGTTCAGTTCGTATTCACCTCTCTGGTGCTTTACGAAGCGGGCAGACAGGCTGCTGCACTCCAGTGGTTATGGTTGGTTGGCTGTTTTTTCTGGCTCCGGAACACACATTTGATAATCTGGACATTTGAAAGTAAAAATAGCTTCTCTCAGCTCAGGATCAATGAAGGAGGCCTGTAGCTGTAACTGTTCATTGATGCAGTTGAAGCCAACAAAGCATCCCTGATCCTTAGCGGGAAGCTTACAGCTACAGCGAGGGTCACAGCTTGTCACGCAGTCTGGCTTCCTTGCGGTTCCTGTCCTTCTGCGGCACTGGGACTCTGGCAGTCGGTATTTTCTGATACGACAGTTGGGAAAATGCTGCTGGTTGTGGCTGGGTGAGAAGTTCTGTAAATACATCTCAAAGGCGGTGGCAGGTGAACCACAGGAACTCCAAGACAGAATTCGGCTCTGCTCCCGTGTTGTTTTGGCGGGTCAGGGGACCACAGGCTGCTGAGGGGGGTGTGGCAGTTGTGACAGTTCCCTTGTCGTAACCTTGTGGCATTTGGAACAGGTCAGCTGGTTACCTGACGCCAAGCACGGGAACCACTCCCGGCTGTTGAGTGTGTCGACGGACGGAAAGATCCTGGTGTGGAGGGAGGAGCGAGACGGTCGGCTGGCCTTAGCCGAAGGATTTGCCTTGGTGGCTCAGCAGATCCCCCGCAGCTCTCGGCTGAAGAAGGTGAGTTCAGCAGGTCAGAGAGGGCTGACTGACAAAAACACTCTTAACGCAGGAGCCCACGTGGCAGAGCTCGCCCTTCCCCTGCAGAGGGCCAGGAAAAGCCCCTTTTGAACATGCGCACTAACCTTTGATCCCCATCGCTTTTCCCATACTGAAATCTCTCCTTGGAAGACTGGCAGCAGCTGAGGTTTTTGCCAGGCTCTGAAGAGCAGCTGCGGGGATGGAGAACGTGTTTGTAGTACTAGTCATTCCCATGACTCCCCTTGTAGGAGGATGTTGCAGTGCTACAGACATCGCAGCTGGTGCGAGTTGTGCGGTGAACAGCTTGTCGGGTCCCTGGCAGGCTGCTTGGTGCTGCTCCAACCGCACGTGTTTCACTGGAGCCCCAGCTCTCAACAGCTTTTCTCTTTTTCTCCCAGTTCATCCAGGGAGAGGCAGCCGTGGGTGTGACCTCGCTCTCCTTCTCACACTTCGATCCCCGAGTGTTCGTTGTCGGTGTGGAAGGCGGCTATTCCCTGAAGTGCTCCACTGCAGCAGAGACGCTGGCACTCCATCGGACAGGCAGTTCTGTCCCCCTCCGGGCGCCGGCCGAGCTCGCCTTCTCCCCACACGGCGGGCCGGTGTACTCCGTGAGCTGCTCGCCCTTCCACAGGCAAGTGCTGCGAGCTGACACTGGCGCTGGGTGTTGGACACAAATCCCTGCCCCCAGGGTGTGTGCACACAAGGTCCAAAAAAAGGGTCACCTGGCATTGGGAACTTGGTAAGTAACTTCCTGTCGCAGGGGAAATGTTCCTTGGCTCTGGTGAAGCTGCCCACACTCAGGCCAGGTAGAGCATGAGCACCCTCCTTACACCATCCTCGATGTTAACGTTAGAAAGAAGTTTAAAGTCAAGCAAAGGAACAAAAAAAGGGTCACCTGGCATTGGGAACTTGGTAAGTAACTTCCTGTCGCAGGAGAAATGTTCCTTGGCTCTGGCGAAGCTGCCCACTTGAATGTGCTGCGTGTGGGCGCAACAGGAGTAACGTGAAGGAGCGCGTGCACTCAGGCCAGGCAGAGCTTGAGCACCCTCCTTACACCATCCTCGATGTTAACGTTAGAAAGAAGTTTAAAGTCAAGCGAAGGAGCTGAAAAAGTCATTTATCAGCGCTTAAGTGATCTGCCCATCACACGTCTTACTAGCAGCTGCCTGAATGTAAATGAGACGCTCGTGTCTCCGCCTGCATTCACCCACCATCCACGAAGAGGCCCCAAGCCCCATTTCTATGAAACATGCTGACAGCCCAGGTTTACACGAGACAAACACACTCTAACAATGCCCGTCGCTGGATCAGCAGTTCTCAGGCATCTCTGGCCCACGCCCACCACCAGCCCTGCTGCACAACACAAACCCTCATTAACGTAATTAAGGGCAGTAACAAAGCAGGGTCTCCACAGACCAGGGCCCAGGGTACAGCCTGGAAAGCGCTGCTCTGGGCAGTACATGGAGACCTTTGCAAAGCAGCAATATTGCCCAAGATTATGCTCCTTCAGTGACTTTTGTTCCATATCTTTAGCAGTAAAGCCTACAGAGTTCTTTTTTTGCTTCCTCCCTCCCCCAGGAACCTCTTTCTGAGCTGTGGGACTGATGGACAGGTTCACCTGCACTCCATGTTGCAGACACAGCCCCTCCTTTCTCTCCAGTTATCAGAGAAATACCTCTTCTGCGTACGCTGGTCTCCAGTTCGACCACTCGTCTTTGCAGCTGCATCTGGAGAAGGCAAGTAACTGTAGGTGCTTATTCTCAGACATAAAATTAGGATTGTGCTGGGTATTAATTAGTACAAGTCAATTCTACTGATGAGCACTTCCCTAAAGCAGAGAACAATGACTGTGGGTTGTACGGTGTGATTAGTACAACAGAGTCATTTCTAACTCTCGCCAGACTTCAGTCAGTGATTTTTCACCTTGGATCAGATCTTTGCTTCTGTTGCCACAGCCATTCCCAGGGGTATCCATGGCAGGATTACTGTGGCTGAAACTGATGTCTAGCTTCCTTGTTTCTGGTTTAAAACAAGAACTTTTTCCTTTAGAAAATCACCCAAAGCTTTTTGAGTTAAGGAATGGTGATGTACCAGAATTTGGCACGCTGGTTTCAGGTCCCCCGAGGGCAGAATCACTCTGCGCTGCTTTGCAGTGATGTCAGCTACCTGTCACAGCCTGGACAGCACCAGAGGGAGGGGGAAGCAGGTTAAAAAGAACAACTCTGGCATTCCAGACTAAGTAGATACTCATCTGCTGTTAAATACACTCTGCTACCATAAAGCTGCAATAAATGTTTTACAGGAGACGTGAACCTGTTTGACTTTGAGAAGAGCTCGCAGAAGCCCGCTGTTTCCCTAAAGCAGGCTGCGGGCGAGTGCCCCGTGTACTGTCTGGAGTTTAATGTGAAGCAAACTGGGCTCCTGGCAGCAGGGGATGCTGCTGGTACAGTCAAAGTCTGGCAGCTGAGTTCTGACCTCACAGAGCAAGGACCCAGGGAAATGAATCATCTGGAGCAGCTGGCAAGTGAGATCACGGACTGAGGCAGCAACACAACCCCCTGCGTGAAGCCTGTTACTACTCCAGGAACTTTCCCACTCACCTCTTCCACAGCGCTGGCCTGTAAAACACACGTAACTGCGACAGCCAAAGTTCCGTCCACTTAACAGTTCAATTGTCACTTGGCCATTAAACACAAGGTGACGTGGTTTGACCAGTAACTTTATTGAAGCACACGGCAATATCTTTGTTTCCCCTAAGAGTTCGAAGCTAAGCAGTTTAAGGTTACATCATAAAATAACATTGATTATTGTAGAGCACAAAGAGAGACACATGCAGAGCTATCGTCAGCAAACGTGAGCATGTTCTTTGCATCTTTCTTTTGGTTCTAGTGTTTTAGATCAATTCACAAAGAGTGAACGTGTAAATTCTATGTAGTCGTAGGCAGAAGGAAGTTCTCTGCCCTTGCCGTCCATGTAGGGCTTCATGTGAGAAATGCAGTAATCGGCTTGTTCCCGGGTCAGGTTCTGAAAGACAAAGACAGCGCGGAGGTGGGGACGGGTGCTTCGGGGCCCTGGCAAGCAGCCCTCCCCCTCCCCGGGGCACACAGCTCGGAGCAGCAGAACTGCGCCCAGCAGGGAAATGTCTGCCTGGTCGCACTGTTTGTTTAAGGGCTGGAAGGTCTGACCCGAGTCTTCCCACCACAGAGAAGACAGAACGGGTAAGTGATATGAGGAAGAAGCGCAACCTCTTTATTTCTCTGCCAGCTGGTGGGATTCAGACAGGAAAAACTTGCTGTCTGGGCAGGGCTGTGAGAGGGAGGAGATGTTCATATTGTCTGAGCTTAGAGGCTTACGTTTCTCCTTTGAATTGCTCTCTGGAGAAACATCTCCCTCTAGTCTCCCAAACGATGATGAAAGGAGAGCCTGAGTTTCTGAGGACAGACACAGTGAACGCTCTCCCTTCCCAAGCCTTGGAGTAGCTCTTGTTTTACTCAACCTGAGCAGTTCTTGGGCAGTCAAAGCATTTCCTCTTCCTGTATAGAGCCAAGAAAGCAGCTGGGGAGGCAGGGCTGTTACCATCATTTCTGTGTTTGCTGCAGAGAAAACCTCTGCAGGTGCAGAACTGACTCAGCAAAGACCAGTGCTCAGTGCTGGGAGGTTCATGTCACTGTAGTTAACAACCTTTGAACAAAAAGCCCTCAGTCTGCTCCTCCGCGGGGGGCCACAACCCGTACTCACTTGGTAGAGTTCCTCCTTGGTCACGTAGGGCTTCCCCTCGGAGCTGAGGGCGCGGAAAGCACTCTCGATCTCCTCGCTGGATTTCACATTCTCCGTTTCCCTGCTGATCATGAACGCCATGTACTCCTGCAGCGAGACGTGTCCATCCCTGCCGGGGAAACAGCCTGTGAACACCCGCCCAGTGATAGCCAGAGCCCAGCGCTGCCGTACCCTCCGGAGGGGCTTTAGCTTTTCTGGGAGGAATGGAAGTCTCAACACAGGAGACACTGTCAACACTTCTAGGTCACTTCTAGAGTGAATTTCTTTGCAAATGTCAGCCTTACCTTCATAATGACTCTCTTTCATGGTGCAAACAATCATGGCCGCTCCACAACAAGAAAGCAAAGCTCTCAGCTTGTGAGAGACCTTCCAGCCAACCTCCCATAGCATACCGAGACAATATTTTGCAATATAAAAATAAAAGGTCCAACCCAGGTACCTGTTGGGATCTACAGTGTCCAGAATGGACTCAAACTCTGGGTCTGGCTCTCCTTCCTCAACCATTGGCAGGTCATAGCCGAGAGAGCGCAAGCAGGACTTAAACTCCTGGTGGTTAAGTCGTCCAGATTTGTCCTTGTCAAAGTGCCTAAAAAGATAAAAACAAACCCCACGTTTTTAAGTGTCAGTTGCTGAGTACTGCAGGCTGTGAAGTGGGCTGAAAACTAGAACAGATTAGGACCAGCCCGCTATTCTGGACAACGAGCTCGAATCAGTAAATAGTTCATCTAACATACATAAAATGTAAGGACAAAAATCTTTGCTTAAAAAGCATCCAAAAAAAAAAGAGGCTGTCATTCCCAGCAGGAATTCACTAGTGCTCCCAGTTCCTACACCGCTCTGCCCATGAGCATATGTGCCCAGGAGAGGCTCTCGCGTGGCTGCGGCTGCACCCAGCCAGCAGCAGGTGTCTCCGGAGGCTCCTGCCATCTGGCAGAGATCAGAGCAGCTCAGCACAGAACCGGGCAGACAACAGGGGAGCTACAAACAGATCGCTCAGAGAATCCTGTGAACAGGAGCCATCCACGTGCCACAAATCTCTCTCAAGCATTCCTCTGGCACGCGTTCCCCGCGACTCACTTGAACATCATGCTGAACTCCTTCAGGGCCTCCTCCGTGACTCCGGTTGTGTTTCTGAAAAGGAAGAAGCAAAGCTCATGAACAGTTCCTGAACTGCACCCCTCTGCTGGAGCCCTTCAGCCCCAAGCCAGCATCTGCAGCAGAGGTGAGGACAAGTGAGCAAACACCACATCACCACAGCCCAACCGATTAAATCAGTTCCTCTGAGATCTCGTCATTGCTAGTGGCCAACAGGAACTACTTCCCCAACTGCCAGCTTCATCCTCTGAAGAGAGCAGGAGGTGGGATTTACAAGCTCACTCCTCGCATCCCTCAGAGCACAAGAGAGACTCGTTGGCACAGACTGTGCAAGGTTAGTT
>VZTO01007617.1:0-14272 GCA_013400615.1 Syrrhaptes paradoxus
TTTGCCTTGTACCCTGTTGCAAACCTAGTTACACCCCACAGAGAACTGTTCCTCTAAATGGTTTTGTAGGAGCAGCTGAGGGAGCTGGGGGTGTTTAGTCTGGAGAAGAGGAGGCTGAGAGGAGACCTCATCACTCTCTACAGCTGCCTGAAAGGAGGGTGCAGTGAGGTGGGTGCTGGGCTCTGCTCTAAAGTCACAAGTGATGGGACAAGAGGAAATGGCCTCAAGTTGCTCCAGGGGAGGTTTAGGCTGGATATTAGAAAAAATGTCTTCACTGCAAGAGTGATGAGGCATTGGAACAGGCTGCCCAGGGCAGTGGTGGAGTCACCATCCCTGGCGGGGTTCAAGAAACATGTGGATGTGGTGCTTGGGGACATGGGTTAGTGGGTTGGGTGGTGTTGGGTTGACGGTTGGACTTGATGATCCTTGAGGTCTTTTCCAACCTGAATGATTCTATGTGGGAGTGGTCCTGGATTTATTTTGCAGATGCATGCTTTCCTGCTCTCAGTGGACTTAGAGTCTGGATACTGGTATTGTTGGCTACTTGAGTCAAGGCGTTGCAGTACACTTCCTACATGCAATTTCCTACTCGTTTAACCCATTTAAGATAAATTGACTCATTTAAAATCCAGAACCTTCGTACCTGAAATACTGTTATTGTTCTCACGCTTTAAAGAAAATGGCGTAGGGTTGTGACTGTGGATCAAATATTCATTGCCCTGGTTTGCAAAACATGTTCTTTCACTATAGCATTCATTTCTGTGCAGCTATTTCACATCACTGCTTTCTCCCACTTCTGACGTGACCTATATTATATCTGTATATCATCCTGTTTCATTGCACAAATTGTACATTCAACAGCCTTTTTCTCCTCCTCTGTTCAAAAACCTTGGGTTTCTGTGCCTTAAAGAGTCTGTATGGGCACTTTTGCATTTCTTTTGGGCTATTTGCTGCCACTTTTACCTTCTGGCAGGAGGCACAGATGTGCTTTCACAGCAGACCTTTGTGGCTTTTAAATATGCAAAAGATTCTGCTTGTGAAGGTGAAGATCTAATCGCAAGTTTTGAGCAAAACAGAGCAGGCAGCTGAGCTTTCTCAACAGTACTGCTCTGCTCGTGACCTTTGGAGCACAGGATTAGTGCGTATGTCTGTGGTATGTTTTTCAAAAAACACCAATTTTCAGACGGATGTAAAGAAAAACCAAAGCTGCCAATATAAGATTGATATGTATCCATATGTCTTGATCAGTGTTTCTTTCTGTTTCTTTTATGAGAATGCTTCAGCATGAGCATTATTTCAGTATCTCTGCATTTGCAAATAATGATTGTAATTAATATTAATCTGTGGTTATGATATATCATAGTAGTGTACTTCTGAGTGTTTTTTAATGATTATGAAATACAGTTTTGGGGTGATAAATATAAATGTTGCTAAATGACTATAAGACAACTACACGTGAGAGTTTAAATACCTAAGAGTTACATGTTGTTTTTAATAAGAAATATTATGAAAGTATAATTTTTGTATTTGAAGGATTTCCTAGGATTGAATAACTTGTTGTAAAAAGAAATTCAACTGGATTTGTGTCCAGGTTTTCTTTAGGAGTAACCTATACTGTACTTTCTAAGATCCTTCCGAATTAAAACTTCCTTGCAAGCTAGAAATTAAAATGCTCACAGAAATGTGAATGGAGGGGAGATAGAAAGGGGCCATGAAGTTGTGTATATCAAAACCACGTGAGATAAATGGGAGCCCATCACTGTATAGGATCATAAGGGGGCAGCTAATATCTTTTTAGCTGTACTGCTAAATCCATGTCTAAGTTAGAGGGAAGATGGTTAAAGTTGTGGGAAGGCATACGCTGTCACAGGATGAAAGCGTCCTCCTGGCACTGAATTGTCACCTGTATGATGGTACTTGCTGTAGTCTTCCACTTGCAGCAGAAACAGTGGCTGGGATGAGAGGAGCTTCCCAAAACGTGTTTCTGGGATTCCAGAAACTTTAGGCAACCGGTCCTTGGTGCTTGGCCCTGCTTCTCTGGGGTTTGAACACCCTGGCCCCGTGTACAGCTCGCTCAGGGTAACATGACCTCATTGTTTGTAAAAACAGCTGTGTTGGTCACAGGTTGGTATGTCTCCAGGAATAATGCCCTTTAGGAGAGGTGTCAGAATTAGGACGGTGTCACCCGTTTATCTGAGAGGTGTCATTTTTAGCATTCTTGTCTAAACGCTGAGAAAGGTTTTCTGCTTGTTTTGTTTTCACTCTGCTCAATTGATGGATGTGCCTGTTCTTCAAAGCTGATTAATCAAGATCTTAACATATTGTTTAGATTAAAGCTGCTTTATATTTCATTTTAAAATAAAATATGTCACAGTTATATTTGGACTTGATCTTCTTTTTCTTTTCTCCTGCTGGTATTATTCTGTGGTGGCCTTCAAACAAGGGATCCTGTTAGATTCTCACTGGGTGGCCAAAAAGCAGAAGACTCCAAGAGTTCTAAAGATTCATGTTTGTTTTGGGTGGAGGCATCAAAGGCTCACAGGCTTCCTTACACAAGGATGCAGTCAGGAAATGGGAAGGCAGAAAAAAAAAATAAATCTGAATCTTTTCTATAAAAAGGGGATCACGGAGGCACCATCTTTGCTTATGTTCAATGCAAAGGCAGTATAGTCATGGACTTCTTTGCACTGCACGTCTTTGTGTTAGCTGCCATCAGTAAATCTTCCCTTTTTTTCTGTACATGTCCGCTTTAGTGATGTAAAATTCAGTGCTACATTCATAAGACAAATTGTAAATAGTGTGCTAAAGCTTCGCGACTTAATGTGTATAGCTTGAGGTGCTGGATGATGGGATGTATTCCAGTCCATACGTTCTGCAGATTCCAATTAAAGATCCTCCTGCTGCTATGTGGGATCAAGTGCGAGTTAGGATTTAAAGCTATTTTTTTTTTATAAGTTATTGGAGGTATTACCTCATCAGTTCCTTCCAGTACTAAAGATAATTCTCATGAGGCTTGCCCAGGCTGGTCTGTATCTGGAGGGCTCATGATTTTGTTGTATATCACCCATGTTAGTCATTTTATGAGATGATGTTAAGATCTGGCTGTAAATCAGGTTTCTAACACAATATCTGCAGGAACACAGGTCTTTATGTGCCATGTCAGACTATTGTCACTTAAAGAATTGTACACTGGTATGTACTAAGGATGGATGAAAATTAAAGGAAGAGATTCCTCTTTGTCCTGTTCAATCAATTGACTCCTTTTATGATGAAAGGAAGGAAATGTTTAATATTAATAGGTATTATTGTTAATGTTTAGTGTTAATAAGCATTATTATTAATAGGCAGTATTATATATGCTGTTAGTGGTGTTCCCTGTTATGTTGGAAATATCTGGTGGTCTTGGTCAAAAAAAACCCCACCTTCCTCTGGGTCCTTTCTAGCTGTAACTTTTTTCTTTTAGGTTCTAACCCTCCCACGCCCTCACTTTTCTTTTAGGAGGTTGCACACAGGAAATGATTCACATTGTAGAATGGACACAGGCAGCATGTATATGCATAAAGAGATCCCGTGGAATAGTCAAGACTTTCTTTCCAAGTCACCACGGAGCAGAAATCCCGCAGAGGAGTGACTCAGGAGGACTCTGTACTTGAGTCACTTCTTTGAAATTGTGTACCCTTGGTCAATGCCTGCATAGGCATTATTGCTTGTGTTCATCATGTTCATTAATAGGTTGAACTTTACATTGCTTTTGTGGTGAAGGAGCTTTTTGTTCAAGCGGGGAACTGAACTTACAGGACATCCAAGCGGTGTCTCTGCCATCAGGGACATGCTGCAGAGCACCCCGGTGCCCCAGCCCTGTTAGGGATGTTTTTGAGCTCTGTCTGGGTCTGTGGTGACAAGGATGTATGGAAAAGCCAGGGATCTTGTCCTGCCCTGGTGCTGGGATGTAGCTAGGGGCTCCTCTAGGTGAGGAGATGATGTGCTGCTGAGCTCAGGATCAGGACGTAGCCTAAAGCTGACTTGCCCAAGGCTGCCTGGGCAGGCAGCTGAAATCTCACCTATGCTGCTGCTGGTTGGCCAAATGACTACATGACAGAAGCTGACCAATCTGGGAAACTTCATTTTAAACATAACTTGTAGTCACGTACCCAGTGATTTAATGAAATGGAGGAGTGGCAGCAGACACGGCAGTGTTACACACCAGTCAGAACCCAGGCTGGTTAACTGAACAGCACTACATGGGAAAAGTCAAGCAAACTTAAGTTTTCTTGGCAATAGTTACCCTTATTTTCCATTTCAGGAGGATCTAGGGCTCTGTGAAATGTAACTAGAGATTGTTGTTAGAAGTTCTACTCAAGTCAGCTTCCCAAGACCTCTTAGGTTCAGTGCTGACTCTTAAAGTTAGCTCCAAAAACTTTGTAGGTTGCTAAAAATAGCTAATGCAGTCTTTGATTGTTAGAAGATTAATGTTATGGAATCTATGGATGTAAATGACAGTTCCATTTGGGAAGGTTTGCTTGTATAAATCCTACATAAATACCTTCAAGCAAATATTAAGGAAGGTGGGTGGGATTTTTTTATTTGTTTTGGGTTTCTGTTGGAGTACTTGTTCCAAGAACTGACTTCAGTTGGACTATGGTAGTAGAAAATGAAAACTGATATAATTTCCACTAAGGGATGAGAAGATCAAAACACCTTTGGAAACCAAACCCAAACCTGAGAACTTTACCAAGTTTGTCAGTCTAAAGGGGTTCTGTTAATTCCATGAGCATCCTTGCCACAATCCACTCAGATGAGAAGCCTTGCAAATGGAAGCTGTGATGGCCATTATGTTAGCAAAAATTAGTTGTTTGGTTTTTTCTCTCTCTCTTCTCTTTTTTTTTTTCCTCTCTGGAGAATCAGAATAAAAAAGGTGAAACTTCATTGGGCAAGATAAGGTCAGGGAGGGATCACTCACCATTCATGGTCACAGGTAAAACAGACTCCACTTGGGGGGGAAAAATGTCAATTTAATTTGTTACCAATGGAATGAGAGTAGGATAATGAGAAATAAAACCAAATCTCAAAAATACCTTCCCCCCACCCTTCCCTTCTAAATGTACCAAGGGACACTTATCTGGTGATGCTTGCTATAGTGTAGACTAAGCTAGTATAATAATGTTTTTTCTGGCTCTTCACTGAAGGAACTGATTTTATCAAGAATTAGAATACTATCTTTTAAAAAAGGCAACAATTCTCCCTTCTGATTTTGCTACCTGTATAATTGAATTAAATATATGTACTCTTAGTGTTAATATGGCTAAAAGCTAGATTTCTGATTATGAAGGTATTTTCTTTATTCTAGAAATATATCCTAAGCCTTGTAGAGAAGGTGGTTAAAAGTCAGTGACTGTCTAAAGATACGCAGCTGAAAAATAACATAAAATATTCTTTGTCATCTTATTTGCCATTTCTTGCAGTACCCTCTTAGGAGCTTGACTATAATGCTTTCTTTCTTATCTGATGTGTGCTTGTCCATTTGTTTCTGTATCAAGACAATAGACTAATTTAAAAAAAATAGAAATGAAGTTATAACTCCTTCTGTGTTGTGGCCATGGGAATATTCTCAAGTCTGGGTTCTCAATTATTATGTAGTGAATGCTGCAATATCACTGAATGGTTACAGTTATTCACAGGAATTGTAACCCACAGGAAAAAAAAAGTTAATGTTTGCATTGCTGCTATTTTTTGGAAAAAAAGATTTTTGGCAGTGTGGAATATGTATATGTAATAAAATCTGGAATTTTAAGTGTAGTGAGAAGACTATAAGAAGAAAACGCCTGTTATTTCTCATGAGCATGGCTCTTAAGGACTGTGTTTGCTATGGTCAATATCCAGTGTTTTTTGGCTGCCTGAAATGTCCTGTGTCTGTGTACAAAACTCCTTTGCTTGGCTGATCTTTGGCCTTGACTTTTTTTGGTTGATCTGCGCTGTCTGGAGTCAGAGGCAGCTGTATTTTCTTTGTGTATACCAGGGGTAAATTCTACCCCAATGCAATCAGGCCAGACTCCCTCACTGGTTTATGTCTGCTGGGTGGAAATGGATGCTCTCGAACCCCATCGAAACTCATGGTTCTGGAACTAGCCAAAATCTGGCTGCTTTGGTACGTGTCGCGGCACGCACACCCACGCCGTACTTGCTAATTGTGCTCTCAGTGATGGCACTCTTGCAGTGCCATACCCCAAACTCAAGTGTTTGTGTAGTCCCATGAGACACTATGTTCAGATGCTGTCCGGGCGCTCAGCACCGAGGCATGCAGGACCACGGCACACATCCTTCCTTGCTGCCTCGGATGGGGAGATGCACTCAAAACTGGGTTCGTGGGAGGAGGAGGAATGTGAAAATCTAAAAGGGGTTGGCTGGAACAACACTTGGTTTTCTTGAAATAGATGTTAGTGGTGTTAAAAAAAAAAAAAAAAAAGTTAAAAGCCCAAACCAACAAAAACCTACGTCACCATCGCCATCCTGCTCCTGTCCAGGTTTCGGCTCTGCCTCCCAGTGCTGGGAGGTTTGGAGCTTCAGAGGAGAAGGCAGCGTGAAGGTGGTGGGCTGTTGGCAAACGGGAAAGCTGGCACGCCTTTCGGGAGTCCAGTAAGAAAAGAAAATATGAAAGGTGCCTGCTATGTTAGCTGGCTTCGTTATTTTAGTGGAAGAAGATAGTAAATGCATATGGTTCTGTTCTGCCTGTGTCTGAGGCACTGGTGTTGGTACTGGTATTATTTCTGTTCTGTGTCCCAGACATCTTCTAACATGCAAATGTCACTGCTTACTGAAAACTGAAAGCAAGTTAAGTAAAGAACTAATACCATCTGGTAGTTCAGACAGAAAAGTTAGATAATTAGCAGTTCTTGTCAAGGGACGGTGATTAAAATAGGCCATCTTCATAATCGGGACTAGTTTGCAGGGACTTCCTGAAAGCCACCTGGGATAATTATAATGAAAAGAACAAAATTAAAAAGGAGGGGGAGGTGGTGCCGTTATAGCTCATGATGACTTTTGTAAGTGAATTAAGTCAGCTTTTAATTTAAAGGCTGCTTATTATTTTGGTGCTTTGGAAGGCAACCCAGATTGAATTTTCTGGCTTTATTTGGCAATGTGGCACAGCGAGGTCAGCCCCGTTACTGCTGGGGGATCCTGAATATTTCATTGCTCACACTCTGATTAAGGTGTGAGCACTGTTGGCATAGCTCAGCTTCCAAGACTGCTGTAACCTGTGTAACCTCATGGGTCCTGCCCAGGGAATTTGTTCCTTTGGGGGAATTAGCACTATTAAGAAAACCCAGACTCTGGAAAATATCAGAACACTGTTACTGTGCCATTCTTTATCGGGTGATGATAGCAGTGTGCATAGCAGTGTTAGTTGAATATGAATTATCCATTGATAGATATCTTTTAAGGAACTAGCTGTTTAGCAAGCAGTACTTCAAAGTAATCGAACTGTGTAGTGGGAGGAAAGATATGTGCGGCTTCTGCAGCTCCATCCCCCTCTGCAGCTCTCCTGCGGAGGAGCTCTGTGCTCCCTTTGGCCTTTCCTGCTGAAATCTCATTCTCCTTATCCAAGAAAATAGCAGCAGGGAAAACTCCAACGTCTGAACAGTGCTTGCTTTTTTCCTGCATGTGGATTCCTTAGTGGATGCCCTATGCCAGTGTGACAGATAATAAGTGAAGTTGACCTGAATCTTCCAAGTTGGGTCCCTTTGGGAACACAATGTTAAGGGCAGCTGTGCTAAATGGACTAGCAGGATAAAATAAACAGATAGTGAAATGTTAAAGGGAGAATGCTCTATCATTGGTGTGATTTAAGTAAATATATTTTCACTTCAGATGAATAAAAATGCTAGAATTAAATGAGATAAATTGAAATTAATTTTTTTTTCTTTGGCAGTTGCTACTTATTTAACAATTCTGGTAAAGAGCTCCTTATGCTGTTTCAGATAGAGGTTTGTACGAGTTCAGGTGTGGCTGGAACATTTTCTTGTATAAAATCTGCTGCAAATCTTTTTTGAAAATGTAAGCAAGTTCAATGCTTAAATTAAAATGTGGGCAAGAATTAACAGTACTGTGGCTTTTCTGTGCTTAGATTCTCCCTGTTTAAAAAAAATCTGCTTCTAAATTATTTTAATTAAATGAAGCTTTTATGTCCCTTCTGAGTGCAAGTTGTCATTCATGTTTTAGTTTTTCTGCTCATGAGTTGCTTCAATATCCTTCTACACTTGGGACCTGATGGCCACAGTTCTGCTTTGTGGGTTGTTTATTTTTTTTCCTCGTTTGTGGCAAGCTGTTGCATTATGCCCAGATAATCTGACTTTCCAGAATTCTTCACATTTTTTATTGTTGCTTACTTACATGAGAGAAAATGTACCGAGAAGTTGACAAACAAGCTGAAGCAAGCACAGACTTTTGGCTTGGTACTGTTAAAACTGGTTTTATCTGAATCTTGCAAGTGACCGTCAAAGGTATGAGATAATAGAAAGGCTGGGGTCGAGCACTGTTGAGTCCGAGTGCTTTCTTGATGGCAGTTCATTGGAATTGAATTTCATCTGGTTTTAAAATTCAGATTTTTTTGTTTGTGGTATGTCAGACCTTTAGATTCCCCCCCCCCCCAATGGTATTTTTCTAATGTGCCAGTATTTTTCCACATCTGCTTTTTGATGAGGTGTCTGATTATATGTTTTTGGTTTCATCCTGTTCTTTGTACAAGTTAGAGAAATTCAGATTTTCTTGTAGATAAGCCTTTCCGTTGCTTCTGCCTCGCAAAGGAATTAATTCCTTCAAGCCAGTGAGTCTATAGCTCCAGCTGTGGCTGCAGATGAAAGTTATTGCAGGGTCATGTACTGCAGCTCTGAACCTAAATAAAAGGATTAACAAGAGTTCACTTGGAGGAAAAATGCTTCATTTCACCATAAGAACTATGAGAATCCATAGGGAAAACCAATAAAGCTTGACTATTAAAATTGTTAGCAAGTGATTATTCCACCCTGACCCCCCCCTTCCCTCTGTTTTTGCACTTTTGGAACAGTGACAAAGGATGGGGTTGAGGTAGTTTATGGTAGTGCTTTACTCTCTGGTCTACAAATGATCTTTTTTTCTTGAAAAAGAATTCCCAGCCTAGTTCTTTTAGGAGACAAGGATGATGTTAATGAAGGAATCGTTTTCTCATGTGTTTCATGCCATCTTCTGCCCCAAAACTTCGCTCGATGCAAAGGAAGAAGGGGTGTCATGTGTCCCCTTATGCCGGGACTGAGCTTGACATCCAGCAATGCCCAAACGATGTGTCTCATTGCTCTAGAAGAGCATCAAAGTTTTCCACAGTTAGCACAAACTGCTCTTAATGATTCCTGGCTGAAGGCGAAAGATTCCAGGGCTCTCCTGTCTTAAACTGTGATGTTGTGAGGAGAGGACGGAGGAGTTTGATCATAGTGAGCTTGACTCTTTCCCCGGCATTTTAGGACTGCTAACCTCAGGCAGTGCTGTTGTCTGAGTAGTCAAAGCAATAGTTGTATCTATTTCCTTGGGAAGGAAAACAAGTAATTAAAATTGACTAATGTAACTGTCCTGCTTGGTTTAAATAATCAGACAGAATTCATCTAATTTTAAAGGTTAAAATGCAATATTAGCTTTGTCTTTTTTACTGTTCTTTCATGGAAAGAGTGCTCAGGCATTGGAACAGGCTGCCCAGGGCAGTGGTGGAGTCACCATCCCTGGCGGGGTTCAAGAAATGTGGAGATGTGGTGCTTGGGGACATGGGTTTAGTGGGTTGGGTGGTGTTGGGTTGGACTTGGTGATCCTTGAGGTCTTTGAAAACCAATTTTAATGGTTCTATGATTCTGTGATTCATTTGGGCTTTGGAGTTGGCCAGTGAATCCTGGTTGGTAGGTCGGTGATCTTCTTGAACCCCTGGCTAGAAGATGCCCCAGCACCCATCTGGGTTGCCTGCCAGGAGTTCCTGGTGTTGAAGTCAAGGTAGGAAGGCTGATACATGAACAGATCTCCCCGATAATGGTATGAGGTGCTGCTTGAGCACACAGTTAGCACCAAGAACTGGGAAACATTTGGGGTTCTGTCTTATGTTTTTCTATTCCTTATTTTTTACTTTAAACACTTTGTCCCTTTGAGACGTGTTTATGTATCTGGTATATATTTGTAAAGAAATATAACTTGTAAAAGCATTCCTCAATCTTTGTTTCATCAAAAGACCACCTAATACCTTTTTTTCAGAGAAAAGAGAAATCTGTGGACAACATTGTGCCGTTTTGAAAATGGCTTCCATTTGTAATCAGATGAGAATCATACTAAACTTAGAATGTTGACCCTCTCTTTTTATTTCTCTCCTGTTGTTGTCATGCTTGCATGATCAGGAATGTGGTTTCAATTTTTCCTCCTTGTGATTATTTTGTGGACCACCTTCTGAAACTTCAGGGACCACCAGCAGTCCATAGGGATGGCTGAGGAGCTGCAGCCTGTATAGCATTCCACATGACCTTTAGTTCTTCACTATACCCTTGTTCCAGCACTCTTTGAGCAAAACATTTCTGGCAGTCTCTTGCTTAATACCCAATGTGTCTTTAATCAGTCACAAGGGGCAAGTATCTTCTAAAGGTAGGAACTAGTTGTAGTCAGATAAATTAGGCATGGTTTTTTATCAACTTCATTTTGTCATTGGTTGGTTTGATCTTGTGGCTGTATGGTCACGTAAGCAGCCTGTGCTTTAGAAGTGTTCTGTGTTTTTCATGCATTCTTCAATGATCTTAGTGAAAGAAGTCGTGGTTGCAGAAATTGCAGAGACTGTTGGAAGAGACTTCATAGAATCATTCAGGTTGGAAAAGACCTCAAGGATCATCAAGTCCAACCATCAACCCAACACCACCCAACCCACTAACCCATGTCCCCAAGCACCACATCTACACATTTCTTGAACTCCGCCAGGGATGGTGACTCCACCACTGCCCTGGGCAGCCTGTTCCAATGCCTNCTTCTCTGGACCTGCTCCAGCCCCTCAATGTCCTTCTTGTGGTGAGGTGCCCAAAACTGAACACAGTTTCTGAACAATCCCTGGAGGGGTTCAAGAAACGTGTAGATGCGGTGTTTCGGGTTAGTGGGTTAGGTGGTGTTGGGTTGGACTTGGTGATCCTTGAGGTCTTTTCCAACCAACTTTAATGATTCTAATGATTTTATGATTCTGAGTGATGCTTTGCTGGCCTTATTTATTGGAGTAGGCAGTTGAGCTGTCTAGAGAAGTAAATGCATTGAAGTAGCAGAAAACAGAATGTTTTTCCATGTGTTAGAGATTGCTAGAAAGTGGGTGGAACCTACTGAGACATTGCATCTTGCACCTTAGGTTTGATTAAGATAGGGAGAAAATGGACAATGTAGGTGTAATGCACAATAAAATGTGGCATCCTTCAAGAAAAGCAGACCTGTTGGCATACTGTTGTGAAGAAATACTTCTCCTGTGTCCTAGAAAGCATGCTTTGCCCATGAAGTTTATCGTGATGTGCTTGCAGACATGGGAGTTAGTTGCAGTACATGAAATCTGAAAGGTTAATTTGCTCACTGCCTTACTACATAGTTACTCTCTGTTAATCAAGCTGATGCATGCAACATCAGAGTGCATGTTTGGTTTTTTTTTTTCCCATTTAATATTTGATTTAGAATGAGAAGACTTTACAGAGATGCGGTATAAATAATGCAAGTTGCAGAGCCTTTTAACATACTCGTGTTAGACTATAAAGTCAAAATGCAGCTCTGAAGAATGCTGTATCCAGAGTGTTAAAGTATTCTTTATAGCAGGACACTTAAGAAATATAGAGCTTTCCAACTGGAACTGAAAATAAAGGAAAAATGCTAAGAAAAGACATGCTTCCCATTTAGCATAAGTCATTCTTTCTGTAAAATATAATAATAATAATTTAGAAATGCTATTTCATTTCCTCTAAGAACTGAAAAACTCCTCTGTATACAGCATGAATTAATACCAGCAAGTGAATATGTGGGTACAGGCTAGTTGCCAAATCATTGAACCAACTAGGGATGACTGCTTCTCTTTTGATACTTCTGTTGTTACATATAATGTTGATTTTCCATCTATAATTAGTCTTGTTAGTAATTGCATTTCTTGCTGTTCTTGTTCTGCATCAGATGAAGGTATCACAACTTCATTTGAATGCATGGAGAAAAATTGTAAATTCAAAATGAGATTCAAAAAAGAATCATCTGAATAAAAAAAATTCCTTGCCAGTGCAGTATAAGACTGAACTCTGAAGTATTATTGCTCTCCTTGCTGTGGATTTGGTGATTTTTCTATTGTGTAACGGGCTTATATTTTTTTTTAAACATTTAGGAGTTCACCAGATCTTTGTGTTACGTGGTTGCTGAAGCATTATCCTGTGACAGCAGCAATGACTGATGAGCACGCTTCAGGTAAGAAATCAGATGTATGCCATTTGCTGTGGTTGTTCATTAACTTTCCTCGCATTGTTTTGGTTAAGCTTCAATAGTAGCAGTTTTTACCATTACCAGCATCAAAATTCACTTGACTATAAAATATAAATCTCTTGTCTATATGAATGTTTATGTGCGTCTCTCTGTAAATCATCGTGAGGTTTTTTGTTTTTGTCCTGGATTAGGTAACTCTGACAAGAGATGATGTTGCATGTTAAATTGGGTTTTAATGATCAAAAGATTACAACAAAATATGGTCTGTCATTTTGAATTCTCCCATCAACCCACCTGCTCCTGCAGGAATTGGTTTCATCTACTTTTAGTTATACCAGACTGGAACATCTGTTCCAGAAAGTTTTATTTCTTTAAACCACACTGCTCCAAAATTTTTGAGGTTTGCCCCTTGATAAGCTTTTTACCAGTTAGTCTGCTAATACTTTGATAAAAATATCCCCATGAACAGGAAAACAAAACTTTTTTTGTGTGTATATGTGTTCATAGTGAATTCCAGATGTATCCTAAGGGGGAGACGCTGGCTGTCCAGTGAATTCTGTTCTCCTGCCACCTGTGGTCCCATTTCATTCACTCAGATTTTGCACTTGGATCTGTAGCAGTCATGACTAGTCTGCTGCGTCTCCGTGTGTCTCAGTTTGTTAAATAAAGACTTCGTAAGATTTGTTTTTCTCAGTAAGTCCATTTCTATCAAGGATGTGAACACGATGGAAATACAGTAGAAAGAGATTGCGTGCAGCACAAAGCAGCAAACACTCTTCTGCAGCATTCTTGTGTACAAGAGTAAGCTGATGTTGATAAACTGTAAGATTATTAGTAGTACATAATTATCTTATGTAATTGATTAGAATGGTGGGAACAATAGCTGCTGCTATTATAGTCTTTGCCTTTGCCACTCTTTAAAAGCATTTCCTTAACTTGTGAATTTTATTTTGCATTAGTGGTTAGAACCGTAGGCCTGAATATAAGGACAACCTCAGTATTTTTTGAGTGGTTTAAGTAACTTCTCTTGTTCTTTGAGGATGTGCCAGTTTAGGATATAGTTGCCAAGTTGTTGAGACCCTTGGAAGTTAACCCATGCCTGTAAAAGCCTACACAAAGGGAAGTAAAGTTGGTCTTGATTCAATTCTTGTTCTGTCAAGCTTTCTGGGAAGCCATGGACAAATTCTTTTGTTTCCAT
Organism: Syrrhaptes paradoxus; assembly: GCA_013400615.1. Classification (NCBI taxonomy): domain Eukaryota; kingdom Metazoa; phylum Chordata; class Aves; order Pterocliformes; family Pteroclidae; genus Syrrhaptes; species Syrrhaptes paradoxus. The sequence goes on from VZTO01007617.1 coordinate 13,676, forward strand.
ATCAGTGGGAGTTAAGTGCTTAAATACCGATGTGCTTGCATTTCTGGTAGACAAGACAGTGTGTCAAGAGGACTTTTTTTGCGCAACTCTGATATGCCCAGGGCTACATTGAGCTTTCTTTGCCCATAAGGATTATCTTGTGTTGGTGATGTAGAGCTGCTAGGCAGCTAGTGCTCAGAAGTGAAGGTGGTTATTGCCAAGTGCCCATTTCGGCTAAAGTATAAGACTTGGGCTTATATGGAAGTGGCATCTTAGTGCATGCACGGGCTTTAGTATCTCTGGGCTTTCAATCATAGAATCATTAAGGGTGGAAAAGACCTCAAGGATCATCAAGTCCAACCATCAACCCATACCACCCAACCCACTAACCCATGTCCCAATGCACCACATCTACATGTTTCTTGAACCCCTCCAGGGATGGTGACTCCACCACTGCCCTGGGCAGCCTGTTCCAATGCCTGAGCACTTTCAGTGAAGAAATTTTTTCTAATATCCAGCCTAAACCTTCCCTGGTGCAACTTGAGGCCGGACAACTTGAGACAGGGCAACTCTTGTCCCATCACTTGTTACTTTAGAGCAGAGCCCAGCACCCACCTC
>VZTO01007617.1:22838-33857 GCA_013400615.1 Syrrhaptes paradoxus
GTATTGGTGCGAGAGATTTCCACGTGCAATTCAGTCGCTCTGGTGGGACCACCCTTGGGTAGGCAGATTACAGCCAGGCAAAGCTACGTTTGTGGCAGCGCTGCGTCTCTGCTGTCTGTAGGTTCAGATATGCTGGAGATTAGGCCTGTTTCAAGCTGTCTCTTTCATGGCCGTACCCTTCGTCTGATCCCAATCATTAAGAGATTAGGTTTCTGGAAATATCAGCGTTTGTTGGCCACCCCCTGGCTGGAGCAAATCACTTAGCCTACAGACACGGGAAAGCTTGAATAGGTTTCCAGTGTGAAAGAAATGCTGAGTTCCTAAGATGTGTAGTTTATACAGAAGAACAGTCTTTCACCTGCAGAGTGCTGGGAAATGCTTTTCTTGTACTGTGGTCAAGGGCATGCACTGATAAACTGGTGGAAGAAGGAATGCAGTTGACAGTAGGTGTTTCTTCCAGGGAAAAAATACCATAAAAATAGGATTATGCATCAGATATTGAGAGTGCCGACTTCTTTGAGCTTCCCAAAAGCACACTAGCTTAAAACTTTCTTCTTAGTTTTTTGGGGGGTTGCGTTGCCTGTTTTGAGCCTTGTCTTTTTCAAAATAGAGCCTTTGCCATAAGGAAAAATCGAGTACTTACTGTCCTGAGTTCTATTAAAAATCCCTAAATGGCAGGCAGGGTGGAGAGTTTTTGATTCACGTCCTGTGCTTTCTGAGGAAGAGTCTGAAAGTAACCAAAAATGAGGTTTTTGATACTTTGTCAATGGAGGATTTGGCCAAAGCTTTGGAAAAGGAGAAACATAGAATGTACATATCTGTACATAGTGCACATGCTTTCGTTTTGTTCAGAGGGGACTGCTACCCAACTTGACTGCTTTGTGTTAGTGAACACTGAATTTCAGTACAGATAAACAGTGAAACATTTTGCCACCATAAAGAAAAAAGGCCAAGCTTTGGGTCCTGTATCTGAAACTGGTTTCTGGACTTATGGGTGCGGATCCTCCCTGCATTGCTCATCTCCTGGTGTGGGACTGGAACTCCCTTGATTTTGTGCTCTGAGCTGGGATCTAGACCTCGATGTGTCTCAATCTCTACAGCAAAGCTTCAAGCATTCATGGAAAGCTTGGTGTGGGCAGAACATGTGTGTGACTTGTTTATTAGGGAAATGTCTGGTAATTTCAGACTTGCTTTGAAAAGCTTTCGTATTCTAGTTAACCCTTGGCTTTCCCTGTTTAGTCAGTTCTTACTGAAAAATCTCCCCCAAATGGCGTAAAATATTCTTGTCTTTTTTTGGCGAGACTGCTCATAAGGAAGACTATAATACATACTCTGAGTGCAAAGATGCATTCTTTTGGTTATTCATAGAATCACAGAGTATTTTGGGTTAGAAGAGACCTTTAAAGATCATCTAGTCCAACCTCCCTGCCATGGACAGGGACAAAGATCCTAGATCGCTACATCAGGTTGCTCGAAGCCCTGTCCAGCCTGGCTTTGAATGCTTTCATAGGACAAAAACTAGGCTGGTTTAGGTCCTTTGGATATTTTGGATATTACCTGCATTCAGGAAATAATGAAGTCATTCAGATTATCACATGCAGTTCTTTTGAGTTTTATTGAAATGAAGACAATATTTCCCATGTAAATTATGGTAGAATGGATGTGAACATTATATATATATGGATTGTTTTATTTTCACCAGCTAACATGCAAAGGCGTATTTTCCTCTTAGAAAAGAGTTTTTGGGCCAGTTGTACTTTTTCAAATCCCCAGAGGTGTAATTATGCTCACTTCTCTGCAATAAGTTCCAGTTTTTGCTTGTATAATTGAGACTCTGACCCACAGCTATGCAAAAAGTATACATTTTATTCAAACTTTCAATACTCAGGAATTACTATTTTAAATACACTTCACTTTTTAAAATCTACAAATCCTCCTACATAGTTTACTTAAGTTTTAAGACAGCTGTGATTGCCTTCTCCTGCTTGCAGCTGTTCCCCTTGTCCTGAAATTTAGACTGACTGAAGCAGTTGGTCTAGACACTGTTGGTTTAATTCAAGAGGAACTTGCTCGCTGATCTTTTGGTGTTAACCATCGACAGTGCGTGTGTGCACACATACCTACAGTATGTATAGACATACATTCAGAAGTGACTTCATTGTGTGATTTGGTCTGCAAAGCCCAGAGGGAGAACAAGACTGTTTTTGCAGGAAGATATCACCAAATACAATTATCTTAAAACTCCAGTTCCACTAACAGTTTGCATCTGGCTGCCTGGGAAGGTAACTCAGCAGTGAAGCCAAGCAAAGCAAGGACTGGATTGCAGCAGTTTGTTTTTTTTTTTTTCCTTTTTTTTTTTTCTCACTTGAAATTCCCCCTGTTTAATTTTACAAGTGGACTGGAAGCTTAAAACTCATGCTAGAAAGGGTGATCTCAAAATCTTGTCATCTAACGTGGATTCTTGAACCAAAGAATAACTGTTATCAAGCCTCTGAAATTCACCCCATAAATGGGGAGGCTGGGATTTTCTGGGAACGCTGGTCCAGGGCTATGCTGTCCGAACAGAGTTCTCAACAGGATTGCTTTTTGTGTGTTTGCACAGGAGGGATGGGGTACAGGGAAGCTAACTTGCTAATCTATAGCAGCATATAACAGAAGCATCTGTGAGCTGCAGAGCTTTGCCAGTATCATATAATGGTTTCAACACCATTAAGCCTAAAAAAAAAAAAAAAAAAAAGCACACTTTCTCATACCTTTGGCTGCTTGGGTGTGTAATGGATATTCTTAACTGCAACAGGAAAGCATATATAGTAATTAAAACTATATATTAAAACAGAGCAGAAGAATTAGTCAAATTTGGCACAAATGCCTGAGAAAGTGTCTGCTTTAGCTGCAGATATAAATGAAGCACTAGCCAAAATTACTTCCAAAGGCTTTAATTACATCTGTTTTAATTTAGGATGTAACATGCAGGATATTATTTTTAATAGAAATTTAATTCATGGTTAATCTGTGGATTAGCCTTCCAGTAGGAGTTATGTACTGGGAATGGGATAATCGAAAACTTCCCTTTGGAGCTGTTTGTTTGGCTGTGGCTGTCCAGAACTGCGTGTTCTCTGTATCCGTGCCACTGGAGGTGGTGGATCATTTCACAAAAAAACAAACCAAAAACCCCCCAAAACCCAGCACTCTTTTGGTTTTGATGGAAGTGCATTATTATATCATAAGCTGTTCATGCTGCAGATATTTAAACCAGTCATCAAACCCCAGTAACTTTTCTGTAGTTTTTCTTTTTCCAGGCAAGGGAGGGGACGGCAGCCATGCAAACCTGGCTGCTGATAGAGAGGGTTTGAAGAGAGCCATCTGAAAAACGAGAGCTTCTGTATAACTGAGAAGGTTGAAACGATCTAAGCATGAAGGATTTTTGGGGAAGATTGTCTGAATGAATAATTTTGAGCACTACTGGCCCCGCTGTATTGTAGGAGTTGTGAAATAGTGAGTTGGGCAAGAGAAGCAAGAAGAAGAGGTCATCTCTTGTCCTCCCTCTCCAACAGGCAGAAGACAGGCAACCAGGGATGGCTGATCAGCTAGCCTCCGTTTTAGTACGCATGTAAACGTGTACACCAGTGAGGAAAATACTAAATTTAAAAATATCTATCTGAATAACAGAAACATGAGTTAGAAACTATGTAACTGGGTAACAGAATCGTAAGTCTTAAATAGTTTCGTTATGTAAATGCAGAAATTGGGCCAGAAAAACTGGGAAGTCTTTTTTTTATCAAACAGTATCGGTAGTAGTAGGAGACTGGAGTTCATATAATGTGACTTGATAACGTGTAGTGTCTTCTTGTGACATCTTACTTAAAATAGCATTTTAATTGACTAGCCTGTGAAAGTTGACACACTGACTGAAATTGAAAACTGGCAAAACTGAGAAGAAAAAAACCTCGCTTGAATCCAAACACATGGCAGTAACAATATGCAAGGTTAGGGAGTGTTATCAGGTGGGCATCCTAGTGTTTTTCCCATTTTATCTTAACATATTGTAGCATAGGGATGTAGGATGTGGACGTGTAGTGACAAACTCTACAATCTCTCTTACACTTGACTGTATTTTCTCCTGCACACCGAGACAATCAGCTCTTGACAAATGGCTTATCCTCTTTCCATGAGCAGCGCCTGAGGTTATATGTTTTAGCAGTGTGTTGATTTTTGTCAGAGGAGCAGCTGCACCGTTGGTTTCAGGATCATGTCTCTGAGAAGAGTTTGGTCCATTTTGCGTGTGTGCACGTTAGGAGCACCACTTTTTAAGTGCCTCCATCAAAGCTTTGATCAATCGGTGATGTGGTACTGGAGGTCTTTATTGTAAGAACTCCCCTCCACAAATAAGAGGCTTGGTGTCCTGAGTTAAGCTGAGACAGATTTAACTTTCTTCAAAATAGCTAGCAAGAGGCTGTGTTCTGGATTTGTGCTCAGAAGAAAGCTGATAAGAAATGATGTTTATGCAGCTGCCAAGGTCTGCAGACCAGAGAAGCTGGGAGGGAGCACAGCCTCAGTTACCAGCCCAAGATTTGATCTTAGGGTCAGGATTGAGACCCAGAGTGGCCAATAATCTATTCCATAACGTACACGTCATGCCCAGTATATAGGTGAGGACCTTCCGGAAGACCGTCCCTTCTTTTTGGTTCTGGATCTCTTTTGCTCTGGGTCATCTTGCTCCAGCTGGTCACTCTCCCAAGGCCTTCACCCCCCACTCTGGTCAGCTCTTGGTCTGGGACGCTCAGACTGTTCTTTCCGTTCCGTGAGTGAGGTTTTGGGACTCTCCCTCCTTGGGGATCATTAGCTGGGAACAGGCTGAGCCTTGGTCATTGGGTGGGGGGGCAGTGTCACTGTGTGTCACTCATTTGTATATTTGTATATAGGATTATTTTCAATATTGTTGTAGTTTAGTTATTAAATTGCTCTTATTTCAACCCACGAGTCCTTTTTCCCTTTACCCCTTTAATTCTCTCCCCTGTCCTCGGATGTGGTCAGGGGGAATTGTGTGAGTGGGTGTGTGGTTTGGCCCCCAGCCAAGGGCAAACCCATCACACTTGGGAAAACTGAGTTTCTCACGTAATTTCTTCGTGTGATTGCTGATCTAGGCATTTAAGTACGTAAGAAAACCCCACCACGTGTCAGGAGACTTCTGATAAAATCCTGAGCATATGGCATGTATCTGTTAGGGTAGGAACAAAGTGATAAGGATAAAGTTATTTGACTTGCACCTTCTCAGTATTTTAATAACTGCAGGTAGCATCACTCTGATAGCAGGCGATTGTTGTTCTGCTTGGTCTTCAAAACCATTACTAAAAATGTGGTTGTGTTACCAGTAGTTTCGGCCACAGTTGCTGAAACTCAGCTTTTTTTTTTTTTTTTTTTCTTCCTGTTGTCTTTTCTTTCTGGACCATGAGACAGAAGTTTCCTGTCACTTACATTCAGGCAAAGAGGAGACTCTGCTGTGCCAAAGGGAAGAATGGAGAAGGTTTCATGGATTTGCTGGCGGTCCTGTCCCTCACTCTCTAAAGACACATGGTCAAAATGGGGACCACTGTTTTATTGTCCAGACTTTGTTTAATTATGTAACCAAGGGAATATGGGATGCATGCTTTAATTTTTCTGTTGTATTTTGGGGACTTCTGGTTCAGTTTCATTAGCGGATGGAGATATAGCAACCTGGAAGCTTGTACTGCTTGGAAAGATGCTATTTGGGAAAGCTAGACAGTGATGGAAGGAAAGTTGGAATTACTCTCTCTGGCTGCCAAACACATCTTTGACTTAAAACTAGTTGCTAAGTCTAATAGCAATGAAAGACAGAGCAAAAACCATGTGTTTCTTTCCTTATTTTAATGCTCAAATCCTTAATAGGCTACCTTAGTCTGGCTCCTGGAAACTCAAAACCATTGTAATTCTGCTACATACTCTGTCAGGATCCTTAGTGCAGCACATTGTGGAGAAGAGAATGTATCCAGACCACCACTTTAATGTTAGTACCCTGCAAAACAAGTGATAGGACAAGAGGAAATGGCCTCAAGTTGCGCCAGGGGAGGTTGAGGCTGGATGTTAGAAAAGTTTCTTCACTGCAAGAGTGATGAGGCATTGGAACAGGCTGCCCAGGGCAGTGGTGGAGTCACCATCCCTGGAGGGGTTCAAGAAACGTGTAGATGTGGTGCTTGGGGACATGGGTTAGTGGCTTGGGTGGTGTTGGGTTGATGGTTGGACTTTTGATGATCCTTGAGGTCTTTTCCAACCTTAATGATTCTGTGATTCTATGAAAAGCTGACAAACAGAATCCATGTGGTATTTGAAAGCAACTAGAAAAAAATTGCTACCTAGAGAAAACTCCAAAGAATCAACAAAGACCATTAAAACCAAACAATATTTGTGCATACTGCATTGATGTCTCTTTTGTCTATGAAGAAATCTACTGCATAATTTTCAGGCAAAGTAGGCATTACTCTGATTCTTGAACCTATCCTTTTCCCCCTGTGTACGCTGCTTCCGTAGGTTTTGCAAAAAAAAAAAAGGGAAGGGAACAGGATGACCCAAGACTTGACTAGTTTTGAACAAGCAGTGTGCAGTTAAATGCATTTATGTAGGTAAATAGCTTATTAAAAGTATCCTGTCTACTCAGAGCCTATTCTTACTGCAGTGGTCTGTATATGTGCAAATTGAAGATCAGGATCCCTTTGGTTATACACTATGTATGAAGCAAAACAACAGACCATGGCCAAAGGAGCCTAATTTTTTTTTGCCAAATATACTAAACTTTTTTCTATAATGGCATGCACTATGAATTTCCTGCATCCTTCTCACTGAAGAAGCCTTAGAACTTAGAAAGTCCTCCCAGAATAAACCAAAATGTCCCAAGTAATCCCTCTTCTTCTCCCTCCTCCCCCCATGGCATTGCAAGGGTGATCTACTGTTGGTATGAAAGGATGATGTAAAAACGTAGGAGAATCTGGTGCAATATTTAATATTAAATGCAACTCAAAGGTTTCATTGCAGTGTTATTTCTGTCTTTACCTTGCTTTACCTTTACAATTATCATCTATGTCTTATGTTTATACTTATGTAGACTATATATTGATTTGAAAATTACAATCTCTTATCATAGTAGTAATGTTGTGGAAGAATGTGTTAGAATAGTTCCTGAGCAACCAAGAACTGCTGAGGCAATCTTGCCTGAATTTTTCATTTCTCAATTATCAGGATTTTCTGTTACCAAAAAAGATGTTCCTGTTGCTACCTAAGCTGAGAATAGCTTGTTGATGGTCGTGATCTTTTAGAACATAGACTATGAACAGAAAGAAACCTGAAATAGAAATCTTCTGACTGCATAAAAGAAGAAATAGCTCTTGCTTGAATTCAGTCTTTGAACTTGTCTCATTTCTTTTACATTGAATACCGCCAGATGCAAAAGATGACGGGTGATCGCCAGTGTTGGATATTTCCGTTGCTAGATGAGGTGAAAAATTGAGGGTTGCAAGATGTGGGAGATCTCTGAACTCCTAGATCTGAATGGCCCCAAAAGCACAGGGAGATGCTGATGGTGTGGATCAATGTTTAGTGTTGGTGGTCTCTGTCTGCTAGTTTCTTACGTTTATCTTGTTGGGTAAATAATTAGTTAAGATCATGGTTGGCGTCATTCCTGTTGCCTCCGTGTTTCCTTCTGCGTGCTGTTGTTCTTACAGTAAGGTGTGCATTTGCTGCGTCCTCATGTCAGCTCAGGATCACAGCAGAGTTAAACTCAGGTGGCCAAAATGGTCAACTCCTGATGTTGTTACCCTTTCTTCTACCCTGGGGAGACTTTCTTCTCAGCTGGAACCCACCCCCTGGGAAACTTTTTTTTTTTTTCCCCCACGCCATTTTTAATGCTTTTTGCAAAGAATCATAGAAAATATTGATTTAGGGATGAGCAAACAGGTTTGGCTGGAGTAAAAAGCAATGCATTTTTTTGAACTGACTGAGATTTGTGGCTTTGGGATTTGTTGTTTTTGAATGGTTAGGAAGAGACAGGAATGGAAACCTTCTTTCTCATTCTTTCTGAAATACTTCAGCATTTTCCTTTTATTTTTTTATTTCTTGAGCTTGGTAGTTTGCTCCAGTTTACTAGTGTAGACAGAAGGACTTCAGATTGTTCTCCTGGCTTTGTTAACTAGTTTAGAAAGTTTTGTAAAATTTTGAATTTCTTATTTGGTTTTAGAATAGGTTCTTTTTGGTCAGTTAATGCAATTCAGAAATGCATCATAAACACAAAGCATCCTGATGGAACCATCATTTTAATACTTATGTTGTTTAATCATTTGCATGGGCAAAGTGTTAGAAAATAATTAACTGGTTAAACTTACATAAGAAGCTTAAACTATTTTATTTTTAGTTTCTTATAGAAGAGAGAAAGTATGTTGTAATCATTTGAGAGGTTGAACTGCTAATCTAATGTGCTTTAAAGGGCTGTTAAGTCAAAAAGGTATTGTTCAAGGGGTGGAAAGAAGGGAAAAAGAGGATTCATCTTTTCCTTATAACAGTCATTAGGTTGGTTTTGATTTTTTTCTTGTATTTTGGGAATCACTTTTCTTCTCTGTGTGTGTGTGTGTATATATATATGAAACCTGTTTAATTAGTGGGATGAAGCATAATCTTTATAAAATGAATCTCTCAGCCTGTAAGGTTATATTCTGGCTTTGTTCCATTTACATTTTCTCATCTGTTGAGTCTGCTGAGCACTGGCACATGAAGGTGAGCCAGGCAGCCTTTACTTGCAGTAACTCTGTCAGTGCAGGTCGTTTGCTTATTCTGTATTTATCTGTTCGTTTCTCTTCGGGAGCTCGTTAATCCGTCAGCATGACACAATCCTTCCAGCGAGACGCTGCCAAATGTTACAGTAGCACACCAGCACAAACCTGTGTGCCATTTATTTTTCCAGAGATTAAATAAGATCGTTTTCCTGTCATCTCATATTTACGCCCAGTGCCGTCAAAATTCCCCAGTGTTTTGTTTTTCAAGAGGAAATAATATTGCCATCCAACAGTATTGCCAAGAAAACTTAGTCCACGCTGTACAGGCTCGCTGCCTGACCCTCTACCCTGCAACACTTTGAACCAGAAGGGTGATGGTGGGGAGAGCATGGGATAAGCCCGACTGGGAGGAGAGCTCAGCGTACAGGACTCCAGCGGCATTTAAGACAGAGCTTCAGAGTTGCTCAGGAATTACTGCTGCTTAGGACGGTTTGGCCTGGCCAACTGTCAGAGCTATTAACTGTGGAATAACATCTCCTTAAAGAGAATGAAGTGGTTGTGGAGGAGGGGAGGGAAGGGGCTTTTTTTCCTTTTTCTTAAAAAAATATCGCCTCATTAACTTTATGGAAAGAGAAGAGGCTTCTGCTTGGAGTTTGGGGCTTTGCAGTTCCGGCTGATGTATAAAAATAGCTGGGAATGTGGAGCATACTGGAGAACCTCAGGATCCAATTTTGGCTTCTTGAAGCTTTCAAAGCCTCATAAACTCTGCAGCTGGAGCTTGCCTTGTGCTGGCCTTTGCAGCCATGTCCCCTCTTCAGTCTGAATTCCTTCACATCACTCACGCTTTCCCCTGCCCCACTCCTAATTCCAACGTATGTGATGTTCTTTTGTATGCTGTTTATTAAAAACAGAACAAAAAACCCCCCCTCTTCCTACACTGCTTAAAATGTCACGCTTACCTGTAAGCATCTTGAGCTTCACTTTCATATGCCGTTTTTTTTTTTTTTGTTTTTTTTTTTTTTTTTTTTGTGAGAAGATGTTCGGAAAATGACTCGTGCAGAGTATTTTGATTTTTTTGCGAATCTTTCCATCTTGCTTTGAAAGCACCCCAGCGTCATTTAAATGCTCATTTTGGACGGCCGGGGTATTTATTAACATGGAGTCTGAAATACAAGCAATGTCTTCTTTCAGCTGAGACAAATAGATTAAAAAAGTCCTTTATTCATTTCAGGACTTACCCGAAAACAAGCTGCTGTTTGACTTCAGCTGAAAGTGCAAAAATGTTTTGGTCATCTCTTTCCTGGCATTGACAGAATTTTTGGAATTTTGCCAGAGAAGCAGAGTGGAATTGAATGTATGAAGAAGGATACAGTAAAAAAAAAACCTCAGTAAAACAAACATCAGTGGCAGGCTTGGATGAGTCTGATTCTTTGCTCTTTATGCTGCCTGTCCTCTCCTTTTTGTCTAAGTAACAAGTTTGTGTTAAGTTTCTATTAAAAAGACTTTTTCTTCCTTCTTTCCAGTTCCTTGCTTTTGCCTTTTTGCTCGGCTTTCTCCTGCACTCTTTTTTTCTCTTGTGCACTTTTCCTGTTCTTTCATTACTGTGGATTTTCTTTTCCACGTCCTGCTCAGAGCTACGATATCTGTCTCTCTTTAAAATACGTTTTTCTTTTCCCTGTTTCTCCTCTCCTGTTATTTTGCATATCCTTCAAGCTGTATTTTCATTCCTCTTTGTCTCCTTCCCTGCACACGTGCCTTGGTTAGGTTCTCCTCTTCCCTGTACTTTTCCAGAATAGCTGACCTGCTAAAAAAACCCCAGCAAACCCCAAACGACACTCAAACAATAAAAATCCCAAACCTGGGGCATGCAACTGCTCAGGCACTTCAGGTTCTTGACAAGTGGGAATGACTGTACATATGTCAAGTCTTTGACTTTACACTCTTAACACAGTGTGCAAAGCCTTTGACACTGTCCCACATGACATCCTTGTCTCTAATTTGGAGGGACATGGATTTGATGGAAGGACCACTCACTGGATAAGGAACTGGCTGGATGGTCGCACTCAACGAGTTGTGGTCAATGGCTCAATGTCCAAGTGGAGACCAGTGACAAGTGGTGTTCCACAGGGGTCAGTACTGGGACCAGTGTTGTTTAACATCTTTGTTGGAGACATGGACAGTGGGATGGAGTGCACCCTCAGCAAGTTTGCTGATGACACCAAGCTGTGTGGTGTGGTGGACA
>VZTO01007618.1:0-12341 GCA_013400615.1 Syrrhaptes paradoxus
TCTCATATGTAAAAGTGAGGAGGGGAAGGGAAGAGCTAGTTAACCCAGGGTTTTAGCCCACCCCTTTCAACACCCTTTTTCAATACTGGCAGTCCTAAAAAATAAGTTTGTTGTCCTATTTAAAATAAATCTGTGCAACAGAGATTGCTGGTGGGTCACTGACTGCTGAATAGGACATGGTGGATTCAGTCAGCTCTACTACATTTATGCTGGAGTTCAGAGATCTCAAAAATTTCAGAGCATGCAGACAGCCTGCTCTGTGCCTAGCTAGCTCACTCAGTTTATCAAAAAACCAACCTAGCATAATTCTGCTGATTTAATGAGCTAAATCAGCTTCATAAAGAATCAGACAAATTGCATAAGAGCAGAGACAGAAAAAAAATTAAGAGAGTACGCGGGGTGTAGATGAGATGGGAGAAAGTAGCAGAAAGCTTAGAAATCACTTGGAACAGTTTATATCCCTACAGGTGTTCCTACTGTTTGAGAATGCAACATGACTAAACAGCAAACAAGCTTTTCCTGCATAAAAGCTAAATGGAAGCTTGAAAGATAGAACATTCTTCTAATTCATCCCAAAATGGTATGTTCTCTTTGTATACACGTAAAAGGCAGAGCCACTCTTTGCAAATTTGCCACAATACTCATAGACAAGTTTAAAATTCATGCATCATTGACAGTTTTGCAACAAAGCACAGGTATCTTGGGAAAAAATAGTGCTACTGCCTCCCTAGTATTGCTGTGTGATGGATTTCCTGCTCTGAGTTACCTTACTACTGAAAAATACATTTTAGACTATCACAGCAATTAAAATAAACACAGATTCAAAAATATTCTGAAAGATTTCAAATATTTTGGATTTGTACTAGTAATAAAGTTTGTACATAGGAATTAACTGATTAATCAAACACAATATGACATTGGTAACAAAAAAAAAGGGGGAATTTAAATAATCCTTTTGTCTGAACATACAGTATTGGTGGGTGGAAGATGGATTACTTCCAGATAAAGGTGGCAGACAGTAGAAAAAACCAAATATACCCTAGTCTCCATTCTGAGTACATAGTGAAGAGAGATTATGAACACAATGAAGAGAGACACTGAAGACTGTGGCTTGTTGTCAAAGGAAAAACAATCCCATGATCACTGGAACTTGTTGTTATTACAGGGTATGGTAAAAAGGTAAACACAGAAACACTTACCAGATTCCTCCCCATGCTGCTAGCAGCTGGCTGTTTTTACACGCAGGAGTTTAGCTGGCAACCGACCAGGAGAACTGGATGTCCACGTGGATCTCCAATATCAAGAAGAATTCAGGCTTCATGGCAAGGGATCATCAGTTACGAAGTCCTCACGTCTCCTCATATACTAGCTGAATCCAAGACCGAGATGAATCCATGCTGGTATCCCAAATCAATATGCTGTCTTGACATGGACAGAGTCTTGCGAAAGGCTCGTATCTTCCCTTTTTCTTCCTTGCAAGTTATCTTCATATCCTCCGCTTTGATACAGCAAGGTTGTAAGGGGGCAAGGACACAGGGCTGTCCCATTATAAACAGACATTTCTGAAGAAATCTGCATGCCCGAACTTCAGCATTTCTTGATCTTTGCCTCCCAGCAAAGGTTGAGAAGGTCCAAAATATTTGTGTGGCTCAAACGTATGACATGATCAGAGCAAAATGTTAAGCCTGATTGCTATGTATGCCAGGTCTTGGGAACATCTAGAGCAAGCAACCAAACCTGGCTGCACACCAAGATTTAAAACAGGAAGATGACAACCAGTCCCCATGACTCCAGGCCAGGAGACACTTCGTATGGACAACGGCAAAACTCTGTAAGGAAGCACCTGAAACGCTGCCAAAATCACATAGGGCATTAGCTGCAGCAAAAAAACTCGCACTGTAATGGCCTATATAGAGAAACCACTGCCTACCACAACAGTGGCAACAGGAATGAAGTCACTGCAATTACTTACCAGTCATACCACACTAGCAAATCACTTAGTGCTGATAAAAATCCAATTTGCAAAGTAAAATAAAACAAAATCCAGAACATGCAAATATGCACTAAAAGCCAAAAAGGAAAAAAACAAAACAGGAGCACAAAATCAACACTGCTGCTCCAGAATTACCTATCTTGCTTTGTCCACATCTCTCTTCAAATACTATGCACTTTAGACCTTCTAATGAAATACTCAAAACAAGGTAAAAGAACTGCATTGCTTTACTGCTTAGTATTCAAATATAAACATATGGGGTCTCATGCAAGGCAGAATACACACTAAGTATGTGAAAAGACACTTAAGTTTGAATGAAGCAAGGCAAGTACCTTATAATCCTGATCTGGCAGCATGTTGAGTAAGAAAGTCACCATCTTCTGTGGAAATTCATATTTTATTGTCCAAAATAATAATTCTTCTAGAAAACATTTATGCTTCAAAACATCCATGATAGATTGATCTGCACAGAAGGTTGGAGGAGGGGATGTGTAATGTAATAATTATTAAAACTAAAAACAATGATAGTGCAGTTGCACTGTCTTATATAAAACTCAGTAATAAAATTTAAGAACAACTTAGTGCACTCTTTAAATACTTTTTTTTTCAAAAACACTGGGAAAGTGAACATGGGCAACACTGCACAGCGTCAGAGTCTGTAGCAGTAAAAAGGACCTCCCAGAGCAGTCAATGAAAGTTTTCAACACAATTCTACCGCTGAGTCCAGTCTTCACTGATTGCATTAAATCGTATCACCTTACTGTAATAACTCCCTGATGGTAATGAATCACAGCAATTTGCACAGTATTTACACAGCTACTTAACTGAGGGAAACTGTTAGTATATACTACTACTAAGCCAAAGTTAAAATAGCAAAACAAAACACAATTGATAATTAAGTGATGAGTTCTATCACCTAAGGTCACGTTCTGTTTACAAAGCTCTAAACGAGCTAAATAGCAGCAATAATGTATCAGTTATTCTTATTTTAAAGTAATGTATGTACTGATTCACCAACCACAACATTTTTGGTTGGCTGGTTGGGGTTTTTTCTTATGAAAATGACCATAATCAGATAATCAGGCACTAGCTCCTGATGGCACCAGAAGGGATAGCCTCATCTTTCCCCATTCAATTCCTGGCCATTCACTCTGCCCCCTTACTCATGCTGACAGTACATCCCTGTGGGGTGCCTACACAGGCACCAAATCAGCTTTCCATTCTGTCAGGTGCCTTTTCAAGCAGATCAGTTTCCTGATTGCAAAGCTGCACAAACTGACCTCTGCCAGAATAAACTGTTCATGAAGCTATGGCTTGACAAAGCATAAGCCATATTAACTCCATTTAACCTAAAATATAGACTCTATGATCATTCCTCAAGAGGTTGATTATTTATGATTTAAAACTACAACAGGTATTCTTCACTCCCATAACACATATAAGGACTAAAGAAAATAGTAATGTTCCTTTATACCTAGAAATCAACTAGACCTGAGGATATACCAACCCACAGAATCCCATATTCCAATAGGACTGTATGAAGTGCTCCCATAAGCACAGATTCAAAAACACTTAAGCTGAATATTATCTGGCCTTGAAGACTTGCCTCTTCATGAAACACGACAGTTTTAGGGACTGCACTGGATAGCTTTGTGCCTATCCCAAGCAGAACAGGCACTTGTGCTTTTCCTAAGCAGGAATTACCTCCATTTTCCACCAAAGGTCAGAGTTTCCCAGTCAAGGGACCAATTGTCCCAAAACATCTCAGAAATTGCAAAAATATCATGAGAAATAACAAATAATTTAAATTTTACAGATCTCCTCAAAACTCTAGCAAGCCACACAAAGACAAGAATATGTTTTATTAAATATATTCTACAAGCATTGAAATAAAAAATTACCTTCACAAAGTCATGAAAGATATTTTAATATTACTATCTTTTGTAAAGCATTACATATCACCTACTGCAGCAAACATGTTGATCATTTATGTTCTCTTCCTCATGTCTTGTTAAGAAATTGCGTATGGGATTTTACCGCCCAGAAAGCTTGATAGCCATGCAGACTGAAGCTGTCTGTCCACAGAACAGATAGCACAGCTTTAGGTACACGCCAAATGCCCCTGAGTGAGAACACCAGGCATGTTTGCAAGTGACGCAACAACTCATCTGCCACTGATGTGCAGCTTTCTCTAACGAGTATCACACTTGAACAGTGTGTATCAAGGTCTTCATACAGCAGTTTCAGGCAGGGATGGAAGAATATATATCCACTTAGACCTGCTACAGAATTTAAGTAGGCAGAATGCTCTTACCCAACTTGGAAAGTTTGTCAAGAACACTGGGACTCTTGAGAAAGGCATGACAAGATTTAAATTTCTTTCAACAAATAAGAAAAAAGAACAGTGCTTGTGGGTTTAAAATTGTCTTAAACATAAAGTCCTTCAGATAGATGCAGGATGCAGGTTTTATAACAGAGTAAAAATAAAAATTCTCTCAATACTCAGTCCCATACCTGTATCAGTGAACCTCAGCATAAAACCTCTATTTTCTTTAAAGAAACCTTTTATTCTTTCCTAGTGCCACAAAAGACCCCATAGACTAATGTAAACATCTCTCTGGAATATGAGCCTTTGCATTCCAAGGTATCACTTCTATGAAGGTGAAAAAGCCTCTATGAAGACACTGCCACTAAAGACATAGGATGGGACAGGGAGTCTGCTTGTACGGAAAAGGTAAATCTGTTTTTATTCAATACTCAGTTTTCTAAAATTTTCTTTTCAGACTCTTATTTTATACCCTATTGGACATAAAATATGAATACTGAAAACTTCAGAAAACTATTCAATATTTAATAAAAACAGATACTTACCCTTCCCCCACTGGCAGACTCCCTCCTCTGGGGCTGATATTAGGAGCTATCAACATCATGAGCACAGTCCATGCTGGGATGCCTCAGAGGGGGAAGACTACAATCCTGGGGGGAAATGAAATGTTGAATTAAAGTATCACTTTTCCTGAAATGCCACCGCTGATATTGGTTTTCAGATCTGGCTGCTTCTCAACCTGAGCTTCCTCCCTGCCTATTTCCCATAATCAGTTATTATGCATCAGCAAAAAAGCATTTATTCTTGCATTACCTGACTCTTATATTTTAGACAAGCTAAAAGCCCCTAAAACTCAAGTAAGAGCTTTCCTTGGATGTGTGGAAGTTCCCCACATTTCTCCCAAACTATCACCTCTTCCACATTATGATTCTCTGCCACAATCTTTCACACACCATTTCTAAGATCATCTCTTAACAACACCATCGCCAAAACATTTAGTTCTGCTTTTCCAGCTTCCCAATCATTTTCCTTCAATCTGAAACCACTAGAAACAATCAATCTTACTTTCCCATACTCCTCACAACACCTTCATACCTTTTTACTGACTTCATGAACCCTTGCATTTCAAATTCAAGTTCCAAACCTTCATTCCAAAGCCTTTCCAGAAACTTTATTCCAAGTTTTACCACAGTTTTTCACCTGAATGTTCTTTTCTCAGGGCTTGCAATTTCTTTGTGCTTTCTCTGTCAGTCTCCTCATGCTCACATTAAAAAAAGTGTTCTTTGTTTAATAATAAGAGTTTAACTATTATTATTTAAAAACTTTTTAGTGCAAAAACATGTCAAGGACAAGCATGGGACAGGGCTAGCTTGTCTCTAGCCTATGTTCATCCTTGAATTAAAACTTGCACTGATCTCAATGTGAGTGATCTTCATATTGGACTAGAATTCGCACAGAGAACTAATTTCAATCTCAGATAATAACGGAGTGGTTTCAAAGGAGGCTTCATTCAAGTATCTTTTCTTAAATATTACTAGAACAGTACAGAAAAACCAACCAGAACCAGAGAGAACTATTCTTGCCCGTCTGAGAACACAATCATACTGTACAGCGGCATAACGCAAAAGAATTGTTAAGAAGAAACGCATCAAAAACTTGTTCGCCAAGGTGTATTGCAACCTTGCCAGCCACACAATGAAAATGAAATAAGTTTTTAAAGGTCAACTTACAACATGACGGTGATAAAATGACTGGTCAAACAGAGTTGCAGACAGTGGTACTCACTCAAGGGAAATCGAAGTTACCAATAACCACAAATTCACTTGCAATTCTTTTTTAGACTTTGCTATGTTTAATACCTGTCATATGCAGCACTAAAGTGCTTGGGAAGTGAATTAATATTTCTAGAAAATTTTTAAGATAGACATAAAGCAAATATGATAAACTGAGATCAGCACTTTGTAAATACCTTTGGTGGTGCTGCTTAGTTTCACTCTCTTGCGCTTGCCCACACCTTGGCTACCATCCTGGTCCTCCTGGGGTAGAAGAGTTTAAAAAAATTGATCATTGTATATTTAAAATTGTATTACCAAGATATGGTATGCTCTCAAAATTCTGGTCTAACTATCCACCTATAACAGAAAAGCCCTGAATATACTCTCTTACCAGAAAAACACTTTCGCTGTTTACAGGAACCTTGGACTCTGTGTAACTCATCAGAGTTACCAGAAATGTTTAAATTGCGTTTTCTCCCCCTACAAGCAACATCACCATCTGCAAGTTCAGACACCTTCATCTATTTAATTA
Organism: Syrrhaptes paradoxus; assembly: GCA_013400615.1. Classification (NCBI taxonomy): domain Eukaryota; kingdom Metazoa; phylum Chordata; class Aves; order Pterocliformes; family Pteroclidae; genus Syrrhaptes; species Syrrhaptes paradoxus. The sequence continues at coordinate 6,627 of VZTO01007618.1, forward strand.
ATTTTGCAAGGTTACCTGCTCTGATTTCTGAAACTGACTGCTACAAAAATGTTCAATGCTATAAAATTTCTAACTGTTGCATATTCAAGGTTTCACATATTCATCCTAAAAAAACATCAGCCAACATACTGGCTATTAAATTTGGCAATTCAGACATTTAGCTAGACATTTTCTAATCAATATAAAGTTTTGATCAAGAGTAAAGTTTTTGTTGACACCTTTAAGAGGCCAGTTCTAATTGCTGCATTCTAATTGCCTTTTCCCTACAGAATAACCAGGCACTTGTTATCTGAAGCTTTCAAGGCACTCTGCAAACAAAACAGCAAAGGTTCCAAAATGCAATGCAAGTTAAAAACATCATCACCACCACTTTACAAAGTCTAACACTGGGTATTAAAAAAGAACATGACATTATAGGACTATATTAAATGCTGCATGGATCTTTACCGACAATGGCAGACCTAATGGAACAGTGGAATTAAGATTCCTACTGGATCTAATAAAATGAGAGAGAATTAATGCAGGTACCTACTATTAAAAATAAGCAATCAATATCCTTCTCCTCTAAGTAAATACCATATTTTACTTCCAAACTTCACAGGAATTATAAAAAACCAGAAACTCAAGAAATTACTCTCCTTCCTTGGGGAGAAAGATTATTCATATTTTATATCTAAGGACTGATCAAAAGTATCATGTTAACAAAAGGTCTGAATTTTCCTAGCCTTTCAGTACCTCCATCTGAAAATTAATTTTAAAATGGACACACATTTTAATTCTTAACGTGTTCTGTGGTCTTTGTGAACACACCTTACTTTTTTACTTCCATTGGGAGCCAGTCAGTTCAGGATATTGCCATTGCCCATCAGAGGGGTCAAGCACTCTAAAGCAAAAATCAGACCTGCTGAGATATTACTACAGACTTCAGGACTCTGTAATTTAAGTCTCCGGTCCTGAAAAAGAGGAAACTAAATTCCTGTAGCTAGAAAGTTGATAGCTGGAGGTCTCAAGACCTCTTCAGCGGTCTCAGTTAATCCAGAGTTACTATAGGGGCCTTAACCAGAAAATAATGCATTTGGGTATGCAAACTGTGATTAATGTGTTGGATTCTAGCCTCCAATACCACTGCTCCGGAAAACAAAATGCATTTCTCCTTCTACAGTATGAGAAAAATTTAAATATACAACAGCCTTTATTGCAACTTTTGAAGTGGTTTCACTAAAAAGAAGAAAAATTAAGGGACTTATGAGAAACACTTTCTTGAGAACTCTTTTTTTCCTCAATAACGTTAGACAGTTGGCTTCCATTTCTTCAGTAAGGTAGGATTAAATCTTAATGTCGAGTGCAGGAGTTGTAACAGCCTTGAGATAGCAAGTGCTAGCTCACACGATGTCTGCAAGCCCAGGGACAGAGAGTAAGAGAATGAGTAAGCAAATGCAGAACACCTTGTTTTTACCCATTGAATAATGCTGTGTAAATATATTTGGCTAACAGCAAAGATTTATTTTACATAATATTATATCTTGCAATATGCCTAAGGTGTGCCACATCTGTTGTAAATTCAGATAATAAACTTTATTTAATATTAGATATTATACACAGATATTTGTACAATTACATCAAATGGCAATTGGAATCAAAAACTACATAACTGAGTAATACAGCATTCAGTGCTCAACAAACTACAAGTGCATCCAAACAGAGATATCCAATACAAAAAAAGTTTATTCATGAATGTGGTAAAAGCGTTAATGGATTGGGTTTTATTTGATTTCTTGGAACATAAACACTTTTAAACAGGAGGACAGGTAGAGAGAGGGCTTTTTCTTCTCATTTTGCACAAAGGAAAACATGAGGAAGAAAAGGTAATAAAGAAAACTGATGGTGAGTTCTCTCCAAAATACCACAAGATGGAATACAAACCATTTGAGAAGTAAAGCACAAGTGAGCCTCTACTGTTTCAGAAGGGGAACAAAACAAAACAACCCACAACACAATCTCAGGATACATCCACCCTTCAGATTCATTTCTAGCTTAGAACCATCTACTATTGTAGAAGTGACACTAAATACTGAACTATGCAAAACTTTTCAAATTTAGTCACCTGAAGAAACACTGCTCTAATTTATAGCCTATGTAAATTTTATAATCTGGCCTCTCATCTGTGGAACAATGCTACCTTTAAGACTTCAGTGGTAAAAAATAATATTAACCTTTCTAGATTCATCTTAAATACCAGAGGAAGAAAATCCAGTTAAAATTGTACTCTTGACACATTTCTTAATTAGAACATAGTTTTACTCTGCTATAAGAGAGTATAAATAAGGCATAAAAAAAGCTGTAAATGCCTTTCCTCACTTCTGGGAAGGCAGGGGAGAGGAAGAGAAGTCATAAAACAAGATAACTTTCTCATTTCTCTAGAAAGCATTTCTCCAGTAACATAATTTTTCTAACAAACACTTCAGCCTTCCACATGTACAGTTCTGTTTTGGCTTTTGGATGAAAGGACTAGACCTTCTTTTCAGCAATTTGTATTTGTCAAGCAGACCATGATTAAGAAAAATATTACAAATAAAAGATTAACTTTATTCAGCAATGCCACTAGCAGAGGATTTTTTTTTTTAAAGAAACTTTTGATATTATTTTTAACTGTATCCCATACCATATCAATGTGATTTTATTAAAAATATGAAAGGAAATTTGAGAAGTCAAAATATATACTAAAAAAATTAAGATTTTCAGTGTTTATTGTTTTATCTGCATGTTACTTCCTCACTCTTTTCAAAATTTTCTAAATACAGATTTCAAACAGGGTTTTCTGCTTTTCTACAATGTATCTTAATAATGCAATTAACACCTCAAAATTGATTCCAGGTATATGAGTATACGCAGAATTTCATTTAGACAAATCACATCTGCAGTAACATAGTTAAATACCTACATGTATCATAGAATCATAGAACGGTTTGGGTTGGAAAGGACCTTAAAGATCATCAGGTTCCAACCCCCCTGCCATGGGCAGGGACACCCTCCACTAGCCCAGGTTGCTCAAAGCCTCATCCAGCCTGGCCTTGAACACCTCCAGGGATGGGGCATCCACAGCTTCTCTGGGCAACCTGTGCCAGTGTCTCACCACCCTCACAGTGAAAAATTTCTTCCTAATGTGTAGCCTAAATCTACCCTCTTTCAGCTTATACCCGTTACCCCTTGTCCTCTCACTGCACTCCCTGATGCAGAGTGCCTCCCCATCTCTCCTGTAGCCCCCTTCAGGTACTGGAAGGCTGCTATTAAGTCTCCTCGGAGCCTTCTCTTCTCCAGGCTGAAGGCTCATACTATATTTATAACCTGGAGATCAGAAAGAAAAATCTCTCTAGAAAACAGGAATCTCTAGCAAGCTATAATGCAGTTGCTGTAATTCCTCCCTTTTTTATTCATAAAATATCTTTTCCTGATAAAATCTTTCTCCCTAAAATACATCTCTATCTCTGTGTCCCTCCTGGACTTCTTTCCCAAATGAAATGTCAGCGATATCCAATCTCTTTCAGACTCTTAGCAACTTCAGTTTACTCCCCTCTCCTCATCACTTATAGGGGTAAAAGAGAAAGAAGCACACTGAGCCCTTTTAAGTTTATTTGAAAACACTACTTGAGGTTATTAACATTAACTTGAATTGCTGCCTTCTTTCATGAGCTTTAAGCGATACTGTCAGGAGTCTTCTGTGGGATTTTATTTTGTCTGTTTGTCAAGTGGTGGTGAAAAAACAACAAGCAATACTTTGAAAATTGCCAAATTATAAATAGCACTGCTGAAAGCGTAACAGATGCTGCTGTGCTCGTGACAGAGGCAAGCATGTCATACAACTGTTTTAGACATACACGAACAATTGTTTTTACTTCAATACTTGTTCACATAGAACTCAATGTAATCAAAAATCCTATGAAAAAATATACCTCACATTATTTAAAGTTTGTTATACTACCCTATCAGAATGGCTTCTAAGGCTTACTAGTTGAAATGAGATTTTAAATAGTAGGGGGAAAAAATGAGAATAAATTTATGAAGTAACTCTACCAGAATGTAACTTTCCTCACTAAACTCCACTTATTTATTACAGCTCAATCTAAAAGGAGATTCCCTCCTTTTTACTCCCACTCGACGTGTTTGGTAAGTAAGGTCAAGTCTACACATGGGAATTTATCTACAGAGAAATTCTCACTGCTGCTATCACCAGCTCAGCTGGATTCTCAAGTGACAAAAGCTGCTAATACCATTCACAACATCACATGCTTTAAATTTGCTTTAATCAAGCCCAATTTACTTGATAGTGACTTCTGAACTACATATACAAGTTTCTACTACATTACATACATAAATTAATACGAAATAGTATTAGCAAAAATAAGGATTTTTCAAGTGGTCCTTAGTAAATCAAAGACATGAGATCTATTGCTTTATATTCCTTAACATTCCTAATTATTAAAATGGAGAGAATATGTGGTAGATAAAAGAGTTAAGGTTTGTGGGATATGGCTGCAAGCATTCTCTCCACTTAATATTCTGTTGCAGTTCATTATAGTTTTTAAAAACAGTCTCACCTCATCTGAAGAATCCCCTTGTCCTGATGTTGCTGTAGCACCTGCTAAACCTTTCGAAACAAAAAAATTCAGAGATTCTTTTTGTAAGTCTTATACTGAAAAGAGTATTTTGATATTTAATGAGCCAGCATGAAATGAAACACTACATTAACTTTCTTTAAGATACACAGTGGTGTTGTGAGAAGATTTCCAAGCAATACAAAATTCGGGATTTGCAAATAAGTTCCATTGCAGAACTTCAACATACTGAGTTAACCGAGACGTGTTCTTTCAGAAATTACAGAAAAACTCTGATGGCCTTCCATGATCAAAAAAATTCCACAGCACTTTGTAAGAATAGGTGGCTTAACTTAGTTGCAGTGACAAAATTCCACTATGAGCAACTTCATCCTGCCTACTCAAATTCCACTAATGCTACGACTGGGAAATGATGCTTAGTATATTAGCAACAAAAAGTTAATAGGTCTAGCTTTATTGACAGAATTAAAATGAGTCCTGTCATTTGGTGTTGCACTAAATAACAGGTAATTCCTTAAGTTTCAGTAAAATGTTTTTGTTTTTTTAAATAAATAAACTAAAAGAACAGTTTCCATGAAAAGCAACAATAAATAATCAAGTCTTCTCTTAAAACACTTTTCTACACAAACCTTGAACTGCTAATGTGCTAGTTCCAGCTCCTTGTTCCTGCATACCACATGCAATTTTATCCTCAGGAAATGCCAGTCCAGAGCCTTTCAAAGCAATGAGGTACTTTTCATGACTTTTCTTTGCACATGCATTCTCTCCAACACCTTGAATACATATGTAAAACAGCATTAAATTAAAGTACAACAGCAGCTACTTGGTTCATATATTTCGTATTCTATACGAGCAATCTAAAAAATTATCCACAATGTTTTAATAAGCTGTACAATTATGAAGTATAGAAGCTAAAAAGTTTCTCCAACTGATGAATTGAAATCCAAAAGAAAAAAAACCTAACTTTTTCCCTTCCAACATAGTATTTTCTTAAGTGTACTTAATTTCTATTTTACCAGCACTGCCACCATTAACACTACAGAAAAAAAAAAAAAAGTACTTGTTTTATTATTTGAAAACAGTTGGTTTTGGACAGAAAGGA
>VZTO01007618.1:12371-40719 GCA_013400615.1 Syrrhaptes paradoxus
AAAACTCTAAAGAGATGACAGTATCTTTCTAGCTGTGCATCTTTTGCATTCAAAGTCAGAAGGGCAGGTTTTGGTCTAAAATTTCCTTCTTTGCTTTCCCCACCCAGTAACTGTACCTACTCAAGCATACATATTCTCTGTTCCAGGAGTTCAGACAAGAATGCCTTACTTCCCATTCCCTCTCCACTTTTCCATCACATCCAGGAAAAGATGTCTTCCATTCAAATATTATTAAACAGGAGAAAAAAAGAGAAAGGCAACAGAACAAATACAACTGTCCCTGAGGCAGTTTTCCTAAGTGTTTTTCTTTTCAAATAAAGATTTAGAGACTGCTAGTTCTTCAACTAGCTGCTGCCCAAGCCAGTTACGGCAACTTAAATACACCATAATTACTATTTGTTCCACACCTATGCAAAGGAAGTATGCAAAGGACCCGAAAAAGACACCTTCTGATCACAAAAAAAACACGATGGAGTTAGTTTATATTAAGTAGTTTGGAGTTAATAGTGACTGCCTAATATTTTCAGATTCATTGTGATGGATAGAATAAATAATTGGGGTGTGGGGGCGTGTTTCCAATGAAAAGAAAAAAGGCTTTGCATAGGCATCCACAACAGATAACAGCGTTTTGCCATTCCAGTCTCCTCCAGTAACCTCTGTGAGAACAGATCCCAAAATAAGTTAGACATATTCCACTTTGAATAAGCTTGATATGCCTTACTCAGAAGTAGTAAGCTGCTGTGTTCACTTCATTTAAAGAGATGGATTTATTGTAAAAACTATTTTGAAACAATGTTTGCTCTTACAGGTCTTAGTAACAAATGTTTCTAGTCGCTCCTGAAGCCACCCCCCTTCTATTAACCACAAAAAATGGCCCTTAAAAACATGCATTTTTCTGGGTTTTGAGAGTCAAATAAAAACATGCAAAACCTTAAATTCTTCACAATTTGAGAATTTAATTACTAGAAATAACACAAACATACCAGAGCTAAGATCTTTGTAGAACTGCTGGCTAGTCAAAACCTGGGTAAGAACTGATCGCATTGCTCCTCCCATTTTGGTCAAATCTTCTAAAAAGGAAACGTGAGGCTCCAAAACCTGCAGGATTTTATGAAGGTCTTTCTCTGATGGCAGATCAAGAGCTGAAAACCACATAACAAGAACTTTTGGTGTAAATGTAATGTAACTTGGCCAACACCTTCACAAGGCAGAACAACTATGACTACGACAAAAAATTCATTTATATATTCATAACCTTCTAAAATTCACATGCACAAATTTCAAATTAATCTTGATTTCATTTTCAGGAAGAGCTCAACACAATGCTAGGTAATCTTTAAAACTTTTTAAAGAACCTCTTCAGTAGAGAACAAGATCAAATCACCTAGCAGGCAGTAACTTGGTTAGCAAGAGAGGCACAAAATTCAACTATATAAACTATAGACAGCATTCATATATTTATGTACTGTGTCTTCACTGACTACAAAGCAAGAGAGAGCAGCAAGGTAAGATATGTTAGATAAACGCAAATTTAAAACATACCAGGCTCATTATACCCCTCTCTCAAGTGCTGAATAAGACTAAAGATGAACTGTGGGAGAACTAATTCTGACATCATCAACAAGTCTTTCGGGACACATGGAACATTTGAATTTGACTTAATCCGGTGTCTTTTACAAAACCTATAAAATAGATGAGAAAAAATGTTAGCCAAGCACAGCTCAGCAGAGCTAAAGAAAAACATTACTTCTTCCATTTTTCAGAGAGTATATACTTTAACATTAAAGGTGTTACAGAAACAGTATTCTGAAATTTCAACTGCTATGTTCAAAACTATTTTGTTTCTGAGCCCACCGAATTAAAAAGTTGACAATTTTTTTCCACCTTCTTAAAGAGCAAATATCTAACATCCCAGTTTCTCCCATACACATTAGAAACATCTTCCACTGAACAATTACAAGAATACTGAATTTTTCTTTATCAAACATACCTCCCAATTTCTAACCACTCTAACTGAAAATATCTAAAACAGTTCATCACCTTTCCATGAAAGAGTCAGAGGCTGCCCTCATTTTTCAAGTCCTCATTCAGATAATAATTTTAAAAATGTTTTGACATCAATAAAAACAATTTCCAAAAACATCTATTTTTGGAATTTATTTCAAATGTATAGCAACTAAGATTTACTTATCAAAGGATGATAGAAATACCCTGCAAAAACTGTGCAAATTGTTTCATTTAAAAAGAAAACATTTACTCTCTGTAGAATTCCTGTATGGTCGTAGTTGAGGCTTGGCTAATGCACAATGACATGAGGTTGAGCCAAACTCCATTAAAGCAGACAGAATTATTTCCCACTGACTTAATGTAAGCCTGACTCAAGAGCCACTGAATACTTTTCTGCTCACAATCTATTTTTGGAAAGGACATTTACCAACATCAAAGAGTTATTTACCCATGTCAAAGAAGCTAACAAGGAATAAAAAGTCTAAAACCACACCATACAAGAGTAAACTTTCCAGTAAAGATTCACTAGATTTTACCAGTAATTTTTCAACATAAAGATTCAGAAATGGATTCAGCTTTGTTTACTACGAAAACTGTTTTCTAAATTTGTTCATGACTTCACTATATTTGCTACACCACATTTTCCAGAAGCAGCCCACTACTTTCTACAACATGAGCCTTTCTTCTTTGAGGACCATTAAGATATCACCTTCAAAAGGAGAAGGAAATAAGAAAGCCACAAGGCAAGTATCCAAATCTAGGACAAAAAAAAAAAAATAATAAAAAAGATACAAGTCCAGTGCTGAAGATGGCATCTTCACAAGGCTAAAGACTAAGAGCTTCTTTGCTCTTACACATTAGAGATGATACTTTTTATTAAGAAAAGGTAAACAAAGACAGTATTAGCCAGATGATTTGCAGTTTGTACATACAGCCTAGCCACCGCCAGGAGAGCAAAAAGTACCTGTCAGAAAGAGCTCAGTGATGACTAACAACTTTCTGTTAATAAATGCACAAATGGGTGGGCTTCAATTTTGTCATTCATTTTTGCAAATGACATTCACAGAGATTATGAGAAGTCATTCACTTTTTCACTTTTGTCATTTGCTTTTGTCTCATCCACATACAGAAACCTGAACTGACATAAATCACAAATCTGGCCTGATCGATGCTGCAGTATGGTATCTCATTTATTATCTTAAAGGAATTTAGTTTCCCTTTCACCACTATCCTTACAGTAAGTAAATAAAGACTTAAAAACAAGGAAAGAATTACTATGTAGTGTGTTTTAAAATCTTTTACTGGTCCCCTCCACATATTTTGCATTCAGACAAAAGACATTTTCACTGTTTATGATCACAAGCTAAGAGAGCCACAGTAACAAAACTCACAAATAAAGTAATTTTGAATCCCAGCTTCTGCTAAGTACAAGGCTTCCTTCCACAGAGCTCTGCTCCCCAAGAAGCCTATGCCACACACTACTTGTGAATCAGCCTATGGATTAATCATCCCAAATTTAACATATCCTGTAGCTGAAGGTTATGAATCATGTCTTCTCTTGAGATTCCCCAGAAAGCACTATTGACTTACAAAATGTGCTATTATTACTATATTAATACAGGTTCTGGAAAAACAAGGAAGAACCCAAATTCAATTCACTGTAAGGAAACATCCTTCAACTACCACATGCACAAATTACAGCAGTTCCAAACAAGCAGCAATTTCTAGATACCAGGCCCTAAATTTTCAAGTAGGAATGCCAATATCATTTTTGGATACGAGTCATATTCTACACTTGTGGTTCAAAGCCTGCAGTATTAAAGTATTGCCTGAAACCAACATACTATTCTAAGTGTTTTTCACTAACAGCTAGAAACATGTACGTGGTAAGGATTCCAGAACATGTCCTTACTGACGTGACTTGCTCCTGGGCAAGCTATTTGCCATACTGAATTTCAAGGGCAAGAATTAATCTAAGCCACAATGATCAAGAAAGCCAATGCTCAGATGTTATTATTTGCAAATCAGGCTGAAGAAATCTTACTGAGCCTAAGTTTATAATATTCACCCATAAGACTCTGTTTTATGCTGAATTGCAGAAAACCAACCCTGCCACCATACGGCATTTCCACAATCCTAAAATACCGATACTCTGTTCTACTCAAAGATCTATTGCCTTTACAGGGTGCTACATAATTCTTCTACAAATATTGACCAAAATACCAGATAATGACTTGGAAGATCTTCAGGGTTAAAACAACAGCTGTTTCAAGTAAAGAGACAGAACCCCAAGCTGTGCCAAGGAAGAAACCAGCTGAAACTTCCTATGCAGGCAGAAACACCTGTGACAAATTTCTCCAATGGGTTATACAGTTGCTGGACAGAAGACAAAGCTATTCCATAATCAGTTTCTTATACTTCTAAAAGAGCTTCCTTACCACAGCATCAGGTAAAGAATTGTCTGCCTACATAAATGTACACTTCAAAATGCTCCCGAGATAGGGAATTAACAGGCAACGAAAAAGAGCATTTTCCAAATCTCTCCTGGTAACATCAAGCCTCGGAAACCCACCACTTGGAGCAGGCAGAAGTCTCTAACAGGGGGTAATGAAAGGTAGATATAAACTAGATATGAAATACATTTTTTCTGAAGATGTTCAAAAATAAAAATAACTATGGAGAGGAAGACTGACTAGAAAACTGACAGGTCACCTTGATCTAAGCTTTTATTATATGATTTTAATATTGGAAAATACTTTTTCCAATGAGCCTGTAGTTCCTATTTAATCTTTCATGCTTCACATTTCTTGTGCTATACAGTGTTCCTTGTAAATGTTTTTACTATTACACTACAATGAGCTTTAAGAATAGGAGTATTTCAGTGAGAGTGCCAATTCATTGGCCAGAGATAGTCTACAGATAGATCTCACTGAAGGTCCAACACGGAAGCACATACAGGTCTACAAGCAGACAAAATAACTATCTTTTTCCTTATTTTTTTCTCTGAATCAAAAGTATAGTCTGGTTTTTGCTTTCTATGCACAGCTTTCTACCTTTGAAATTGCTTTTTCACAAAAAGGCTGATTTCAGCAAAAGGAGAGAATAACACAGTAACTTTCAATTAAATAAAAAGAGAGCTTTAACAAGCTATCTTGTCCATGTGACTTCACACGTAATTCCTGAAATTTCTTATGCTGCATTGATATCTCGTTTGTAAGATGTAGAACATTGTTGACGTGTACAGGAGTAAGGAATACCATGTATTATTAACATAAGCAACATTAACATCTTCTGAGCAACCTTCACTTTATACTTTCCAGAATCATTCTGTTCTTTCCTACTATTTCTATCTTTAATAATTCTACTGAGTATTTCTAAAATGTATTTTAGAAGTGGCTTCAGGTAGAATCACTCCTTTCCTTCAGTGTCACAACTGTTTAAGTTGAACTAGGTCAGTCCTGCTACAAGTCTGTCTTCAGCCCTCTTATTTGTTCCAGCACTGGCACTCAATTGACCCTGTGTTAAACCTGCTCAGAAGCTAAGCTAGTACAAGTTACCTGCTAAAAAGAAAAAAATAAATAAAAAAAATTGAAATTTCATCGGGCCATCTGAAATCCACCAACTCTCACAGACCTGCCTCTTTGGAAATCACACTGAAACCCCTGAATCATCCTGCCGTCTTCCCTTTCCTTGTTCACCTCACAGGGAGCAAAACACAGAGAACAAAAAAAAACCCCAAAACCCAGCAGTGCAGGGCGATTCTGTCCCAGCCAACGAGCACACCGGGTAGACACAAGGCTCACTGTGAAGCCAACTCCTCCACTTCAAAGGAGAATTTTTAAACTTCCTCAGTTATTACAGCAGTTGATAAATGCCTTCAGTACCAGCCAGACCTCACCTCTACAGCTTTTGAACATTTGCTCAGCCCTCTTTCCACTATATCCCACAGCATCTCAAGTTCCAGCTACATTCCAGAAACTTGACAGTAAGTTCATGCATACACAGAGGGGCTACTTTTACCCTCACTCTTCTCTCACTATTTCAGCCCCTGCCTCCCCAGTTTAAAAATCATTTGTTTTAACTGGATCATAAACCTGTCAAAAAGCGGCATCCCCTTTTCACAAGTCTTACAGCACTACAGCACTATGAGTACCTGACTTCAACAAAAGCTTTTAGGGACAATAATCTGGGACTCAAGTGAAAACTACTGGAAATCAATTCCTAAGCAAAGAAACCCCTACTTGATTCTTCAACTCACTAACAACGTCATATCTAAACTGAGCTTTTATTTAAGACATTACATACTTTTCATAGCGTATACCATGATTGACAATGTCATGTTTCATAAAGTATTCAAACAAAATGAGTAAGCTTTGCAAACAAGAATTCAACACACACAAAAAGAGTATGCATTTTGTTCCCACTGTAAAATTAACATGCAAATACTATTCTTACGTACACTGAATCTACAAAATAGATGCAAGATGCAAAATATTTTTGAGCATATAATTGTCTCTTGAAGTTCTTGTGAACTTTTCATTCTTTAGATACCGGTAAAGGGTGTTCAAGTGGTTTTTTTCCTGGTTTTGAAGTTCACATATTAAAGCAAACCTTAATTCAAAACAAAATATAACTTGCATAATCAAGATTAGAAATTTACCTTCATGAAAAAGGGCTTTGATACATTGTAGCCTTTTCCTAAATCCACTGTACCTAACCAACAACAAACACAATGGTTATGCTGAAGAAATTTACTAAAATAAAATAACTATTCCTCTGAAAATTCTGGTTTGTGTGTTTCCCCTCCACACCCTAGTAATTAAATTAAATTTCAATAGTTAAATTCCTTTCATCTGCAAAACAGGCTTCCAAAAGTGAATCAATGTGGTATCGACTTCAATGCCTGAAGAATGACAGCTCTTCTGCTCTTTAAGCTGCAAGCTACAGAGAAGTTCAGAGATAAAACTGAATACTTGCATTTCTTCTGTTAGGGACTCCAACAAGAAGCAAAAGCAACTGGAAAGGTGTTAGTCTAACCCTTCTATACAGGAAAGCTCCAAAGCAGAGACTAGAATCCATAGTGGAGGACAAAGAAACACGGCAGAAGAATTAATGGCTTCTCAAGAAGAAAAACCCCAAAACACCTTCAAAGGACATCTTTCCACGCTCTAGGCCTTCATGACAGAGCTGTTTGGCCAGGTTAGAAGCGTAGAAATCACAGACTAGACTCTTGAAAGTTATTCTAATCCTTGCAGAACAGCAGGAAGAGAGAGAGTCACCAGAAGCTCCCTTGGTGCTCAGTGCTACGTTGAGCGCCCTTCAGTGAAGCAAGCTCTCCAGTTCAAAGGAAAAGCAAACAAAGAAGCTCTGCAGAAGAGCATTTCTATTATTCTCTGTTAGTCCTCAGACATAAACATCTTGTACAGTAGATAGAACTACAATGAGTTTCATTAGCATACAAGTACCCACTATCAATCAGAAACAGTAGATTTGGCAGTTTCAACTGCAAGACCTTAGAAATAAAGTGACAATGAGAAGGAATGGACTTCCAAGTAGAGCTGAAGCTGAGCCTGTGTTTGAATGGACCCACAAAGTTGCTGAATTTGAGCATTTTGATAGACAAAAGAGTAATTCAAAAGAACAACACCATTTTCTGCTGCAAAAGACTGTCTTGATAAAAACAGTGGATGCTCTGAGATACAATTACTGCACTGTAATTGCCTATTGCTTACATTTACCTAGCTTGATTGAAAAGCCTCAACTGACATACAATTTAAAATACATTTGTACAACAACAGACACACAGCTAGCTAACTTACAAATATAATACCCATTCTCTTTGGTGTGACTTTTTCAAACACCACAGTAATTGCAAAGTGAAGCCCTTGCAAGTTAAAAGGGCCTCAGTTACACTGTTCACGGCAATATCAAGTTTTCGAACCACTTGCATGTATGAAAACGGTTTCTAAACCATTTTGTCCAACAGGAACTGTAGCCTTTTCAGTTGAGAAAAGGAACAATACTTATTAAATAAGCAGTTAATTTAGTATTTCACTGTAGTGAAGAATGCATCAACAAGAATACTCTTTAAACTCAACTCTAAAAAGCAATCTTCATTAAGGTTAACATTAAAAAGCCCACAAGAAAAATATTTATGTTCAAAATTATTTTGCAGCACAAACTCTAAAGGTACAATCTATTTCATTTTGTTCAAATACAGACTTAAAGACAAGAGAAATTACGATACAATGCATATTCTAGTTATTGATGCTTTTTTCAGAGTTTTTAGCCTTACATAGCATTCACAAAGCAGAATTCCCAGCTGACTTCAAAAATAGGTCTGAGAAACAGGCAGATCAACAAATAGAATATCTGGTCCTGAGCCCTCATCAGAGCAATCTTTGCTTGGCCTTCCCTCTTAGCAAACCATTAGTTCACATACAGTCTCCTTGCCCAGTTGCTTTCAGTCACATCAATTATCTACCTTAAAAGCACATGGATGGTACATCATCTATCTAAAGAACACAAATCAAGTTTCCAAAATAGAGTTAAAAAAACCATTTTTCTAGCTAAGAAAATTTTCCCAAGAAAATGTAAACAGGTCAAACACACAGCATGTAATATTTTGGCCCAAATACTTCATCTGATGAAGTTCTAAGCGACTGTACAGTGCTAGACAGATGTAAAAAAACCCTTCATTTCTCCAGGATTTGAGTAAGATGTGTGGATTCTAATAAAAGCTATGAGCTTAAGCTTAGGATACCACTTTGGTCAGGCCTCCAACAGACAAAATACATATATACGTAATTTGCAGTTTTCTTGGAAAGGTAAATGTCCCTGTGTTTCATACCAGAAACAGTAGGTGCTGCGCAGAAACAGAGGCCAATCCTGATGTAGGCAACGGAGTTCTTTATATAGCCCTTGTTATTGTAATACCCAAACAGCTACCTCTATTACTTCAATGTAAAGAAAATCCATCATATTATTTTCAAAGCTTATTACCAGAACCCCACACAGAAGAGGGCACCTAGGGTACTATTATTTAAAATCACCTGCAGTTGACAGATACCATTCCAGTATTTTTTTAAATAGAAAATGCCTGATACTCTGCAAGCGATAAGGAAGAATAGTCTGAACTCTGACCCAACCTATATTAATTGTCATTAAGAAAGATCTAAGAGACAAAAGTTCTTTAGGAATTTGTGTCCCCCAAACATACACCCAAAATCATGTTTATTCCCTTGCCAAAAGATCCATCGACAGCTCCATGTAGATCAGATATGTACCAGACAAATAACACTCCACCCTGACATAGCAAACTTGTAATCGTGGACAGCTGATAGTTTCACAAAGGGGATAAAAGGAGCTTTAGAAGTTGGTGGGATCAAAGCAAAGGAACTGAAAATCAACACTGCTTAGCCCAAATCCAAACAAGACTGTTTCCACAGACCTCCAAAACACCAGTTCTTCTTAAACTGAATATACACCAAGGTATATTACAAAGCGACAGACAAGTCATACAATAAATAAGCCAATTTCAGACAAGGCAAGATATACAGCAGTCATATCTTGTGAGCTCAGTCTTCTGAGTACTGTTCTGTTCTTCAAAGCAGAGTGGCCCTGCCAGCAACAGCTTTGGGGTAGAACCATCAATTATTTTAAGTTCGTTCACTGACTACAACACAGCAAGTTTAGGCTTCTAAATGTTTAAAGTCACGTATATTGATACATTTGAGTATCTTATTGACACCTTTGAAACAACTGCATGTTATTCTTCAGTCAGATCTAAAGTACATGGCATCTAGTCAGGCCGCAGCTCTGAAAGCACTAATACAAAATTATCACTTGGCTGTTAACCATTTGGAAAACATTGCAGCAGCTAATTTGGAGGCTGATGTAGTCCTAATCAGACACATTCTTAAGAGAAATCAAGACAGGCAGGTTTCTAAGCTGTCTGTACATCATGATGGACTTAATTACCACAGTGATATGAAATCTTTTTTGCTTTCCAAGGATAAGACCTAACATGAAGCTCTGTGAAAACTACCAAATGTTCCTGTGGAATCCTAATTGAGCTTTACATCTGGGGGTGGTGGAGAGGAAGGCAGAGGGAATAAATTATTTACTGCATGGTAACTGTGTCTCTTTGAAATGCTGTGGCCAGTGTGAATCCCAGCATGAATTCCTGTACCTCGCATGTGGAAGATCGGACAGGGGAGGTTTTGTTCTGAAGAGTCACGCCCACCAAAAGTACATGACCATGGGTTTATTCAGACTCTTGTGGCAAGCTAACAGGTAGTACAGCTGAGACTTCTCACTCCCTTCAGCCAGACATCCTTGGTAGCCTAAAGGACTTCAAAAGCAGAAAATCATATAATAGTTTGAGTTGGAACGGATCTTTAAAGGTCAACTCGTCCAACTCCCCTGCAATAAGCAGGGACCTCTTCAACCAGATCAGGTTGCTCAGAGCCCTGTCCAGCCTGACCTTGAATGCTTCCAGGGATGGGGCATCTACCACCTCTCTGGGCAACCTGTTTCAGTGTTTCGCTGCCTTCAATGTAAAAAATTTATTCCTTAGCCTAAATCTTTTAGTTTAAAACCATTACCCCTTGTCCTATCGCAACAGGCTGTGCTAGAAAGTTTGTCCCCATCTTTCTTATAAGCCCCTTTTAAGTATGAAAAGGCCACAGAGTGAGGTCTCCCAGAGCCTCCTCTTCTCCAAGCTGAACAAACCCCAACTCTCTCAGCCTGTCCTAGTATGGGAGGTGCTCCAGCCCTCTGATTGTTTCTGTGGCCCTCCTCTGGACCCGCTCCAACAGGTCCATGTCTTTCCTGTGCTGAGGACCCCAGAGCTAGATGCAGTATCCCAGGTAGGGTCTCACAAGAGCAGAGTAGAAGGGGAGAATCACCTCCCTCGACCTGCTGGTCATGCTTCCTTTGATGCAGCCCAGGACATGGTTGGCTTTCTGGGCTACAAGCGCACACTGCTGGGTCATGTCAAGCTGCTCATCAACCAACACCCCCAACTCCTTCTCTTCAGGGCTGCTTTCAATCTATTCTCCTCCCAGCCTGTGTCTGTGCTTGGGATTGCCCCGACCCATCTACAGGACCTTGCACTTGATGAACCTCATGAGGTTCACATGGGCCCACTTCTCAAGCTTATCCAGGTCTCACTGGATGTACCCTCTCCCTCAGACATGTCAACCACACCACTCAGCTTGGTGTCATTGGCAAACTTGCTGAGGGTGCACTCAATCCCGCTATGTCTTTGATGATGACATTAAGCAGTACTGAGAAGCTGCTTAGAGTACAGAGAAGACGCATGGAGTTGTTGGAGATCCTACAGAATGCTATTTGTATCAGCCCAACAATCCTGAACAGGAGGATGTTTTTACAGAGTTGCATAATGTTCAGAGCCTAATTTGACAACGTGTAGGGTCTCAGCCTGCTGATAAAGCACCTGTTTCAGTAACTTCTTGAAGAAAGCCCCAGAAGAACACTCTTCCCTCTTTGAGGGAGTCACCTCTTTGACTGCATTACCGAACTCACCCTAGGTCCTGGAGAACTGAAACCTTCTTGTCTACTCTTGAAGAATACAATTGGTAGAGTCACACAGGAAGACACAATCTTGAAGCAGGAACATGCTACATGTATGCTAAACAGGTGATTCATTGTTGCAGAACACTCCATAAAATAACCACATAACCCACCTAATGCCAGTAAAATAGCCCCAGAATCCAGCAGATACAACTTTTCTAATCTTTAGTGGATCACAGCTGCTACAACCCAAGATGATACAAGAGACCTTGCCTGATGAACATGTGCAGAATATATCCAAAGGCAGCTATCAATAACAACTTTCTCAACAGCAAGCCTGCTTTTTTATTGTCACTCTCTTTGCTAAAGTTTTGTCAAGTCTAGAATAGGAAAAAGGTCATTTACTCTTACTTAGCAACCGAAAGTAAAAGAAAAAGAATATATTAGAATAATAAAATCATTTAAGCTGGAAAGAACCTTTAAGATCATCGAGTCCAATTGTTGACCCAACACCGCCAATTCCACCACTAAACCACGCCCCTAAGCACCACATCTACAAGTCCTTTAAATACCTTCAGGGATGGTGGCTCAACCTCTTCCTGCTTAATAACCCTTTCAATTAAGAAAGATTTCCTAACAGCAAACCTAAACCTCCTCTGGTGCAACTTAAGGCCATTTCCTCTTGTCCTATCTTCCATATATTGGTAGATGGTATTCTTCTATAGCTCCCAAACAGCACAGCATGGCCATTTCTATTGAAATGAGTTTCTCTAAGGAAAAGGGATAAAATAAGGAATCCAGTCAGAAGGAGGGAAAGAGGGATATGGGGACAGAGTAGCAAAGGTCATCAATAGTAGGTAATCTATTGTCCAAAATTTAAATTTAACTAAAACTATTCAATAATACGTACAGGGTGCAAACATTTTAATGCACTGAAAAAAAAGAGCCAATTCTAAACAACTAAATTAAAGCAGGCTAGAAACTAAGAATATATTTCTCATACTTGTTGGCAGTGAGGAGGTAAAGAGAATTTTCCAGCCTTTTCATAAGAGATCATGGTGCAGTCAACAGATACATCAGTCCTCAAGAGAGACACAATGGGGGGGGGGGGGGAGGGGAGAGAGAAAAAGAAGTCTGATCTAGTGTGCAGTTCAGACAGGATCTTCATGAAACCTACTCTGATGGACACTCTAAAACACAGAGTTAAATGGAAAGATAAATATGAATCATTAGAGATAGGACTGCAGAAAGCTTAGAGGTAGGTACCTGCAAGTTCTTTTGAACATACAGCAAATAAAATCAATATATAACAGTTACCTTTCTTATAACCATAGCTTTTTTTACTTCACACATGCCTACTGATAAAGAAATGGCCCACTGTTGCAAGGAGAAATTCATAATTTCTTAGACCTTTTGAATTAAACCATAAGAGAAGGCAATGTTCTATGTCAATGGAGCCATCAGTTGCCATAACTACCATCAAACACACAGCAAACATCAATGCAAAAGCCTGTTTAATGAAATTCTTAACCTGACTTTTTGCCTTTCAGGATACACAACTCTTGATGGAGATATTATTCTCTTTCTACTGTAATGCAGCACTAAAACATATGCTTCCCACATGATTAATTTAACAAATAAGTCAACATACAATGAGGCACACTCAGAAACAGGACATAGAGGAATGAAATTGCCAAAACGTAGAGGCTCTCTAGTATCTCAGGTTATTGCCTACAGACTACAGGAACAAGGCAGCCACAGAAACAAGATGGTACTCATCAGTAACAGATCACTGACTAGTTATACTCTTATTATAACCACATGGCATATTGCTTTCTTCAAGTCTATTTTATAAACTATCAAGTTTAATTATAACACAAGATCATCCACCAACCAAAAAATATTCCACTCTAAATTTCCCTCAGTCCAACTGCATGGGTTTTTTTCCTCTAACAGATGAACTTGTTTGGTGAACTATGAGCATATGTCTACTAAAAATGCTTTAGAACATGAATATTCTGCCTTCTTCAAAACACTATTAAATGATCTCTGATAGAGCTGCAAAATTTCGTTTGCCCATGGCTAGATACCATATGGGAGACAACTACAAGCTATTTTCACCTACTGACAAACCACTGGATCTTAAAATCTATTAAACCTTGCCACAGCTAGATCTTTTAAAACTTTGTCGAGTAGTTACATTTACAAACTTGGGTATTTTCTAAAGTCTAAATTACATTCTAGTAGATCAGACCAATTGTAATTAACTTAATCACCAAAAACATTGAAATTTGCCTGGGAATCAAAAGGTTCAAGAGTGTGACAATCTGATTTTTCTGAAACAAATGAGAATCACACAAGGTATCTAAAGCAAACCATCATCCATCTATTATGCCATATTCCAGCTTCCTTATCTAAAGGTATCAGAAATAAAAAATTAACACTCAGTTATCTCTAGAAGGTATATTATAGATTTAATTTGTAATAAAAGACTAACTCACAGCCATCTCAAGATTTACATCAGCACCCTAAAGGAAATGAAAAGATATTCCAGATGGTAAACTGGAATGATTTCCTTTACAGCAGATCAGTGAACTAAGACCTCATCAGAAGTATTTTTTGAGATGCATCAAATCAAAAAACTTTGATCATGGAGACCAGATAACACGAACTAACAGAAACAAACTACTGTAACTATAATATTCGCATACAGTATCTACACAAATTTTTTTCTGAGCAGGCAGATGGTAGATAAAGTTCGTAAGCAGCCTCCACATTTGATTCCCATGCTATTAATAGAAGCCTAGGCTGTGGTGGCCAAGGTTATATTGGGCTGGACACACTCCGGTTTCCTGAATCATGAAAGCCTTCTAACTTTAACACATAAAGCATTACCTCTATAATTGTGCAATTGATTTGTATACACAAAGTTAAATCAGTTTAGGTAAACATGCTGCATTGAAGCAATTCAAGTCAACAGGCAAAACTGTGTGTGTGTTTGCACATATTGTTTTTACATTGGTTTAAGCTTAACTTACTTCATCTTGCACAGCAAAGTTCCCAGTTCACTTAATTGCATTGGCTTAATATCAATTCTTTAGATAAGCAGAGTGACCTTACGCCAAGTGCAGGCACCCCATATACTGTCATGTATTGTTCTCCTGTATGTCCAAGAGGACTGGAAAAATCTACCGCTCAACTCAAGAGTGCTTTTTCGAAACAGATAATATGGAATTCTTTATCTAGAACACACAAAAGTCCTGAAGGGACCTACCTCACACCCAAGACTATTTACTCTCAAATTCTACTATTAAAAGTAATAAGTAGGGTAAATAAAACAGAAAAAATAGAATATTCTTACTCTTACACTGCAAATTTAACAGCATTTTATAGTTCTTCTTCATTAAACTAGCTTTATCCAACAAGAAAACTTTTTAAAATGGAAAAAGACAGTTGTGAAAGCCATAAACTCTGCGATGACACCAGTATCATAAGTCACTTTAATATCTACCTAAAGTAGATCAATTTATCTGTGCTCTGTTAAAATCCTGCCACTAAGAGGAGCCCTAAATCTATTCCACACTGAGCACTGGAGACATGAAATTTTTTTTTCTTACTTCTCAGGATCAAGGGGAACTGTCACTTCAGTGATACTGAGGAAAGCAGAATCACCAGAAGTTGAACAAGAACTGATAAAGAGAACTGATAAAGTAGAGTGATGTTCAGGAGTAGCCCCTTGAAATCACTGAAGATCAATGAAAACAAAAGGAGGAAAAAAAAATCAATTCTATTGGAGGGAGTCTACCAATAAGAAAAGATTCCACCAAAAAGGAAGAATAAAGAAATGACAAAGGCAGATAGTAAGAGAAACATAACAAGAAACAAAGAATGAAGCCACCTCAAGGCTAAAGCAGGAGAATGGTGACTACAAACAAAGAATCAGAACCAAGATGACAACCGTCAAGTAACAGAAAAAAGCAGAATTAGTGAAATCTTTTAAGTAGAAATGCAAAAAGAGAAGGAATCTTAAGATGTAGAGTGATGCAGAATTATACACTGTAAATGTTAAAGAAACTAAAAGAACCAAGGAAAATGCTTTAGTATTTCTGTACGTTCCTAACGTTTTCTGCTAGGTATGTCACAACTCAACTCATTGGGAAGAGATGAGATGGCTCTTATGAGAGCACGCCATCTCATCAAGGCTAAGACAACCAAGACAGAGACTATTCTAGAAACCTCATCAGAACAGAAGCCTCACTCAAGCACTCCAAACTGTCTTCTACTAAGTCTTTAGCTCTCTGGTGAATGAACTGGAACACAAGGAACTCCAAAAGAGACACAATTGTGAAATCAGAAGTTTACTGATAGGTATCACCTGCACCCAATAACTGGTTGACTGTAGTGTCAAGTACAAAGGCCACACAGCAGGGTATAGTTAGGTACCACATTCCCCTTCTTCTGATCAGGTACTTGTCTTGCCTCCAGTAGGTCTGCACACTGACTGACTACAAAGGACGTGACTTCCTCAAAACCTTGCCCTGTTGTACCCATCCAAGAGTTACCAAATTCACTGATTTAAAGCCGCGAACAGCGAAAGCAGTAGGCAAGGTGACTGGGAAGACACACAAAAATGGCTCCCTCTTAATCAATCTGTTCATTTTGGCATATTTCCTCACATGAAGTCCTAAAGGACGTGGCCACACTTCAGGGTTAGCTGTGCTAGGCCCAGGCAGCTGACAGGTACTGCCTCCCGTGCCCTCCGCCTTATCAGCTTCCCCGCCGGCAGGCACCCGCTGCAAGGGCAGCCAGATTTGCATAGGCGTCCTCAAAAAAACCCACACGCACATCAACAAAGAAGGCAGCCACCTCGCGGGACCCCCGCCGGGGCTGACACCTCGTCCGGCCCGGCTCGGGCGCCGCTTCTACGGAGCCTCGTCCGGCCGACACCCAGGGAGGGAGGGTGGCGACCCCGACAGACGCAGGTGCCTCGCTCGCCCCCCTCCCCCGGCGCGCAGGGAGGCACCGGGCCGACGCCGGGCTCCGGACACACCTCTCTCCCGCGCCGGCGAGGCCGCTTCGCCCGCGGGGGCCGCCCTCGCTGGCAGGTGCCCGCCCGGCCCGCCCGGCGCTCACCCGGCCTCCCGCATGACGTTGCTGTCGCCGCAGTCGCAGGCGCCCCCCGCCTGGCTCCGGAACATGTTGTAGTCGTGCCCGGCGTGCTCGCCCTGGTGGAAGCACTCGGCGCACAGGCTCATGCAGGGCGAGATCCCGCACGTCCGGCACCGATAGGCCACGAAATTGGCCGTCCACACCAGGCCGCACAGCGTGGCCGGGTCGTAGGCCCGCACGGCTTGCACGAAGCTGTCCCACGGCTCCCCGCCCGACAGCAGGCAGCGACACCACTCCAGCGCCTCGGCCGCCGCCTCCCCGCCGCCGCCGCCCGGGCCCGCCGCCAGGGCCAGCACCCGCTCCAGCAGCGCCCGCAGCTCGCCCGCTGCCGCCGTGCCGCTCTCTGCGCCCAGCGCCGTCTTCAGCCGCGCCGCCGTCGCCCGTTTATCCCGGCCGCTGGCGCCGGCCCCCGCCATGATGGGAAACTGAGGAGCCGTTACGGCTGCGCCGGGCTCCCGGCTCTGGGGCTCCCCCCGCCGCCCTCTCTCCCCTCCCAGCGGCGCCTCCCTCTCGCGATAGCCACGGAACCGGCGCCCTCCCCGCCGCCCGCTCCCTCCTCCTGACACTGCCTCTCCCCTCCCCTGACATTACCCCTCCTCTTCCTCTGCCCTCCCCACCGGCCCGCGCCGCCCTGTCAGCGCGCAGGTGCGCGGCCCGCGCCGCCGCCCAGCAAGGCGCTGCCGCCCGCCGGCCTGAAACTTCTTGTCGGGACGCGGGGCGCAGCAGCCGCGGGGTGCGCGCTGCCTGCTATCCCGCCCCGACCGCCGCTCGCCTGGAGGGGCCACCTGGGGAGGCCGGGGTGCCCCCGACGGTACCGGAGTCCTCTTTGTTACCGAGCCGCTCCTCGAGCGAGGCGACTGCCTCGAAGACACCGCGCTGCCGCCGTCGTGTCCGGGCCGCGGGGGTCCACCGCGCTGAGGCGGTGGCGGCTCTGAGAGCAGGGGCACAGCGGTGAGCACCGCTGAGGCTTCGGGTCGGCTCCCGTCAGCGGCCCCGCTGGAGGTGGCAGAGAGGCGGCTTCGGCTGCAGCACCGCGCCTGGGCGGCCGCGGGCCCAGCGGGCTGAGGGGGGTGTGCGGGCCGCCTGTAGCCCCGCGCCAGGGAAACCGGCGCGCAGCCGTGCGCTCCCCACAGGAGAGAAAGCGCCCGGGTGCGAGTTGCCGTAGCTTGCGTACCGATCAGCAATTTCAAAGCTCGATACATAGATTTGCAACTGTGCAATGGAAAACCTTCAAAAATCTGCCCCTAAGCGGAAGTACCTTTTATCTGACAGCAACAAGCCCCGAGGCAGACCCCCCTCTGCTGGCTTTGCCACTGTGTTCCCCACGGCTGCCCATCGCCGTGTCACTCGTGTCGCCTGGCGGGTCCGTCAGGGCGGGGAACACCGAGGCGCCGTGCAGCTCGCCTCCCCCCAGGGTTACAGGAAGGAAGAGCGGACCCGTCACTTCTGGAGCGCCCCTGCAGCCGGGGCACAGCCCGTCCCCTCGTTCTCTGTCCCTCACGGCACCCGGCAGTGTGACCTCTGGGGAGGTGCTGGGGCACAAACCCGGGGGCCGGGCTGTCACAGGCACCGGCAGCGGGGACGCGCGATAAAATGTGTCGTGTTGGTGACACACGACAGTCAAAGCTAACAGTCGTTAATTATAAAAGGGGGAAAGTTTCGTTGCATTTAATTTCCGCAGGACTCCCTTGGCCCGGAGAGGGGCGGCGGCCTCGCGGCCTGCGGCAGGCCTGGCACGGGCCGCCCTCGGGGGCCGGGCAGGGGGCGGGCCGAGGCGGCACATCGCTCTGTCGCGGCCGAGNGCGGCGGAAGTGCGCGGTGGCCCGTCAGCCCGCCCGCCGGGGCTGCGGTGAGTGGAGGCGGCGTCCAGGGGCGGCCGGTGAGGGGGCGGCGGAGCTGTGTGCGGGCGAGCGGCTTCGTGGCCGCGGAGGAGGTCCTGCGGGGTGAGCGGCCGGTGTGGCTGGGGGAGGTCCGGGGCTCGGTTCCAGCACCGTTTCAGGCTGGGCGGTTCTCCCGGCGGCGGGGCGGGGCCTGTCTGTGGGAGCGGAGCCCCGGGCCGAGGCGGGCGCGGGGCCTTCTCGGCGCCTGGCCTGTGGCGGGAGCTGGTTCCCGGCGGCGCGTGAGGAACGGGGCTGCCGCGGCCCGGAACGACCTGGCGTTAGCCTGGTCCCCCCGTCCCTGCCCCGTGGGCTGAGTCCCTGAACACGGCTGCGTGGGAACACCCGGGAGAGGCTGAGGGGTGCGGGGGGATTTTAAGTATAAAATAATTTAAGAGAGTATGTAGTTTGTTTATATGATTGTAACTGATTACACGGTATTTTCCTTAGTTAAACTACAAACATGAAGAAATTAAAGATGAAAGAACTGGAGAGCTGTCTTCAACAGGTTGATACTTTTGAAAGCCCAAAACTGCTCCTTGAACAGTATCCAACGAGACCTCATGTCGCAGGTAGAGGCTAGGTAGCACTGCTGTCCCTTCCAGTAGTTCTTCATCAGCATTTAAAAAAGAAAAAGTGTTTCTACTGCATTATTTTCCTTGATGCCTTTACACTAAAAGTATTTGAGAAATTGTATCCAGCAGGAATGTAATCATTTTTTAAATGATTGTTAACTTCTTTTCATTAGAAGTACACTGTTAATGTACAATCCAAAAATCAAGTAAATTGATTTAAAAGATAATGTTATGATAGAAACATCTTAATCTGTAAATGAGAAAGCTGAAATTGACTTATTTCATGACACACAAGAAACAGAAGTGTATATAGACACTCATCCATACCTTAATTATTATTTCTCCCAGTATTTTATATCTTTCTGTTGTTTTTCCCAAAACAAATGTAGAGGCATATTTTTTCCACAAGCAGTACTAACAGCCTTGTACATATTCTCTCCATCAAAGATCTAGAGTTCTCTAACTTGTCAAAATGTTTTTCAGTTTTTTTCACATATAAATGAAAAAGACAATTACAAGCAGCGAGAACATCAGTTTCATTTTGCACAACAGGAAGCATTTAATTCAGAGTTTTCGGAATGCAGAAGTAACTTTTGATTAATTAGATGTATACTTTATATTATTGACCTGTGGCTTTTTTTTTTTTTTTTCCCAGCATGTATGCTTTATACAATTCACAATACTTTTGATGATATTGAAAACAAAACAATTGCAGATTTAGGATGTGGTTGTGGCATCCTCAGCATTGGAAGTGCAATGTTAGGAGCAGGGTAAGTAATACCGAGTCCTCGTGGTTTTTTTTCCTGGCATAGAAGAGTAGAAAATAAGATCAGAACATAGCAATGCTGAACTGAGCCAATTTTAGGTATGTAATCTGGTGCATAATGAGGCTATTTAAGATGTTTAGACAGCCAATAACCATTCAAGTAGTGAAAGAGATGGGACAGTTGCCATGAATTTGGCAGCCATGTTTGCTTTCCCCTGGAATACTAAATGAACACATGAAACCTCCCTCATAAACTTTAAAAGGATATTTGAGAAAAGGCAAGAACTATTCACGCTTTTATCAATGCTGAATTTATAGCATATGCTTGTGACATTTGCTAGATAAAGCAAGTTGTGCGCATAGATCCTTTTCAAAACTATACTGTAGAATTTAAACACTTATTTTGTAAGAGACTAATATGTGACACTTTTTTTTTAATAGATTGTGTGTGGGCTTTGACATAGATGCAGATGCACTGGAAATATTTAATAGCAATATTGAAGACTTTGAGCTCACAAATGTCAACATGGTTCAGTGTGATGTCTGCTCTTTATCTGACAGCATGTCAGAGACTTTTGACACAGTTATTATGAACCCTCCCTTTGGTACCAAGCATAATAAAGGTTGGTAATTCTGAAATGCAGTTAGAAATTATTAGGAATGAAATAACAAGGGAAGAACATTTAATGAAACATCTCTCTTCTTTGTAACAATTAACTAGAGTTTTGCTGATTAAGAATCAGTTCTCTAAGTGCAGATCAACAACTTCAGCATTGTAACTAACAATCACTGGGTTTGGAATAAATGATAGTCATAGCTCTATCATGTTTATCTTTTAGTAAAAGCAATTGGCTAATTGCTTAGGTATCTTAACGTATTCAGTGCTGTTTCTCAAATAGCTATTACTCCAGAAAAAAATTAAGCATGAAGCAGATTGTCTAGTTTAACATTTTAATGCAATAAATTGCATTTAACAGTTCTAATTTCAACATTCTTTTAGGAATGGATATGATTTTTCTGAAAACTGCTTTACAAATGGCAAAAACAGCTGTATATTCCCTTCACAAGACTTCAACGCGGCAGGTAAGTCCTTCTTTTTAGCAAGGTATTAACCAGGCAATTAAGTAAATGGCATTTAATGATGTTGTCCATAGCCTCACCGATTGTTCACACCTTTATGGGGTATGAAACTTATTTTGGGTAAATACTAATCACATCCAATAACTGTGATCTCACATCAAGAGAAGTATGTGATGTAATGTTTCAGCTTGAAAAACAAAAGCACAGGAGACTTCTTAAATAAGTAGAGGGGTGTAGATGTTTGTAAGACAATGTAGAAGAGAGCTTTTAAATTTACTTGTATCTATTTAATATTATAGCACATTCAAAAGAAAGCAGATGAATGGGAAGTGAAGATGGAAGTCATAGCAGGTAAGGTTAATTTGTTAAGGAAAAAAACACCAACATTTTGTTGGAGGCTAATATCTGTAACACGACGAGCCTGTCTTAATAGCCTGTGGTAAATGTGTGATTTAACATCGAAAATAACACAAGTCTCTTTTTAAGCAGCCTTTTTTTGTTTTGTTTTTTTTGTTTTTAACTTGCTACCTGACTAAGAGACACATAGGCACTTAATAGAGCTCTGAGCAATACCTATTCTATGTAGAATTAGAATTAAATTTCTTCCTGGAGCAGATTCTGCCTTCAAGCAGAAATTACCTACCTTCCTGCTTCAAAAGGAGAGTGTTGCTTAATAAAAAAAGCAAAGTCCAGGTCAGTTGTCACACAAAAAAGCATCCTGTCCTTACCATCATCTAAATATTTTCCTGACAGTTTTTCAAGTATCTTCCCAGTTCTTAAATATTGCCAGCTGGATGCTTTATACAGTCATACAACTTGAGACATGGAATTTGCACAAGTGCTTGAAACACCACTGCATTTCAGCCATCCACTTACTGGGTGATGTGTTTGCCTTAACTGTTCAGTTATGATCTAGTCCAGAGGTCAAAACAGTTACCCAGTGAGGGGACAAGAGAGGTGGGCAATAGAAGAAATAGAATGACATGGGTGTAGGGTATAAGTCAATTGACTAATAATGATTCTAGTGTAACAAGTATTCTTTGTACTGTTCACAGAACTTAGATATGACCTACCAGCATCATACAAGTTCCATAAGAAGAAATCAGTAAGTATAAAACCTAACATAATGGAGCAAATGCTGTCTTGTACTAGGCAACTAAATAAATTCTACCTACAAAAATTGAAGTTTTAGGGCCATACGTACTAATGAGGAATGCTCACAGCACTTGTGAGGGGTTCACTATGCTGGCGTCAGGTTCCATTGCTATTACTACATTTTGTAGTTGAACAGGAAAAAGAATCATTGTAATGCAAGTAAAAGCTATACACAAAGATTAAAGCCAGCACTGCAACTTAATGTGAAAAAGCTAAGAGAAGTCTCTGACTCAACTTTTAATAGTTATTTGCTTAATCCTGTCTGCAACTGGAACTTAGACTGAATTAAATAACAAAGGCCAGAGTAACTGGTATTTTACAGCTGTAGTATTATTTCTGTGTTCTATGCTCCGTACTGCAAATAGCTACAGCCAGTGAAATCCCTCACAGAACCATCTTAGAGGGTGCAGGAGGAAGCTGTTAACTTCATCTCACAGTAGAAGATCTAGTCAGGATGATAAGAATAGGGAAGCTTAAGCCCACAGGCAAGTTTCTGGGTGCTGAATGCTGGCCTAGAAGACATTTATCCCATTACCATAGGGGAAGCAGAGAGAATCCTGAAGTAGACTGAGCAAGATTTGAAGCTTGCTAGGTATATTGAGTAGCAAAGACTATTCAGCTGTACCTGTTATTTTGGTGACTTGAACTTAAATTATGGAAGTCTGTCCTTCAGCTTTGCTACTTCACAGTTACAGCTTTATACTACATTTACATTCAGGCTTCAGTAGTTAGTAGATTTAAGTTCTGAATTTATTGGCAGCTGCTATTTAATGTAACTGCAAGATTATAAAGTCCAGAACCATTTACATTTGAATGAGGTGCCAGAGAAGTTGAGAGGATCTGACAGTATCAACAAAACTATAAAAGAGTTTTCCAGGGTGGTATGTTAAGAGTAAGCATGCTCCTGAAACAACAACAAAAAGCTGTAACCCAACAAAATGAAGCTTTCCTCTCATTATAGGTTGACATTGAAGTGGATTTCATTAGATTTTCTGCCAAGAAACTCCCGACCTGAAGCATGTCTTTAAAACCTACTGAAATGGAACAATAAAAACAGTGATTTTTTTAATATTTATTAAGTATCACTGATCTCCATCTCCATTTTCTGTTTTTAGTTGTTTTGGTGCAGGTTCTTCTTTTTCCGTTTCCTCTAGTGGTCTCTTCTTGGGACTTGCTGGTTCTGCAAGATTGAATATATTGTCATTTATAGTAAAGGAAAGTATTCCAGTATTACCTGAAATCTTCTGAAAAACCAAACCCTTCCTATCATGTAAGTTTGAGTCCTAGTTTATGCACAGCCACTGCTATGCTAGAAGGTTTACTTATTACTGTGACTTAAAGCTTTTAGATGTTCTAAAAATAGCAGCTTTGAAGAGCTTGTTCCCTGTATAACTTTACAGCAGGAGGGCAGGTAAGATGATAGAATATAATCTAACAGGAGTAGGTTTCACTGGCTTTTGTTTAAGCAGGTGTCATGTCTAATGAACAAAAGCTCAGCTCTTCATCTTCTCCAAGCTAAACACCAATATGCAGACCTATTAGTCTTCTCATCCTCAAAGAGAAAAAAAATATCACAGGTCTGTACAGTTGTG
This sequence comes from Syrrhaptes paradoxus, assembly GCA_013400615.1. NCBI lineage: Eukaryota > Metazoa > Chordata > Aves > Pterocliformes > Pteroclidae > Syrrhaptes > Syrrhaptes paradoxus. Next base: position 36,130 of record VZTO01007618.1, read on the forward strand.
TAATGTTGCTGACAACCACCATCTTTCAATGCAGAATGCTTTGAACAGCCCGGCAGTAGAGCCTCAGCTATCTAGTAATTATTTTAAATGCTGTTTGGACAGTTCTGGAAGGAATCAAGCAGAAGACCCTTAAAGTTACTTTACTGATACTGACAGACCACAGAAACACTACAATGTGTTAAAATCTGAAACACTTGTAAGAAACATCAGTACTTCTCCAGAAAGTAGCTCCATGTACTAAAGAAGCTGCATCCAGTGCACAGAAATTACATACCTGTTTTAGTATCATTTTCACCACCTTCTTCATTCTCAAACTTGATTTTCTTGCCCTGAAACTGTACTTTCCCTTTTTGTGCACCTTGAGGTATCTTGCCCCCTCTTCCTTTTCCTTTAATTTTGCGTCCTGTGGGGATATAAAACATCAAGAACTTTGTACCATTTGTCTTTTAACTGGCAAGCTCAAAAGAATGCTTTACAGTTAGTGTTTAGTATGTATTCACTATTTACAGTTACTTTCACACAATGCCACTTCTAGGACATTATAAATGCTTAAACCAATAAAAGGAGAACCTTTTGTTTTTTGTTTCAGCAATTCTTGCTGATCTTCCAGTATTTTTTTCAGAGCTTCTTTCTCTGCATCTCCTTCTAGCAATTCCCATGTAACATCCTTGTTCCGAAGCTGTAAGTTTCCATTATGTGCTTCTTTGGCTTTTTCCAGAGCTTCTTTTGCAGTATCCTTAAATAGGATAACTCCCTTAAAAAGAAGAGTGGTAACGTGCATTTGAATCTTACTGTGAAAACATTCAGCGAGAATGATGAACAACATATCCTGTTAGGTACCTCAGCAAGTTAATTACTCTTGCATGATATAAAGTATGTCTAAACTCAAGCAAAACCGTTAAGGCTGTCCTAACAAACATAGTGAGACTCAGTTTTGACCTTATCAACTGAGAAGGCTGGAACACCTTTATCTATTCTTCTGAAATAATTTAATGGAATAAGTATCCTGCAATTCCACAAGTCAAAGAAATAATTTATTTTATTATATAAGAGAACAAGCATTTAATAATTCAGTTTCAGTCTTTAATACAGATGTCTTAACTCCTTGTCCAAGATTCTACTGACCTCCTTTGCACCTCTGACAAAGTGTATCCATTTGATTTCTCCGTGATTGGAAAATACATCATGGAGATCTTCTCTGCATGTTTGATCATCTAGATCTCCAGAAAACTTCAAAAGACATCCTGTCTTTTCTTCCAGAGACTTCTAAATGAATTAAAAAACCCAGATTTTTGTTGAGTCAAGCTTGAGAATTCTTTGTTTCCCCCCTCAATCCTAATACTATTAAAATATGATACTGATAAATAAGCAACTGAAGTCACCCCCCTTAGCACCCTCAGTAACCCAAGCATTCCTGCTAAAGACCTTATTTATGCTGATGTTCAAGTCTTGCATAATGTTTCCTTCCTCCTCTTTTTTTTCTTTTTGAAATTTTCTTTGCTTACTATGATACACTTACGTGGAACTTAAGACTCCTTTCCCATCACAGAGATACAGTCTTTAAATTCTACAAAACAGTTTTCCGAAGGCTGACACCTCAGGTTGAAAATCTATATAATACTGATTAAATCCTTTACTATCCTTTAAATACCACAGAAGAACAATGATCCCAATGGTGCATTTAGGATCACTTCAAGAGGTAAACATGCCTAGCAATTTAAATTCAGGGTACGATCCTTTAAACAAAATTACTCTCTTGAAAATAAGATTAAATACCATGACAAAAAGTCTTACTGTGGGTTAGCTGTCAAAGCTGAAGTGTCTTTCTAGAAAGTGCTCTATATTATAGAATTTCAAACTCTGAATGTCCCACATTAGCTCTACAAAATGTACCTGCAGGGGCACGTTTTTTATATGTGGACTGAAAATCCATACAAAAGCAAGCATTACATAGTTTTCAGGTATAGAGATTTAAGAAACCCATACCATTTCAGCATCTGCTGCTTGTTTCTGTTTTTCTTCTTTTTCCCTGCAGAAAAGTGAAATTAAAAAGTTGGTTCAAGTGCAGTCAGGTATGCAAAACCAGGCATTTCAGTTGATAATGACTTACAGTTTAGCTCTTGCTTTAGCTTCTACTTTGTTTTGTCTCCTTTCTTCATTCTTCTTTGTACAATACTCCTCCCTTCAACAGAATGTAAGCGAAGTTAATACCATGTAAAGTATGCCATTATAATGACTTTCTAAGACAGCAGTAACCCAAGAAACAGTTGAGATTATCTTACGGGGTTGAGATTCTAGTCTCCAAAAGGTACAGATACCTGTACAACAGTGTAGAAACTTAGACTTCTAAGGGTCAAGCCACATTCTTGTCTAAATCCACTCTTGACCATTATTAGTTCATGTATCAGTTATGTGGACTTACTTGAAAAGTATTATCAGCTCTGTGTCTTTGTACTTTTGGTTTGGGATCTCTGTGAACTTCTTAGCAGACTCAACACTATCAAAAACTGCAAATATTGAGCCCTGTTAAATGGTAAGAGATATTCAGTGTTAGATTAATTGAACAGAATGTTGATCGGGGGAATCCCTGCCCCAGGTCCAACTGTTAATCACAAGAGCTACCTTAAATGTTCTCTGCAGTGTTCTCCTCATTTGAATGTTTTCAACTGGACCTTTATCCTCAAGCCATTCTTTGATATCATCAAGAGTTGCATCTAGTGGAAAGCCTTTCTGCAAGACAGAAACAAGCTTCAAATATATGGAACAGACACTTAGAAATGATAACCTATCTAGTATGAGTTAATTCAAGCTTTAATTAAATGGTTTTCAAAGTCATAGAGAACAGCACTGAGCAAAGGAAGAAGTTTACTTACAACATACACAGATCTGTTTTTGATTGCAGCCTTATACTGGTCATTTAATTCAGGAAGAGGTTTGTTTGGAGATCTTCTGATTTTAGTTTTGTCTTCATTTATTTCCATTAGTCCAGTCTTGGATTTTCTTAGTGCTTCCACAATAACACTAAAATCTTTTGAAAGGCGACTTAACCTATTGAGTAAGCAAACAGGTTATTACAAATATACAGGCAAAGCTGAAGCCAAATGTTAAAGCAGGAACAGGAGTTGTACATGCAGACCAAGGATATCTGGCCACAAGTAGAGATAACTAGCTGTACTTTGTTTTACCTGTTGAATTTGATCATTACTTCTAAAGGCACCCAGCCATCATCTAGTTTGATCTGTTCCTTTAGGAACTTGTCTCTTGGTAGATTGTGATTGCCAAAATAGTACTGCAAAAAAGAAGGGGGGGGCGGGGATATTTGACATTTAATGTTCAGTATTAAAAAGCTCATTACATCTGACAACTTACTGCAGTAGATCAAAACATACCAAAATTCATTAATCTGAAATTAGAAATTCCAAAATGACTACTTCCTGCTTTAATGGGATACTTTCCCAAAAGTTAGCTGCAACACAAACTGTAAAAAAAGCACTGCTTCATCCCATGGGACTAGCGAGGCAAAGGTAGACTGCAGTTTTGTTTAGAAAAGACACAAAGCTTTTTCTGCTAACGTAATTATCAACCTCATCTAGCTCTGCAGAGTCAAAAGTTAGATTTGTCACCAAGAGATTCAGATTTTAGTCCATATTTAAGGAATGTATAAGCAAGAATATTGTATTTGCCACACTGAGAAATCATACACATCGACTAGAGTTTCTAGGTCTCATTCAATAAAATACTGTAAGATAAAAAATTTGTTTATATTTTAATTTACTATGCTGTCATTTTGATCATGTCCAGCATGGGAAGAGCAGTGTCACATAATCGACAAATTGTTCAATTCAGTACAAAATAGACAAGTTAATCAGGTTCTTTTGCTTGCTAGCAGTCATCTAACTAGGGTCAATTACCTGAAGCCATAGGATAAATTGAAGCATTTCCACCAATATCATTGTGCTTTAACAAGCCTGCAAATTTCACAACAATACCTCTTCTTCTAGTATACCTCAAAAGCACATTACCACAAGTCTAGCTTTGTTAACTCTTTTTTCCTCAGTCTCTTGTTTTTTCTCATAAATAATGAGTACAGCTCCATATGCTAATGGAGATTCACATGCCGCTGTATTTTTGTCCTTCAGGAAAACATTTTTTTTTCTAGATGTCATTTTAAGTGATGCGCTCAGTTTTCCATTGTAGAGTAACCCTCAAAGCCTCTAGAGTGAGAAACAGTTAATCTAAAGTAGGTATACAAGTTTAGTTGTAATTTGTAGCAATAAATTACAAAATAGTAAATTGTAATAGCAAGTTATGGAATGTGCTAATATACTGGACAGCACAGATTCCTGAGGAGGATTTTTTCCTCCCCAAAATTAAGTCATATATAATTTAAATGCATCTTCCTATTTGCATACATAGAACAACCCCAGCAAACATAGTAAGAAATTGTTTAATGATACATTTACTTGCTATAGCACCTAAAACACTAGCAAGTTAAACCTTTTGTGTTTTTAAATGGTGGTCTTACAGGCAACTCTGGACAACCATAGCTTACAACTTAGGTAATTATTATAATTCATAATTGTAGTCTAT
>VZTO01007618.1:45551-74424 GCA_013400615.1 Syrrhaptes paradoxus
GTGTTTGTTCTCGGCATCAGGGGAGGCCCAAGCAGCCGCAGGGAGGCCCGGGGCGGCGCTGCGCCCCACACACACCGACACCCCGCCGCGCCTGCCGCCGGCCCTGCCCGGGCGTGCGGGGCTTGTTCACCTGCTTCTGCGCAGTTAACAGAAAAAGCGACTTCAAAGGTTATATTTGTACACGGATGCTGTATCTACCTTTATTAGATATTACAGACGCTCACTGCAGTACGATAGATGGGTGACAGCCACGTACAGCGCCACACGCGTGGGGATCACACCGGTGCCCGTTTTAACGGACAGCGCTGGCTTAACGATTCGTGTGTTTACAAGTGAAACAGCAGAACAGTGTCTACCATAATACGGGTCCAGGAGCACAGTAAGTCAGTCTTCACATTCAACTATTATTATCACACAGATGGCCAGAAGACCCTGGACTCTGAGGTTCTCTCCTCACACAGGACACACAAGTTACAGACCAGGAGCCAGAATCTCTATTCCTCTCCCTGAATTCACATTCCTGCCTGTGCTCAAGACCCAACTGCTACACACTTTCTTAGGATATGCTACAGTCACGAGCTAATTTAAAAGGACATTGTAGGTTATTGTGAAAAATAGCACCAGTTAAAATTTAACAGCAAGCCTTAACTTTATGCTCCATTTATTCTAACACATTCAAAAATCTAAAAAAAAAAAAAAAACCAAAAACGGGACTTACCTGAAGCCCTATAGGCAGGAATCTCAATGACCTTCATTTATGCCAGATCAGCACATCCTTTCCTAGCATATCAGAACTAAAGGCTTTTCTTCCCTTTGCAGTTACACTGAAGCCAAGAAGCAGCGCATCGCTCACCCGCAGGGCGCCCAGAGAGAAAAAGTGGACTCTGGCTTCCACTGCCTACGCTCCAACCCCAGAACAGTGCTGTTTTTCACTAACATTAAGCACCCAGTTTAAAAGCAGCAGACAGGTGGACACTGGGATGCTTTGTTAGTCCTTGCCTTGTTCTTTTTTTCTATCCTTTGACCAAGTCGCAAATGTCAGTGACAGCATATGGGCCAGAATGCACCTCAGGGCCAGCCACAAGCAGCTGTTCTCTGCTCATGTTTTTCAACAAACATGAAGCTTCATGGGTACATATTTGCTTATGTAATTTTTCAGCGCTACATTGAGTTCACTGCAGGTTCATTCAATACAAAGATCCCCTTTATGCAATGCTGTCCTTTAAATCTTCACCTGCCTTTGAACAATTCTCAGCTGTAGAGATTTCCAGGAGAAACAAATTAACTTGATTATTTTGCCAACCTGCCTGGCCCACACAATTCAAACAGCATCAGAGCTCAATTCCCCACACCTCTGTACAGTTTAGAGTCTTCAAACAAATCCCATTGGATCTTTAAACAGCTCTCAGTGGGACAGCTAGCAAAGCAAAATGCTGAAACAACGCACACATGAGCTTCTGACATAGTGATACACAAAGACATCAAAACAAGAACTATATATACACCACAGAACGTCACATCAAAGCTCAGAGTTTATTACTTCCTGCTATCAGCAGTCAAACGCAATTGAGAAATACTATGAAAACGTGAAAGAACAAAAAAAGTTGAAAATGCTTATGATCAAGAAAAACAAGTATAAACTCAGGGCTTACCTACTTGCAAAGCTCCTTGCATCGTATCTGATAAATCCAATAAACCCAAATTGCTTTTAGATGGCTGTGCTGGTGCAGGAAGTTCCCACCACATGCTATGGCAGCCCTGTGTTGTCCCTCCCTCTCATACCAATGTCTAACAGCTGTTTCTGCTGTCATTTTATAAACTGGATTGGGGAACTGATCTGGGCTAAAAGAGCCTCCCTGTTCCCGAGGCATTTCTTTATTTGGATCACCACTGTTGACCACATGGCCTCACAGCAGCTGAAATGGGACCAGGTGAGGGGCTGCAAAGGTAGGAGCGGGGACACTCCTCACAGCCACCTCCTCGGCACTGGGAAGGCTTTGCCATCTTGTACATGCCACACAACTCGTGCTTCCTTTCAGTCTCTCCCTCCCTCCTCCATCCTGTTACCATTGTTCATAAAAGCTGAAAACAATGTGTATTTTTAAGACCAATACTTCCCTGTAAACCATGGCTGAACGAGCAAGTCCAGCGTTAGAGGGGAGCTGACACAGGCACCAAAAGACGACGCAGTCGCACCTTGCTCCCTCGGGGAACCAGGCTACTATCAAGCCCCACCCTACACTTAGCTATACAAGCTACCAGGAGAAAACAAATCCTAAGAAGTCACTGCAGTAACAATTCAATCAAATGCATTTGTATTACTCCCTACATGGCAAGATGCAAAACAAGGAGAGGTGAGAAGGCTGGGGATGGCAGGGGCAGAACACCAGCTATTAAATACTACCCACGGACTCGGCTTTGTGCTGACACCGGCACTGCTGTGCTGTGCTGGGAGCCTGCCATGGGTCTCTTTCTGACAAGTTTCTTCAATGATGACCTTCCTGCACATTTCACGTTGCTTTCTAGACAGAATTTGAAAATCTTGTATTATGGTTTGAGAGAAATAATAAATAAATCCAGTGGAGCACTTAACATTCAATTTCTACACACATATTCTGACAAGTTTCTTCAGTTGTCAGCTTGGCTCAAGTCACAGTTTAGCACTTCAAAAAGACCAAGTGGCATTACACAAAATAGAGAGCTTTGTATCTCGAGGGATGTGAGCAACTTTCTAGTCTCTCTCATTTCCTCCTTCCATTCCATAAAGACACACATCTTAAATTTGATTTTTAAAAAGTTACCATGGCAAGGCATTTTGCTGAAAAAAAAATCACCAACACCTGTGCATCAGCCAAAAAGCCCACTGCAAAGCCATGCAGAGTCTTTTTTTTCATTTTTCACAGTCCCTGCCTGTGTGAGAATGGCCAAGTGAGCACTTTTCTCAAACTGCCTTGTACTGCAGAGCACTGTTCTCTTTCTGGAAAACCAGTGAATGCTTTCAGCGTGTGCTCTGGGTCTAGTGTGTGACATTTCTTCCCTCACTCCCAGCCTGTGCTCTTCTCCACTCTGGCATGTCAAGGTAGAATTGGAGGCATCCTGTAACTGCCCATGACTTCTGGGTGTGATAACCTAGTTATTGAAGTTATTGATAGCTCTATATGTACTGCACACTGAGCTTGTGGCAATGAACCATTTCTCTGGCTACCTTCAAAGCATCAAAGATTTCATCTTAAGCCCAGCAGTGTGTAGAAATGCAGGTATTTTGTTTGGTTTATTCACCTCAGCACCAGATTATATTTCCACTCAGTGATTAATGAAAATAATAAATCTTTTTTTTCACAGTAGTTCCTATATAGCTGCACAAAGTATTATGCGAGAGTAATTTGAAAACTTTCATGACAAAGAATGGACTGAAAAATGTATAGAAATCTTGTTACACCATTTATGTTTCTGAATTGTTAAGAAAAACCCCACAAATCATACCTAGCTTTTAATGATGTGTGCCAAGAGACTGTATTAGACATCTCATTTATGAGGTAATCAGTACTATTACGAATACTGCATCTGCTGTTTTCTGTAATAGCAATATGAAAACTAAATGTTTACACGTTATACACACAGACACAGCCATGGGACCGCATAGCACTGGGCAGATTACCTACTGCTTCCCATTTATTCAGTTCGGGGTTGTATTTCTCAATACTCTGCAGATACGTCCCCTTTGAATAGGAATATCCTCCTGTGACGTAGATGCATCCGTTCATAACCACTGCGCCACACTCCATCCTCCTCTCCATCATGTGAGCCATCTCCTTCCACTCGTTTCGCTCCGGGTCATAGCAGTCTGTGATCGTGGTCTGTCCACCCACAAAATAGATCTTGTTTTGTAGTGTAATTGAACACAGTCCGTATTCTTCAGGGAAAAAGGAATACAGGTCATCTCAGCATGATAATGGTAACCCAAACTGCAACTGCACAACAAACACTGGGCACCACTGAGGGCAGCCAAGTTTCTTCACTTTCTGCTACACTTGGTAAAAGCAAGCTCAGCTCAAGCTGTTACAGAAGATACATATGTGAGCACCAGTGAAAATTACTTTAAAAACTTACTGGTACCAAATGTAGAACATAGAGAAAACCCTTTTAAAATTAATATAAGTTATTTTTGCCAAATGCATGTGAAGAAACAGATTTTACAGAAAGTTAGTTTACTACATTATTCTACAGAATGCAGCCATTCCTTAGTTCAATACTTACATAGTGATTTCTATACAACAGATGATTGAAGAGGATCTTCCCTTCCCCTCTCAGAGTCTGGAACTGTGAGATTATCCCACTCTGGCCCTTGCTGCCCTACAGGCATTGCTCCTTTTATTAGGAACATGCCAGAAACTCTTAAATGGGCTTAAAGACTCACAGATACAAGTAATCAAATCAAGTTCTATGCTCATAACAGAAATTATTGTTTACCTGGATGCGGACTTGTGGTGACTGTACTCCACTCATTGCTACCCGAATGGTATTGCTGGATTTTATCATAGGTGCAGCTTCCCCTGTACCCATAGTGACCTCCGGTTACGTAGATAACTTCATGCAGGACACAGGCAGTGGCATTTCCAACACCTGTACACAGCGTGAAAGTCACAACACACCTCCAGACTGCACACAATAACCATTTCCATCCATAGTCCCATTTCAAATTACTTCTCTTTTAATATTTTAGGGTGAAATGATGCTTGCAAGTATCCAACTAAATGTGAAATCAAATAAACTTCTCAAGACACCTTATTTTATCAGCGTAAGTCAAGAGCAATTAAATACGACTGCAGTAACTGATATATGTTGCATATAGTGCAGCCACCCAATATCTCACTGAATTTTTACACGGTACTTAAAGAAACATTGTCACATTAGTTTTGGAATAGGGAATTACTTTCAATATTTCACTAAATTAAAGAGATTTTTTAAAGTCACTCATATGGCAAGGACAAAGACAATGGGAGTTGAGATAATTCAGTGTCTCAGGGTATCTCTTTTAGTCTTCCTCATGGTGTTATTAATTATGCTATTGTATAAACAAATACAGAAACAGAATGGAGCCATGTTAACTCTGTCTCCAGGAGAACAAAACAAAATAAAACACAGGAGCTGGAAAGAGAAAATAGACCAGAATTAGGAAATTAGTGTGGGGTTTTTTAAGCATCTAAGAAGTTTCACACAGCAAATGGGACAAAACAACTGCACAGAATGAGTAACTGCTCCCAGTATTAGAGTAGCATTTCTGCTTTCACAAGAAGAGAATAATAGCTGCATTTGTGGAAAATATACAAACAATTAAGAAAGTTGCAGGAGCAAATTTCTTTTTTCCTGCTACTGATACCCCAAAAACTCTTGTGTATGTAGAAAAACCACTATGTTGCATCAGCTTACAGTAACATTTTATAATTAATTGTAAATGATTGTATTAACTTTTTAATAAGTATTATATATATAATTTTTATAAATTTTATAACAAAATAATACCCTTTTAGCTAGACTGTGATTCAAATTTTTAATAGATCACTACTTTAGCTGCTAGAAACAGTGCTTTTCATTATCCTCATACTAAAGATTAAACCAAGGATCCTGAACAGATGATACGCTGAAATACGATGAAACTGCATGCAAGAAGTTTTAATGAAGATGACACCTTTATAAATGATTGCACAGAAAATCTTAGTAATTTGGGTTTACATTAAAATAATACAGTCCCTTTAGTGGAGTTTGCTCTTTGACCATCTCCTGAATGGACTCTAATCCCAAGTACTCTTCTGATTTCTTTCTAATTCAAACTGAAATTTTACTCCTGAAAGAAGGCAAAATTAAACTGAGACTACCACTTGGCTCTTCCAGCCTAGTGTTCCATGGCACAGCCCTGCACAGCATTTGGATGTTTGCAGTCATTTGGCTAGCAAAGACCTGAACAAAAGCCCACCAACATTAGCAGGAGATTCCCATGGACTTCACTGGAACTTGGATCAAACCCTAAATGTGTCCACGGCACTTAAAAGTGGCAAACACAAACAGATCGACATTTGAGGAAGATGCCATACAAAAGCCTACCCACCTTTGATCATGTTTGCGATAGGAAGCCATTGCTTTTTTAAAGGATCATAGACCTCAGCTTCTTGCACTGGAGCTCCCTTCCGGTAACCACCCAACGCGTAGATGCAGCCACTCAAGGAAACGGCGCAGTGGTAATACCTCGCGTCAAGCATGGGGCAGCCTTCAGTCCATTCATCTCTCTCACTGTTATATATCCACACGGTGTCAAGGGCTTCGATGCTCTCCGTTCTATAACCTCCCGTCACATATATGTCTGCTCCCAAGCTGGTGACCCCATAGCTCTCTCTGGTGTGATCTGGCATCTCTGCTCCCTGGACCCATGCATTGGTTAAAGGATCCCAAACATGCACTTCTGATAAGGGATGCCAATAATATCCTCCGATCACATACATGGCTGCTGTGGGTCTTCTGGAAAAACCTTTGGGATTGGGCTTCAGGGCGTTGTATATGAGTGACCTTATCTTATTGTCATTAAGTCGACATTTTTTCTGTAGGCTTAAAGCTGACCTCAAATACATGTTATCTAAGTCCACTCTGATGCAGTTCAGCAGTTCATAGACATCTTCAATTCTTTCTTCCATGTCGTGTACAACCCACCGAACAACAGCTTCGATGGCTGCCTCTTCTTTCCAAACATTGAGATTCTCTCTGGAGAGAATAAACGAGAGCTTGTCCTTGCTAATGTCCAGAAACTCCTCCTGCTTCCACACTTCTTCAAACTGCCCCAACAATATCCTCCTGGACTCCTTTTCCAGCTCCGAGCAATTGTGATACTCGGCAAAGGCGTGCATCCCGATGCAGTTGTCGGTGTCCAGGTGCCGCACCAGGAACCGCTCGCAGGCTTTCTTCACCGACACGAACTGGAGCAGGTCTGCAGCCTGGAGCAGGCTTTGGACATTCCTCTTTGTTATCTGGATCTGCGCCGTGTAGGCATAATTCACCAGGGCTTCCAGCACGGCGTGGCTGAGCCCGGACAGCCTGACCTGCCGTTTGGATTTCTCCTCCATATCGGCCGTGAACATGGCTTTGAAGTAACCGCTGCAGGCGGCCAGGGCGGCCCGGTGGCAGCGGAGGGTGACCCCCGAGGCGCTCTGCAAGGCGATGTCGGTGAACAGCCCGTCCAGGTAGAACCCGCGGAACGCCGCCAGGAACCCGCCGGGGTGCGCGGGGTCCCGGTACAGGAACGCGCACTCCTCTGCCGCGCCCGCGGCCATCGCCCCCCCGCGCACGGCACCGGCTTTGTCCGCGGCGCTCTGCCCGGCCCCGCCGCCCCCGGCCACGGCCCGCCCCGCGCAGACCCCTCCCGCCGCCGCGGTACTTACGCTCGGGCAGAGCGCGGCCGCGGCGGCCCCGTGCCCATCTTTGGAAGCGCCGCTCCCCGCGGGAGGCGGGGGGCCGCGGCCGCAGCTCCTATTTTGGTGTCCCCCCGCCCCGGCCGCCAGCCCTCCCCCGCCGACCCCTCGGCGAGGTCAGCGGCCCCGGCGCCCGGCCCGGCCCCGCCGCCAGCTCGCCGCGGGAGGCTCCGGCCTGAGCCGCTGCTGCCGGGCTGGGGCTCCCCGGCCCCGGGCAGGAGTTCAGAGGGCTCCGTGCGACAATGACAGAAGGCGCGGCCGCTGCCGCCGTGTCAGGGACAGGAGCAGACGCCTGGGGAGCGTCACCAGCTCGGTGAATCTCAGCCACACAACAAAGCAAAGGGACCTGTCACTGCCCTGAAGCCGCCTTGCGCAGCAGCACCCCACTCTCCCAGGATGGACAGCAAGCTCCAGGGCCTCCCCCGTTGCAGAAGGACGGGATTGGAGAGGGGGCAGCCAGAGCTCCAGGCACGGAGCAAAGGACAGTCACAAATGACACCGACAAACAGACTCCAACCCTAAGCAATGTATTCAGGAGGAAGGTTATAGTGGCTTTTAACACTTCTGAAAATGTGAAGCACTATTTAAGAAGTCTTTTTCTTCTCAGCTAGCAAAGCATTTTCTGCAATGGGCACCTTTATAACTATTTGAAGCACAGCATCCTCTGGGTTTAAGCTGCTGTGCTCCCTCCTTCACCTGCAGCAGGGTTTGGATCGTTTGGATCCATCAGCCAGGCTCCCCATGCCCTGCCAGAGCTCTTCTGGATTGAAAGGACTGGCAGCGGTTTCTCCTACCAAAAGGAGGAGGGTATTTGTCATGATTAGCAAGTGCCAGCAATACTCAATCCTGCTCTACACAGACTCTTTTCTGTGAACTGAAGAAGAAACCTGAACTGGGAAGTGTACCTACACACACTCCTCTGCTGTCCTTCCTCACATGCTCACTGTGCAGCAGGATGCAAACATGCCCTTGGCCTTTACCTAGTGAGGAGACACACAAATGAGCTGCTTCAAACAAAAACCAACAAACCCTTCACACGTTTGCCTTGCAACCACTCAATGCATTGTTAGCCCAGGAAACTGGAGTTTTGTGGTGTAACCCAGGAACTGGCGGTAGCCCTGCTGCCTCTGGTCCACGCCTGTCCCCAGCTACATTCCTCACTCCATTCCTTCCTCTGGAGCATTTTCTCCTACGGCCCTGAGTCTGTTTATACATCCCCATGCCGACAGCTGTTTTGCTGGGGTTTTGCACTTTCCATTTCATCAGCTTCCTACAGACAAACAAACTTCTCCCAGGTCTCGGCCATCCTACTAGCACGTAACACGAAGGCTAAGTCCTCTTTATAGTAGCTGGCGTATGCTAGCAGACCTGTTATCATACAGAAAGCTGCCAGCAAGTTTAGAGGTCAGCAACACCAAGTACTGAACATGCATCCCTTCAAGGAGCTTCTCCCTTTCTCTTTTGGCTGGGTTACCGGCTTAAAGTAGCTTCACCTTTGGAGATACTCATCTCCCCTCCCTTATACCCCAATGTGGAAAGAAAAGGTAATTGTGGTGCTTCAGAAAAGTTTTCTCTTGTAAGAGGAAGAAAAGCCCCAAGACCTCATATTAATAGCTTAATGGCCTACCCAGTGGAATTTAAAAATTTCTTGTCTCCAACATGCACTTGCCTAGCAAATAGCATCATCTCTACTTGAAGTGATTGCATCATAATTGCTGATATTTCAAGTAGTCTGCTTAATCTCTCAGCTCTGGTTTCAGCACTTTAATTGAAACCACAAAAAATATCCCTTTTTGAGCAGGAAGATTAATTTCTCACTCAGTTTCTCACTCTCACAGCAAACTACAAGGTGGGTTCCTTAAGGTTAAAAGAACAATGGTTAATACAAGTGGAAGAAAAAGCTGAATTCATATACTAGTTCATTGTTTGTTTAAGTAAGCAGTAACTGAGATCTGTGGGCAAACTGAAAACAGGCTGTCTCACAACTAAGTTCTGAAAAGCACAAAAGAGACCAGCACAGAATCTGAAACATCAAGCAGCATATCTAGAATGAAGACATACAACTTGAAAAAAAAAAAAAGTAACTACACAAAATTGTACTGTGCAACAGCCGTTACCATTCTTTTGCATGACGTGTACATCAGACCGCTTAAATCTGTCACAACTTCAGATCCACCAGTTCTTCAGACACCGTTGCCGTGCCCTTGCACAAGACAACAGGGTGAGATCTCCAGTACAAATACCTCTGGCACCTATCAAATATTGAAGCAATGCTCCCGAGAACTCGGGTACATGACTCTAGACACCTTACACAACAGACTGTTCAAAGCAACCTTCTACAGTGCAGGAGAAGAGCTAGAAGCAGGACCATTTACAAGGAAGTACTCAAAGGAAATCTTAATTTATATACACTATCAGCCTGAAAACAAACAAAACTACTCTTAAAAATCTTAAACTGAGAAAATGAAGGTAGTGACAACATCAAATGTTGGTAAAAAAAATGAGAACAATACTGCACAGAAAACAGAGGAAGACAGTGAGAGCAATTACAGGCTGCTGAGCTACATCTTGGACATCTGCAACCAAAGTGTTGCAAAAGTTGGACTGATATCTCAGTTATTAAAGCTCACTTAAGCTAAAACAGACATCAGTTCAATAGCAGACTACATCAGTTTGAACCTTTTGTGGGACTATAAGAAAGAAAACATTTGGCATGAAAATACTTTATTTAACTTTAATGAGACTTATTTTTAATAATATCTCTAGATGCATAGACAAACTCTTGGGGCTGATCCCACTGTGAGTGGTAAAGAGAAAGACTGCACGCTGACAAACAATTCCTTTAACTGTTTAAAAACAGAGCAATTCTGTTAGAAGATTAAAATGGAGACAGATGTTCCCTTCCAGCCTGTAAGAGAGGATTATACTATAGACATGGGCGACAGTGGATATGTAAAATCAGTGTAAACACGTATACATATGCACCATTCTGTGGGCCTGGGCATTAGAGCAAACACCCTGCAAGAAAAAAGCACCTGGCTGTCAGCACGGAAGAGTGAACCAGCATTAACTCTACATGGAGTGGCAGTAGCACGCTGTCAGGGTGGCAGTCAGAATGGGAGAGTGACTCTTCTTGAAACAGAACGGCAACGTCCTTGCTGCTCTCCAGAAGTCTGACTGACAAAATGAATGAAGGTGTTACGTAAAGGCTGGCACCTACGCTTGTATTCACGCTCTCCAGGCCCTTACAAGAACAGGTGTCTGATGACACACAGGCCAGCAGAACACACGACACAAATCAGGGGCATAGCTTCTGTCAGTGACAGTAACTTTTATTGTCTTTACAAGATAATACAAATTATTAAAAGTCATTTTGTTTGGTAAAATATTTAGTATATTGAAAATATAAATGCATCTTCAGCTCCAACAAAATTACAAGCATACCAAATAATTTACAAAATTAAACATTTATCCTGATCAAAGAAATATAAAAGACAGCATGGTTCCAGAACCACACTTCTGGCACTTAATGTTTTGTAAATAAAGAATTTAATTATTCTGTGAGCTGCTCTTACTTCTTCCCCTAAGCACATGGAACAGAAAAGGTCAGTTATATTGTCAGTAAAGGCTTGGGGGAGGAGAGGGAAGACTAAGAACAACAGCAATTCCTCTTGCAATCCCTATTCTCCACTTATGTTGGAATGTGTACTACGTTAGAAAGCCATTTTAACTTCACTTCACCACTATTGCCAAGAACCTAAACAGTTTTAGACTGTGTTTAAAATCGTAAGTTCAGATAACAGACCAATTTTACAATTTTGTGCTTTTATACACATACAGTTTTTCTCTCCCAGGAAGAGAAAATGTAACTGTATTGGCTTCCTTTTATCATTGGAATTATTCCTTTACAAGGACTTTCAGATGAGACATAATTTCTCTAGCAGATGACCAAACCAGAACAGAACACTCTACAGGACTGAGATCTTGGGCCAGTTGAGAAATCTTTTTCTCCAAGGTATACCCTTGCCTGGGCATAGCAATATCATCCTTCTTCAAAAACATTACTGGACATAAGTCATTCCCACCATCACCTATATATACAATTTGTGTATAACTTACTCCTCGCTCCAACTGTTCATCTATAAATTCTTTTAAAACTTTCCTTTTGCAAAGGTTTTTAGGGCACTTTGCACAATGGTGAGCATGGAAGTTCTGTACAGTAAGATAGCCAGTACTGCTGAATGCTGCCGGGTTTGTAAACACTTCATCAAACACCTTATGGAAACCAGCAGCTTTCAAAATCCAGTCAATAAATACTGTATTAGAATCTGAAACAATGATGCAGTCAAACAGCTCTTTGTTCTCGCCAAGAAAACCCAGAAGATCCACCATTCCCACAGTGAAAGGAATTGTTGTCATAGTTCTTCTCATCTCATCTTCTTTGATGCCATTGTCTCCCAAGTAGGCAAAGACTCTGCCCATGTATTCTGTCCAATGTCCGGGTCGGTAGGAGTTTCTTAATTCATTAGGAAGTTTTTTCTCAGGAGCACATTTCACAATCCAGGTATCACTATTCTCATCTATGATTGTATGGTCAAAATCAAAAACCAACAGAAATTTCATAGCTGTCAGAAAGTAGTTTCCAGAACAAACAAAAAAAAGAGAATTATTTATATAAACAAAAGTAGTGAAATCCTACCCTGATCTTGTGCTCAGAAGAGAAAAATTCTACAAGAAAATGAAGCATTAGGATAAATATCTAAACACAGTAACCTATTTGTGACCACTACAGCTACGGGAAGTTGTGCTAAAGCTAAAAACGCAGTCTGTAAAGGGCAAAGTTCTAGTTCAGCATCAAACTTCTGTTTAAAACAGAGAACGCACTAGTATCCGAACTCACGCTGCAGTTACTGACACTCGCTAACACAGAGTCAGTGTCCCTCCACTCATGCACCTTCAGTTTGACCCACGGTTCTAAACTCTAAAATCGGTGCTTGCCAAACCGGGATTGTCCTGGGAAAACACCTTACGAGACACGACTTCAGAAGGAAACTCTACCCAACAGTCGCAGCTGGTCTTTTTAACAAGGACACACTAAATCAAAGCAGCCAAGGAACAGAAATACTGCCATTGCTGGATCTGAAGAAGAAAAAATAAAATCGGTCTGCTTGCTGCAGTCCTGCGACCTCAGCGCCTGCAGCCCGCCCCTGGGCCACGGAACCCCGGCAGCAGGAGACGCCCCCGCGGGCCCTCGAAGCCGCTCCCTCACAGGCCCGTCCGCTTACAGCCGAGCCCGGGCCCCGCCGCTCCCACGGCCGCCGCCCGCCGGGATACAGCGAGCGGGCCGAGGGGTAATGCGGAGCAGCCGCCCAGGCGGGGAGGCGCCGGGCGGGGCAGGGGGAGCCGGGCGGCAGCACCGCGCGGGGCGAGGCAGCGGAGCGGGATCCCGCGAGGGAAAGGGCCCAAACCTCCCCCGCCCGCCAACAACCGCCGCCCCCGACCGACCTCCGCACCCGCCGCTTCCGGCCGCCTCCGCCCGTCGCTCGCCACGTGCCTCCAGCCCACGTCGTCACGTGACTCCCCGCCGCTGGGTTGCCTGGCAACGGTGCGCGTCCCCAGGCGCGGGGCCATGGCGGCGGCGGGGCTCGGGCTCCTCCGCGGGAGGCGGCGGCAGCGGCTGCGAGCCCGTGAGTGGGGCTCCCCGCGGGAGCCGGGAGGGGGGGGGGGGGGGAAAGAGCCGCCCCCGGGCGCACAAGGGCCCCGGGGGGGGGGGGGGGGGNCGCCTTCGCCTGGGACAGAGGGAGGAGGGCGGGCCGGTCACCACCGTGAGACAAACCATCAGCAACGGCACCCGGAAAACTGCCTGAGCCCTCACTATGGGTGCTGAGAGGAAACCCCCCGGCGCTGGGGACACGGCCGTCACTCCGCTGCAAAGCAGATGCAGAAGGAGCGTTTCTGGCAGGATGTCCCTCTGTGCAGTGCCACTGCCGTCGGAAATAGTGGTGGCAGTGCGAAGGGCACTGCACGAAACCCACTGATCACCCAGAAAAGCTGTATTCACGCATGCACACGTGTATGTGTGCGTAATGCAACAAAGAAATGCTAATCTTAAACAAACCGAGAACCTGTTCTGCAGGGCAGATGTATTTTAGTAAATACGAGTGCACAGGACAAGGGTGGTAAGGCATGGCCTGTGCCCAAACCGCTGCCTCAGCCAGCCAGCTGCACCAATATTCCCCCCTTCCTTTTGGGAACAGCCCCCAGTCCCCGCTGCTCGCAGAATCCCAAAGCTGCAGGTACACACAGACAGGCAAGGGGACGGACCAACAGCTACGTCAGTGAGTGCCGCAGCCCAAGTACATACACTGGCCACAGCCAGACTGCAGCTACAGACACCTGCCTAAGCTCTGGGCTACAGGGAAGGGGAGAGTAACTACTACTAAGGACAACTTAGTTTTGTTACTATGCAAAAAATCAAATCTTAACACAGGTTTGAATATAGGATTTTCTGATATCAAGTAACCTCAGTATCTTTTCTTCCCTCGGCACAACATCACATAATTTGGAAGAAAATAATGTTCTAGATGGATATTTTCTTCCAAGTGAAACAGATCTTCGTCAGGTAATTGTATTGCCAAAAGCAGAATGGGAAAGGATCCGGGACAGTCTTGACAGCAAAACTAGAGAAGCAGCACGCATCCTCGCTGAGAAGAAAGAACGGGAAGAAATGCACTTACGCTCCAAAGCTGCTGTAAAAGACTGGCCCAATACCATTATGGTAAGTACAAGATACATTTGTAAACAAGGGGATTAATTCTCCTTTATGCAAAACCACTCATGGCAACATTTCCAGCTGTAGTCCCTTTGTTTAACATTTAATTTTAAATATGTATTTTAACTATACTCCATTTAAATACATTTACCATCTAACATCAACATTTAAAGTTTTTACTTAGAGCTAAAATGCAGAATTAAAAAAAAAATTAAGTACATCACCTTCAGAATGGTTTATATGCTTTTAATCCATGAGCTTTAAATGCGATTTCTAATTTTATCTGGACTGTAGGGACTGGCACAACGGAAACTTAAAGCCAAAAAATTACGTGAAGAAAGGGAAGAGGAAGAAAGAAAGTTACTTGATTTGGAAGAAGAACAGTTCCAAGCAGCAAAACGGAAGGAGGCTATTGATCGTGCAAAAACCTACCTATACTATCAGAATGAGAGAGTGAAAGGGTTCCATGTTTGTTGACAACTTTTATTTTTTAAATTCCAATTGTACTAAATTTCTTTAAGCATTTCTGAACATGTAAATTATTTTAAATGTTCTCTTGCAGAGTGCGCTTCTACTTGCTGAGGTCCTAAAAGAAAGAGATGCTCAAGTTGAATTTAAAAAGTTAAAGTCAGATGTTAACAAAAAGAAAGGTGATGAAGAAGCAGAACGTGAACGTAAAGAAGCTATTCTCAGAGAGCAAGAAAAGGCACGCCAGCATTATATGAATCAACGGGCACTACGCAGAGATCAGCTTGAACAGTAAGTCATAATTCACCAAAAGTAACCCTACTTTATTAGTTACTTAAACTCTCTTCCACAAATACATTCTTTAAGGGTTTTACAGAAACTTACCAATAATTTCATTCACAAATGTGACATTTTAAAACAAAAATACAGAGTGTGACAAAAGACCTTGTGTCAAAGGGAAAAGCTGTGATGTGCAAAGGCTTTTAGTTGCCAACAGTCTGCATGTCGCCTCTGGTGGGCAACAACAGGTTTTAGTCAAATCAGTATTCAAAAGTTGTTACTGAAAGTGTATTTTAATGCAGTTTTGATCCCAGAAAGGGAAAAGGTTAAACCCGATTTTCCATCTCCCCATAACTAGATTCCAGAGAACACAGCAAGAGAATGCATCACTGCCACCTCTTCTTTCTCTCCTTAATTCCAGAAGCATTAGAGAGGGGTCCCCAGTGCTATTCATAGGACAGGCCCTGGTGGTCTGACAGAAGGAATCAAATTCACTGAGGCAGAGGAAGGGGTCAAAGTCTGGTCTCACATATTCCAGGTCCGACACACAAACCCTTGCAGAACTTAGCACAGAACACGACAAGTTTAAGTCGCTGCCGGCATGCCCGGAAGGAGAAGCATAGGTGCGTGGGAATTACTGGGGGAAATCTTGTTCACCGAGGATGCTGCAGAGATAGGCCAGGACATTATGAATGCAAAGGTGCTAACAGGTCATCCACATCAAACTTGCTACCACTAGGCTGCAATCTGTCAGCACACCATAGCCAATTTCTGGTAAGAGAATCGAGGGCTTTTATTACAAACAGTGATGCTATTTTTCACATCTGATATGCTGTCTACCTTCAATTCAAAGTATCACATGCTTCAGTGCAAGGTACTGAGTGTAATCCCTGACTGCTCATTACTGCGTTCATGCCTGCTGTTCATTCATGCAGTTCCTAGCCCATTTCTTCAACTCCTTTTCCTGATTCAGAATAAAGGAGCGCAAGCATCAGGCAGATCTGGCCAAGCTAGAAGAAAAAAGAGAAGGGGAACAAATAAAGAGATTGAATCGATTGTACCAACTGGAAATTCAGAGAAAAATGGAAAAGGAACAAAAGGAAAAAGCTGAACGCCAGAGGCTGTATCATGTAAGTAACAGGAAAGCAGAGAGTTCAAAATGCTTGTTTTACCTTGGCTGCCTGAAGTGAAACAACAGCATTTATATATCTAAATGGGCCTGCTGGCAACAGGAGGTTTGCAAAGAGCTTCAGCAGCATGGTCTCATGTGCCCACCTTACCAGCTGCAGGCCGTGTCTTTCCTCCGCGCTTTTCAGAAAGGCCTCTTGGAGGCAGGTCTCTTCTGTTGTCTGAGGGGACATTGGCACCTGATGGTTTGACTGAGCCATGATTAAAAAGTCTGATGTAGACATCAAGGAATATTCTCCTTGACTTTGAAAACTGGATTTAAGTTCCACATACCTGCTGGTTTAAGCCCATTTTTCTTTGTTAGGAAGAGGGAATGGCCCGAGTCTGAACATAGCAGTTATCTTTTCAGCTTGTCTTTCCATTTATGATTGGAGAGGTTTAGAAATTTAGTCAAGACCTGCTGCCTTTTCACCTCTAAAAGCATCTTGCTAAACGCAAACTAGAAACACCTCAGAACACTTCTGACCAGCATGCAAAAGAGTAGTATTGAGAATCCCTTTCCTCCCTCTTTGAAAGAAAGAACAAAGAGAAAGAACAGGGAGTAGTTTTTTTTAAGTTGCTGCCCCAGGCCCAGATTTCCTAAACTTCATTGGTTATATCAGGACTATTTTGCCCATGCAGGAGCATGTAAATGACCAGAAAATAATCAAAGCAATTGAGGAACAAAAACAAATGGAAGAAGATGATCGGATTAAAGCTCATTTTAAAGTAAAGGAAACTATTGCCAAGCTGATAAAAGAGAAAAAAGCTGAAATGCGTAGGTAGGTACAAAATTAGAGCATAAATTGTAAATAAACTAAAAATTATACTGTAGTAATATTCAAATCTTTCAGACTGATGATATAACACAAACCACAGTTATTCTAAAAATTAAATTCCACTGATAGGGAGAATAAGGAATTCAGGAGAAAAAGGAAATTATTTCACAGGTTCCTTAGTAATAGGTGTGCAGGGGAGTGATCTCTCTGCCCTTCAAAGTCCAAAGATTTAAGGAAACACAAAGTTCTACACCAGTGTGTTGGGAACAGTGATCTTCCATATGGCCTGCCAAGCCTCCACCTCCTCAGCAACTGAAGACAATTAAAATCCTTGACAAAAGTGTTTTTAGGCATAAGCTATCCTTCAAGATAAATAACTTGACTTCTTAACTAGGCAACTCTATTAATTACATCGGGTTATTATTAAGGGAAGATGGGTTTACCAATTTAACACTGAGGTACAGCATGAAGATACCTCTGAGCCAATCTAAGAGCTCCCTTCTCTTCCTACTTCTGGCCAATACTCCCAACATTTCTCTCCTGATGGCAAGATGCTCGGCAAACTCCTCACCGAGTGATCCAGATCATTATTGCAACAGAAGCCAAGTGTTACAAGAATACAGGCAACAGGAGAAACACAAGATCAAGGAGCTGGGTGGGTGGGATGGCCTGTGTGGCAGGAGAGAAGACTAGAAGAAGCAGGATTGCTGAGTTCAGTAGCAGTAACGCTTCAGGTAGACGCAGGTGTGTACCCTGGTATGTTATGGTAGCTCATGTTGTTCTGCAGACTAACACAGAAACATCAGGACAAAATCGTTACCCAATTAGCTGCACAAATGAGTGAGGCACTAAAGAGGGAAGACGATCGTCTTGCTAGAGATATTGCAAAAAAAGAAGCTGAACAAGAAAAAAAACTTAAAGAGAAAGAAGCAAAAGAAAAGGCAGCCATTGCATCGATTGCTGAACACAGAGACATTGTGGTAAGACACCTAACCTGTTCTTATCAGTGCTTACTCCAGTGGAGGAGCATGGCCCCGATCACAGCTGGTGGCTCTGGTGCTGTGCACCAACGTGCTTCATCAGGTCCCCTGACATCTTTCCTGGGGTCCTCTCTCCCTCTCCCATTTCCATGTCGGGTGCACATCTGCCAGGTCTGCTGAAAACCCTGGGCTTGGACACTGGGCAGCCACAATGACTGCACTCATCAGAGCGCTGATACAGGGCTGCACGCCATCTATCCAGCTTAGCAAGCTATCTCCATGGTTAACTTTTTTTTTGTGTATTTTGTAAAATACAGATGAAGATGAAAGTGGAGAAGGATCAAAAGGAAAAAGCAGAGGGTAAAAAAGAACTTCATGCATTAATGGAAAAGAACCGCATTTACCTGGAAAAGGAAAAAGCCAAGAAACAAAGACAACGCGATGCAAGCATGGAAATACAGAAAATTCAGATCCAGCAAATGGTAAATAGAAGAGCTGTACCCCATTAGCCCCTCCAGAAATAAGCCTGCATCTAAACCAGCAGCAGTAGCTCCTGCCTGAGAGGAAGAAAGAGGGGAAGCTTGCTGTGTTTTATTTGGGGGGGGGGGGGTTGNACTTGCTGTGTTTTATTTGTTGTTTTTGTTTGTTTTTTTTAAAATCATGTATGCTCTGCATATGCTGGTGTTGGGGACCAGCCTCCTTTCAGAGCAGTGCTGCAAGTCCAGGCTGGTTTGCAATGGCAGATCACATCCTGTCCTGGGCCATTACGTACCACCACTGCCCTCTTGTATCTTCTGGGCAGGTCACCAAAGAGCAGCAGCTAATGCTGATGTTCACTCAACTATTTAACGTACTCTTTTTGCAGGGGGCACAGGAGGGGAGAGAAGTGGGAAGGGATGATATTTGTCAAGTATCAATTCACATCACCACAGATTTCCTGTAAACTCATCCTCTCTAAGTTTTAGTGGAGAGTGTTGTTGTGAAAAAATATTAAGCTTTGTTACTCCCTTTTCTTCATCAGGCTGAAAAACAGGCAAAACACCAGCAGGAAAAGCAAGCAGACTTGGACTATGATGCTCAGAAAAAGGCTATTGCACTTTGTAAGGAGCGTGAATTTCAGAACTATGCAAAGCAAGTAATTGAATCAGAGTCCAAGACTACACATCATCTTTATCCTCTTCTCAAAGCATCCAAAGATGGAAGAGGACTTGGACACAGGCCTTTTTCCAGAGGAAGAGAAGGAATAAATACTAGTTTTCAAGGACACGATGGTGCTGGAACCCAGTTACCTTGTTGTAGCTCTGCTACTGGTCAAAAAGTTAAAAACATAAAATAACATTGAGACTATCCATCAAGGAGAGGCAGAAGCCATTTTCATGTGGTTAAAAAATATCTTTTTGAAACTTATGTGCAGAATTAAACTCTTAAGTGATCTACATCAAATATATGCTATGAATCTGGAAATCCATTTGAAAAAAAAAATAATTGCCAGTGTAATGGTTATATTCTCAAAAATCCCCACATTGTATTTCATGAAAGTTAATTTATTAAACTTGACATGGGAATGCATGATCTATAATTGACCATCAGTGTAACCAATTCCAGCCAAAAGCTCACTATTACTGTTATGTCTTGATTATTCATTATTCTAAAATTCCACTGTCCCAAGTTTTTCAGTCCTGCGATATGAATTCCCAGTGCAAAAGGTCTTATTTTTCACGAGCCTACTTCCAGTTAAGTATTCAGTCAATCTGTGGTAAATAGATCCAGATCTAAAATTGTTTCTCAGATTCCTCTGCTGACTTATTCTCCAACACCAAAGTCACACACATATTTCACTCCCTAAGCTTAGGTTCTTTGCTGTACTTTTATCATCATGTTCCTGCCTTGAGCAGAGTTAGGGTTTCCTACAACTTCACCAGTAAATTGGGGTCTGAACAGGGTATCCCCCTATTCTGGGGTCCCCTGGAGACAAAGTCCAGGAAGGTGTTCAAGGCCAGGCTGGATGAGGCTCTGAGCAACCTGGGCTAGTGGAGGGTGTCCCTGCCCATGGCAGCGGGGTTGGAGCTTTCCCCCCTGCTTTAAGGTCCTTTCCAACCCAAACCATTCTATGATAAAAACGAAGCTTTGCTTTGTGGCACACAACCTCCTGTTCCAGCCCCAGCTGCCCATCTCCGTTGGACAAACCAAGGATGTTTGCCAATATTTTAATTTGGAAAATTGGTCTTTTGTGTGCCTTCAAGCTTCTCAGCCTGGCTTCCGACAGCACGAGGCTTTGCAGCACAGGCGCTGAACACGACGGGAGGCTCTCCTGGAGGCGAGGTCCCCCCTGCGAGCTGCGGGCCACGGAGAGCCGCTTCCACCTCCCGCACGGCCTAAACCCGCCGGGTGTAGGACGGCTGTACTCCCGCCCCGGTGCAGCAGCCACCTCCTCGAGGGCTCTGCTCCCGCCAGGGCAAGGGAGGAACTCCTGGAAGGAGGGGTAGGGCCGTCCTCATCCAGCCCACAGGGCCGCCCAGGGCTTTCCTCCCCCTTCTAAGGCCCGGGAAAGGATAAAGGAAAGTTTCCAGCAACCCCCGGCCCGGGCAGGCCCTGCGGGACGAAGGTGAGGCGTGAGGGACGGCACCCAGAGCCAGGCCGAGCCATGGGGCCACCCGGCCCGCTGCGGAGCGCGGGAAACCCGCCGGGGCCGGCGCAGAGAGACAGAGGCGGGGTCCCGCTCAGGGCCGCGGCACTGCCTGGAAGACAAGGATCTGGCAAAGACCCAGCTTGTGTAGGGAGCCAACACCTAAACAGGCAAATCACATTCAGTCTGATACTTGAGTCCCTATGTTTGCTGTTAGGGGGTGTTCCAGGGTGGAGTTATTAGTTCTGTTTAAGTTCTTTTAACATTACGGCCTTTGCTAGTGCTGAGCTCTGAGGAAGTTTGAAGAGGGACACCTACCTGGAAGCAAACTGCTCACGGACACAGGAGTTGGCACCCCAGGACTATTAAGGATGGACACTTTCAAGTGGCAGTACAGACTGGCTGTATGCTCCTGAAAAAAAAATAATTTTCAAAGCTCAGGGGTCATGTTAGGACATGTATGAACAGCATTGTCTCTGAGGCCGAATCTTTCTTCTTGTTCTGGCAGTGCATCTTTGGAAGAAGGAAAATTCACTACTTAGAAGTAGCTCTCTAAAACAAACACCCCAAAACCCAACACAAACTCCCTCCTCATCTCTGAAGGCTAAGACATGGGAGGGAGTTGAAAGCCAGAGGTGTGACAAGACCATGTGAAATGTCTTGTTGGGAATATTCTTAAATTCCTATTTAAAACAAATGAAGTTGTGCTATAGGCTTTATTAAACTTGTAATGTGCGTAGTCATTCATTGTAAATCTGAACAAACAGTACTACCCCTTTAAAAGTCTGGAGATTTCACACTCGTAAGCACATTTATGCACCCAGGCTGCACCATATGACTGGGAAGGGAGTATTATTCTAAATACAGAAGACACTAATACCGCAAGAAGCACCATGGCAGACAGTGAATACACTAACTTCTCAGAAATAAATGCTTTTTTGCCTATTTGTACTTTAATACACAAGGTGTGTATTTCATATCAAGAACTCAATTCTCCCAGATGACAATTCAATCATCTTCCTTGGTGGGAACTATAGATCACAAAATCTCAAAAACTGAGGTTTCCAAATACTTTGCTAAATACTACATGCACAACACTGCATGTATAATTGACCACAATTCTTTTAGCTGTTGAAGGAAACCAGTCTTCAGCTAGTTCTTACCGCTGATCACAGAATAGCAGGCCTCAATTCTTTTAAATCCTTCCAAGCATTCTTGTCATTAGCAGTTACGGCTAAAGCTACACACTGACTACTTTTTATATACAGTTAGAGGGATTGTAGAAATGACTATCTTCCTGCCAAAACTAGCAAGTTTCTTTAAGTGCTTTGCATGTTGCAAAATTTCAATTCAAAGTCAGGGTGCTGTGTTAGTTCAGTTTATTTAGTCTTTTTAATATTAGTGTTAGAACTTTTATGAATACAAATATAAATTTAAAGCCAATCATATGCATATTTATCAGTTTAAGATCTGTCCTCCGAAATTCCTCATGTTAACTGCCCTGTGAATTTAATTTGAACAATGGCTTCACGATCAAGGAAGAACACTAGTTTAATTCTTTAATGAAATGTACTTCTACCTTTATGTAGTTTAATTATCTAAACTCACCACTTTTATTACATTATTGCTATTCCTTTTGTGAAATTTCATACTAAAACTAGAAAACATACCTTGATATCATAGCTTTTTTTAACAAAAAAGGAGATGAATATTACTTTTTGCTTTTATGCAACACAGGTTTTGTTAGAATGGTGTTCCTAATGACGTGAATTGTTCAAGGGTAAGAACTAAAAATTATCCAAAAAGTACACATGCAACACAAGGTAAAGCTAAAGTTTTATGCTAGGCAACTGCAGAATTGTACCAAATTCAAATTTAGAAAAATGCAGAGTTCACAGACTTTTTGCTATGCATTTGCTTGCATAATTTAGTTAAATATTACATTAGGAAAATCATTATTTTCAGCAAAAGAAGGAAGGTATTCTTATCTCAACCCACAAGTCTCTTTTCCCTTTACCCCTGTAATTCTCTCCCCTTCCCCAGGAGCAGGGGGGGTAAGCAAGCAGCTGTGTGGCATTTTGCTGCTTGCCAGGGTCCAAAACACAACAAAGTTAAAGTTATCTACATTTCTATAGAATTGAATCTGGAAGTGTGAAGATTAATTTTGTCATTGGCATCCACCAGGTTAAATTGACAAAAAACCCCCTAACTCATGGCTAATCCTTAAACACTACTGCTTTTTCTCACAGAGTTGTTCTTCAAGTATTAGAGCATATACACAGATGATTTAAAGAGAAGTCTTCAGTAAAGCACAGTATGTATATCTCAAGGTTTTCTATTATAAGGAAAGTCCTAAAAGCAACAATATACATTTTTTTGTCAATCAGACAAACAATGAGTCTACTATGCCCCCTAGAAAGTGTGTCCAAAAAATACTTTATTTGCTTCAATAAATCAACAATAAATCAACAGTTCCAGGAATGGTGGCTAAGGGACTGCTTAGATTTACATGAATCTAAAAATCCATTTGCCAGACTGACACTATTACAAATTAGACATTGTTAGGGGATCACTGCAACTTCTTTAGGGTATCTGACAAAGACCACTGCAAGAAAAGTCTGTAGCATGGAATTTCAAACAGCAAGTTTCAGGATAAAATTTTGACAACTGAATAGAACAAAGGGTTAAAATGTAACCATAGCTTTTTTTTTTTTCTTTCTTAAAAAAACCAAACCAAACCCAAAGCAACAACTGAAACACTATGGCTGTGCCAAAGAATTAGCAGACAGCAATACATCTTTTACAGGCAATAGTGTCTAAACAACCTTACATTATATCCACTAACCCTCAGTAAGAATTTGTGCTTCCAGCATAGCCAGAAAATACATCACCAAGTAACAGTCTCTTGCTGATAGAGTTTGGAAAGTTATTGCCAATACTAAATTCAGCATTCCATGTATACGTAGGCTGTATGGTATTAGCAAAACATCAATAACTATAGTCAACACAACAGAGAATGCATGTCTACCCTTTGGAAATTATTTCAAGCCTTTACATACACTTCAACATACGCTTAAAGAAGTCAGTCCAGTACTTCCTGCCCTCGTTTTACCTTGAGTCTTGAGGTTCACAAATTTGCTGGAGTAACATCAGTTCTGGGATACTGACTGCAAAAGGTGTCCTCTAAATGTACTTTTTTTCCCCCCCATTCACAAGACCATGAGCATTGTTTCGGTTACCTTGAGTACATGTTAAGCATTGCTTTCAAATATGATTCCAGCTCAGTTCTCTAAGCCAAAAGCCAACGACCTGTGACACAGCTGCCACAGATGGCATTGAGCTACACTGTGACCAAAAGGTGGTTACTGAGAGGCTGGGAATAGGAAAGCTCTGCCATGGAGGGAAGAAGTGGTTCCAAGACAGCAAGACCAACTGTCAGTGCCTCACAAGGCAGCAAGAGCTCAGTGGTGGTTGGGGACATCTTGCTGTCCATGGGACTGTGCTTTAGTCCCCCTGAATTTCTATGAGCATTCTCAGTTTCCAGTTTGATAAAGAAAAGCACAAATCTGGCAAATACTTCAAGACTGCAATTGTGTTTCAGTTTACACAAATTGATTGTCACTAAAACAATTTACCATCAAATATGACACAGGCAAGGCATGCACTCATCAGGAGATGAAGTGTATCCCGCCATGTGCAGTAAACAACTTCTTACAGGGTACATTAAAAACAAGAGAATTAGCTTTGTGTCACCAACTTGTATGAATTTTAACATGCTGTGAAAGATTAGAACTTGCTCAATTTGTACAAATAATTTTCTGAACTGTAACAAAAAAAATCCATATGAAAGGGTATACAAGTGCATCTTTTGAACTAACTAGTTACACACAACTGCAAACTACACTTGGATACAATCTCCATTTTGAGATTTAAAATAAATATATTCAAGATTTTGTAACATTTCTTTAACAATTCCTATGGAAGGCCTTATTGCTGACTGCCTGAATTTCTTCCCCTCCTCTATGACAGAGTCAATAGAGTTCAGGGGTTTTGTTTGTTTGCATGCTTGTATGAGCTTCAGTGGTGTTGGCAAGAATATTCTCAGTAGTGCAAACATACTTCAGCAATAGTTCGGTTGTGTGTCAGCTCCATAAAAAAAAAAATAAAAAAGAACATTGGAAACAAGTTTTTAAATAAGACTCCAAAGCACATGGCATGCATAGCACAGCTTAAATGCACCAAGGAAGCCTTTGTCCAACCTGCCATATAATTCTCTTAAGCCTAGCTTCCTTGTTGTTTCTTTTTTTCCCCCTCTCACTACAGTCCCCCAAAATAGGACTACAGCCTCCCCAGTCATACAGTGATTTCATGAAGAACAGGTCTATTATGCAGGTATTCCATTGAGTCCTATAAGTGCTCTTAAATAACTGCTGTATCATCCACCCACATGGGGGCCTGGAAAACATTTTTACACAGTCTGCATAAAATGACCAGTGCAATGCAAAATTTGCACTAAAACATGGGGAAAAAAAGTTGATAGAGCAGCCCTGTAACAGCTCCACTAACTATTCTGATGAAGAGTAACACTATACACTTGCAGTTTTCTTCCCTTTAAAAGGCTGCTCATGTTGTTCACAATCCTGTATTTTATTTTGCTTTCAAGACATAACTATTTGCTTTCATTTTGAATAACCTGTCTGGATCACAACATCAAGCCAAGTTTCATCAACTCTGTTAATCTGTGAGCACACTGATCACAAAGTGGGTTATATAGCAAAAATGTTGACAAACTCATAGCAAAGACAGTAAGGACAAGTTATGTCATACACTCAAGATCTCCCAAAAAAATCAACTATTAGAACATCGTTTCACTTTGACACAGCTTTACATTAACGCTTGTTTCTTCACAGGAATTTCAAGATCTGACAGCCTTTGGTATGAATAGTTCAAAGGACTGCAAGAAGTGCTGGGGTTGGTACCCAATCTATCCGCCTCTCAGCCCACTGTTCAGTTACCACATACTGGCTGCTCTTTGGTGATCACGCACGTGCGGGCACTCCTGGCACACAAGCCAACCTCCTTCTCTTTCATATGAAGGTGCAGTGGTGAGAGAGAAACAGGGGAGGTCCTAGAGGCAGGATAAGAATGTGGAAAAGGGAGGGAACTGGTTTGAGGAAGACCCACATCTAGTAGAGAATGAGAAGGAATTCACAGTAGAGTCTTTAGAATGAGGGGATGCTGGGAGGAAAGCAAATTTTTGTTCTAAAAAACCCATTAAAACATTACTTGAAATTCTGCCTCAACTACCCCAAAAACCAGTATTGGAGAACTGCAATAGTTTTCTCACAGATTTCTAAGGAGCTGCAAGTGTAGAAAGTATTTCCTGGTTCCTTAATCTGACACTCACTGTGAATTCTGGTAATCTGTTTCATCTCTGTGCAGCCGTTAGTAAGCAACTGAGGCAGGGTAGGCTGAAGCATCCAAACTGAATTTTCTGCAGTAGACAAACACGAAAGCATGGAACAGAAAAAGGAGGTTACATGGAAAAAATTACACTGATGAGCACATCCAAAAAAATTACACTGATGAGCACATAAAAAAAATACACTGATGAGTACATCCAAGAATTTTTTTTTAGGATGAAAAAATAACTCCCAAACACATTACTGCCTTACAGCATGAATTAATTCTACTGTTGGCAGTGACAGAAGTACAAACAGGGAAGATTTACTTCAATTAATTCACTTTGTGATTACAAAAAAAAGGACGTGATTTTCCTCTATAAATTAGGTTCGTTCAGATTTATACCTACTTAAGTACAGATGTAGCAACACTGGAGTGATGGACACCTTGCAACATTCTCCTAGGTTTATGATGACATGTAGTATACTTGCAGCTTTCTTCTTCACACATGAAACAAGCTTCTTCACAGGCAGCCACTGTTTGCACTAAACTAAGTTCAACAGGTAAAAAATAAATGTGGCACAGAAGTTACCTTTCTAGCTGCCAACACACAGGAAGGATACATAAACCAATGAAATATTTAAAACACAGCACACTGTTTTACACACATAATTCATTTTTCATTTCAAGTTTATTAAAACTTTAGCAGTACAAATGATCCAGGTTTTAGATTATCAAAAGACCAAACTGAAGTCCACATCTTAAAAAAAGGCGTTCCCCAAAATGTCTCTAAAACTTTGAGACAATGGAAACATTAAGTCCACAAACTCATCCGTGCCTGTCGTCATCTGTTCCAGGACTTGTTTCATTATCAGACTTTTTATCCTTACTAGGGGCATGATCTCTTTCCTGACTCTTTGATTTTTGGTTTATTTCTTTTTCCGCTGAGGATGTGGTCTTTTCCTTTTCTTTACTGCTGCGTGAATATGATTTTTTTGATTCTCTCTCTTTGCTACTTGGTCTCTTTTTTGAGTCTGGACTTCTATCCTGATCTCTACTGGACTTTTTATCTTTACTGGATTCAGGACTGCTACTTTCACAGCTTTTTGAACGCCTCTTCCTTTGGCTTTCAGTATCATTCCTCTTATATGAGCTTCTGCTTTCTCTATTTGAATACCTCTCTCTGTTTCTGCTTTGACTTTCCTCCCTCTCTGAGCTCCTTGATTCTCTCCGCCTCCTATTTTCTCTTCCTCTGTATTTATCTGGTGTACCTCTCCTTTCTCTGCTTCTTGATCTTCCTCTTCTTCTTGTGTCTCTATCTCTATTCCTTGAATAGTCTTTACTTCTACTGCGATCTCTGTCTCTGCTTCTCGATCGTCCTCTCCTACCCCTATCTCGGCTTTTGCTTCGATCCCTTGTTCTACTGCTGGAACTGTGTTTTCCTCTAGCATGTTCACGTTCTTTGCTTCTTGACTTACGTTTCTCCCTGTCTTTACTCTTCCTATGGTCTTGTTCATTACTTCTTGAGCCTGCCCTTTTACTTCTCTCCTTGCTCCTACTTCTTTCTTTATCTCTCCCTCTAGAATCATAGCGCTTTTCTTTTTCTCTACCTTTCTCATGGTCTCTCTCTTTGCTTCTTGACCTTATTCTCTTTTCATCATGTCTACCATGCTTAGAGTCTCTTTCTTTACTTTTCGACTTCTCTCGGCTTTTACTATGGCTTCTAGATTTAGCTCTTTTCTTGGCCTTGCTTTTGTTATGCTTGTCATCTCTTTCTGAATTCCTTCTTGTCTCCCTGTCTTTACTGCTGGATTTGTGATCTTTTTTCTTCTCTTTTTCCCCTCTTCTGCTTGGACTTTCAGAAACTTGTCTGTGGTCTGATATTTTTCTCTCTTTTCCTCTTCCTGGGCTTTTTTGATTCTCCTTCTTGTTTTCATTTATTTCACTCCTTGGAAAAAGAAAGATAAGATTTTAAAAATATTTTTAATCCCCTCCACTCTGAAAAATTAAGTCAGAAGTGAGACAGCTTCACAAATGAAACTTAAATCACATTAGGTCATCTATATTAACAACTATATATTTACAGCAGCATGAATAAAATCAAACAGCTAAGTAATAGGATAACCAAGTCAGCACCCTGTTTTTTTGGAAGTAACTGTAATTGAAAATCTCAGACAACATGTATTACTTTTACTATATATAAAAAAATTCAATGCATATACTCTGGAAGAAAATAATCTTACTTGTCCCCTTTTATCCATCTTTCTCCACTAGACACTCTCATTCTTTGAGCTCTCTGCATTTCTTGCCTCCAATGTGGAGGAGTTTCACTGCGTCGGAATCGATCTCTTGATCTGGATCTGGAAGGTGTTCGATAGCGCTTAAAGGGAAAAAGAGAAAATTGGGTGTAAGTTTGAATTTCACATGCTGTGATAGCTAAGTAAGATTTTTATCCCTGGCATTTGATGCTACATAGCACCTAACACAACACTTCACATGTATATACCAACTTTACATAGACAAGTTATTAACTTACTGAAAAATATACTTGACATTCAGCTAAAGCATGAATACAACATGTCTGATCAAATAACTATTTTTAAAGCAACTTCTATTTCAGGGGTTTTGTACTCTCCTGAAAGGTCTTCTCCTGTTGCTTTTAATTAGCACAAATGGAACTTACTTTCCTAACAATGAAAATTCTTCCTAGCTTTGACAAGCAACACAAAAAAAACCCCTTCCCACTTTTTATAAGGTTTTTACTAAAAATTTGAGGGATAGAGTTCTGTTACTAAAAAATTTGCTATAAGCAGTGCAGAGCATATGGCTTCACAGAATCAGAAGAATCAATCTGACAGCTTCCCCCTGCCAAAAAGGGGAGAAGTCTTTCCCACATTCCTGGGCACAGATGTTGTACAGGTTCTGGTGTTCACTATAACTCT